>CM071926.1:26735599-27284405 GCA_016081115.2 Rehmannia glutinosa | reverse complement strand
CCATCGTTGTCTTCGTTCAGTTGCATGTGCTTTAACATATTACATATCAAGAAAAGCGATTCTAGGGCTCATTTCACCCTCCTTAAGATAATTTGGTCCCAAATTCCTTTTAAATAACTCAGGATATTTATTCTCATTTATTCCCTCGAAGTGCTCCCAAGTGGGCATAGAAGGCATTTGGTGTTTTATATACTACTTTTGACCAACGAAATCTTTTTGTTTACAAATTCTTGGATTTGACTATCAATAAATTGAAGTTGTATGTATAGGATCTTCCGTTATGTGAGTCCTCTTCTATGATGGCCGTGCTCGCGATCTGGATTACCTGTTTTCTTCGATCGAGAGATGTGAAGCAAATGCATGCATTTGCTCCCTGTCTTGGAAGCTCTGGCGATGGTAGCGTTCCAATCCTCTCAGAATCAGGTGAGGTCAATATATCTAGAACACTTTCCTGCTGCCCAGTTGGATTGGTCACTTTCTTGTGAAAGTCGTGAGAATACCTGTCTCAAATCTCCAAATTAAGTCCTTGGTGGTTATAGGCCTGCGTTTGGAATGACTCTCTGCAGTTCTTATTCTACTCCTTGATGAGTCAATCTTTATCCATTGCCTCTTGGGTTAATTACCTTTAGAATACATTTGATTGTGACTCTACCGTCTTTCTTTTGGAGTCATTGATCATCTATCTCAGTGTCTAGAGTGATTTATACTTTTCTTGTCTCGCTCATATGGTGGTGCCATTCGATGGTGCTTGATATCTATTATTATGAAGCCAAATTGGCTAAGGAAGATGAGAATCCCAGTTAACTAATCTAATGCGCACGCTCTCAACATGTCCTCACAAGTTTGAATTGTTCTCTCATTGTCCATCCATTTGAGGTGTGCCATGGGTGAAACTCGGTTTGATTTAACCCTCCCATCTCAAACTTTTCAGACCAGAAATGAATCTTGGGTCTCGATGCGAGTATATCCTTGGAACTCCATCACTGATCAGTAATTTCTCTAATATAGATCAGGCAGTTGTTAACATCCACCTCTTACCAAATAGCATCGTACCCGTTTTGAGTTAAGGGGCGGATCATGGCAAAAATCCTGGTTATCTTCTCCCACTTCCATTCGGGATCGCTAATGGTTGTAAGTGATCTGAGTGTTGATCTTGACTTTGTTCGTTAGCAAGTGAGGCAGTCCTACCACCACATAATGAATCTTGATTTTTCTTATTCACCCTTTGAAGTGTCTTTTCAAATCTTGGTACATGTTCTTTTGCCTCCAGGGTGAATCGTGCCAGCATCTTGGCCACGATGAGCCACATTAAATTTTACCTTTCAAACCATCATCATTGAGGTATACAACCCCGATTCTTGAATCTCATAACTCCATCATCTCTATATCAACTCAATGCCTCGATCCGCAACACTTCGGCTCCCATCTTCACACCAATCATTCTCTTGTGATATACGCAACCTCACTCAACAGACTGGTTTTCAGCGATACGTTGGCCAATAATTGAAGTTCCAACTTTCTTGGTTCCAATAACTCAAATCCTAATGATTTCCATTCTTTATCATTAGTCTCAGAAGCACATTTTTATCAATACGTCCGCTTGACTACATTATTCCTGGTGATAATGGATATAAAATGGTAGCCTTCTATCAATTCCATCCACCTTCTCTATCTCAAATTCAAGTCCTTTTTTTTGTGAAAAGAGGCATTTTTGACTCTTGCCATGATCAATAAAGAAATTATGCCCGTCAAATAGTGTGCCATATGTCGCCACTTCTCCAAAACCTAGATCATGAGTTGAGTGTTTATTCGCAGTCTGGTTTTTTTTTTTTTTTTTAGTTTTCTAGAGACGTAAGCAATTACTTTTCCATGCTTCATTAATACATCACCAAGTCCTTCTCTTGGCTATACACTACGGTTCTCTAATCCTTTGGGAAGGGTTAAATCGGTCTTTGTGGTGAGTTTTTTTCTTTAGTTCTTGGAAGCTTGACTCACATTTGCCATTTGCACTCATATTTCACTTGCTTTTGGTTAATCTTGTCGGTGAGCCCCGCTATCTTGAGAATCTTTAATGAATATGCGGTAATATCCCAAGACTAAGAAACTTCTATCTCCTCGGTTTTTGCGATCAGCTTCGATGATATCGTTTGCACCTTTGATGTATCCACTCATCCCTTTACCGATACTATATGACCCCGAACGCGACTTCCTTAGCCAAAATTCACATCATGTTGAATTTAGCATAAAGTTTGTGTTGTCTTAACGTCTCCAATACGCTTCTTCAAATGATTCTCGTGCCGTTTATGAATTGGAATACGAGTATGTCATCAATGAAAATAATAACAAACTGGTCCAAGTAGAGGTCTAAACACTTGCATCAAATCTATGAATGTCAGCAGGGAGCATTTGTCAAACCAAAGGGCATCACCACAATTCAAAATGACCATACCTAAATGCGAAAAGCTATTTTCTGTATGTCTTCCTCCTTAATTCTCAAATGATGAAATCCTTGTTGCAAATCCAACTTTGAGTTAACCCGGCTCACTGAAGTTGGTCAAATAACTCCTCGATTTGTGGTAATGGATACTTATTCTAGATGGTGACGTTGTTAAGTCCTCTGAAATCAATGCATAATCTCAATGACCCATCTTTTTTTTAACAAAGAGTATCGGAGCTCCCCATGGAGATGTACTGGTCGAATAAATCCCACTTCAAATAACTTTTTGCAATTGTGCCTTCAATTCTTGTAGCTCAAGTGGGCTATTCTATATGTTGTCCTGGATATTGGTGTTGTACTGGAAATAGTTCAATAGTGAACTCGATCTCCTGCTAGGAGATAACGATGCGGGTTCTTCTCGAAATACATCTGGTATTCCCGATACCACGGGCACTTCTCTTATTCCCTTCTTGTCACGGGTTTATTGATTAAAATGCCGGATATTCCCGTGTTCCTTTGATAATAGCCTTCTCTTTCGAGCTTTAGCATTTTGGCTAACGAGGGCAGCTTGTTTAAGGCGCTACCTACGAACTTTACTATTAGGGTTGTCCAGTCACGATAATTTAACTATCTTCGTATGGCAATCCAATTGAGCATGGTGCTTAGCTAACCAATCCATCCCCAAAATAATATCATACTCTAATATAGGGGAAATTCAATCAAATCAATAGAAAACATGAGCATCAATGTTCACACCATGCAATAAACACAATATCGCTTATTTGGCTAGCACCCATGGGAGTTGAAACTTCTAAACAACAAGGCATTTCGATCTATGCATACATTTAAGTTCGGATATAATGTGGTGCAACAAATGAATGTGTTGATCCAGGATCAACTAAAACTTTAGCAAGCATCCGGATACAAGTAGTGTACATTCCACCATATGCGCTGAATTTTGCCTCTGGAGCTTTTCGTCCAACCAATGCAAACACACACTGCATCTTGAGGCAATACATCTTATTTTCATGCTAAGGAAATGAACAGGATTGTTGCACATTGACTCATAGGACAATCCTTCTTGATCTTTGCGCATTCCCACATCTCAAACATTTTCTTGCCTTGCGCCAAAGATGAATCAAGCGTATGTCCGCTTATCGTGAAAAGGAACAGTTGGGATTTGACTCTTTTCCTTCCCATTGAAATCATTCCACCTCTTATAAATGGGCCGAGGTTTCCCAAAGTCATCCCGCAAAATGGTTTCTTTGAAATACCACCCTGATTGTGGCTCGGTCGTCGACCCATATTCCACCCTTCACGCTTAACTGACCGCAACATCATAAGTATCTATCTCAAGCATTTAGGTCTACCATGTCCCCTGCCTTTTCCGCCATCTAATAGAGAAGGTTAAGAAAAAACATAATAAATACAGTTTATTATGATAATAACAATGTATGAAATAATAAATTAAAGCTCGTACATCAATAACATAAAAGATAGCTCTGAGGCTTCATCATTTTTATAATGTTAACATACACGGTGAGTCTATTTTACAATCCCAAAATGTGACGTCAAAAGGGGAGTGGGATACAAAAGAGTATCACAATCCCTATCATTATTTCTCACCTACGCCTACCGCATACTATACAACATATCTTCATATATATGCATCTAGTAATTTACAATCATCATAAAGAGTCATCTCGAGAAACTCCTAGACCCTATCTAAGAACTAAATATACGTGATATCACTGCGAGCATCGATATCCATGTCCAAATCTATGGCGGGCCTCACCACGCATCAATCTCTACCTTATCCAGATCCGGCTATCTTGTGCACCTGCAAGTGGTCAATGTTAGGTACCACCCGAGGTCTACCTTCTCCATCCTTTGGCTGAATCTCGTGGCTATTGGGCATCCAACAACCTTAAATATATGATCCAGAGCCCAAAAGCCCTACAACATTAGCTCATGATGCACTGTAGGCCTCCAAATCAAATGCCAATCGATCTACATTTGGGTACGGATATCGATAACTTTTCTTTGAGAAGTATGAAGATCCCCTCTCTAGTTTACTCTTCTCGTAAATCCCCTCACGGTACACGTGATCTCTAGCTCTTCTACTCAGAGGCCCCTCTCGCGTAGATGATCCTCAAAAGCTTCGACTCATCCTCTAGCTCTGTCCTTCAGACAGTATCATCCCATGGCGCTGAAAATCAAGAATATCAACACCATCTAGGGTAGGACAACGATGTCTCAGAATCACTAACTCTCGGCTCCTCCCGCAAGGCAGTGGAAATCCTCTCCGGCTCATCTCTCCACAATCGACCTCACGACTCAAGATAATCAATGTGCTCAGTATGCACGTGCCATCTCCTCCTCTTGACATCTACATGATCCATACCTATCGTAAACAATAACTCCATCACCCACTAGTCATGCATCATGGTAAAAATCAATAAAAATCTCATCTAATCCATATAATGTTGAGCGTAACAAAATCAAAATCAAGAACCACACTAATCACACGAATCAAAATCCACAATATAATGTCTCCAATCAAGCTTAAATGGTTTGTTTATAGGTTATCGATGTGGTAACTAAATCCACTGAAGAGAGAATCTATCTGTAAGCTGGGTGTTCCTTCATACAACCTAAGCTCGATACCATAATTATCACGCCCAATCTTGTTAAGTAGAAATAAATATAATATTCATGAGTACAACTCAAAATCATAAAAACTTAAATTTTGCCAGGCCATATCCAAAAATGTTATACATCACATTACAAATACACAACGGAAATCTAATATGTAGTAATATTCCAAACAAAGTTAAATACCAACTATATAATAAGTTTGAATATCCAAAATATTGATACAAAAAGCAAAAAACACTATAAGTCCTAGAAATTATTCCACCAAATTCAACCTGATTGAAACCCTTCATAGGACCCCTCATTGTCAAATCCACATCTGCCTCAAAATTTTAAAATTAAATGGGGTGGGCTAACAGGCTGATGTTGAATGGTAATAATGATAGTTTAAATAAAATTAAATTAGTTTTTCCCAAGCTCGAAAAAGGAATTATACATACAATTTTAAATTTACCAATTTTTATAAGTGTACATGTACGACATACAAAGCAAACATCAATTATAGAAAAAATAACGTTTTCTTAAACCAGATTTCCAAAAATAGTTTGACAATAATAAGTTTAATAAATGAAGCGATGACAAGAAATGACAAGTAGTAACAATAACGAAGCAATTATTGTAAACTTTAAATATTTTCGGACAAGCGGTAGAAGCATTAAAGAGCAAACAAGAACGAGCAAGCAGCGGGAACACGGATAAGGTTAACGAATGATCACCGGAGTTGATCGGGCCACAATTCGCCCGTTCTACCCCATGTGGCTCGACGTCTCTTTAGCTAGACCTGTCTGTCCAAAGATCGCCATATTTGAATATACCAAACCTACAACCCACTTTCGCCACAGACACCATACTACGATTTGGGAGATTAGGACCATGGCTCTGGTCAAATCAAGACCGAGCGACCGCTTAATCTCGTTTGACCAAACCACACCTCAAGACAAACAAGCAATACAAATATCCAAAATGATATAAAAATCAATTTTTGTGGCACACATGCTCAATTCAAGTACAACAATACACGTAAGAACTTTTAAATGGCTCATTTGAAGCAAGAAAGTTTAAAATAAAGTGTCAATTTCACACAAGAAAGTAATTTATAATCGGGAGTTGGAATTTTATCGGATATTAATATTAATCGGATAATTCAAAGTTCAAAATCTCAATTGGTATTGAAATTTCAAATTTTATCATTAATTAGCAAGTGTCAGTTGGTTTTAAATTTTTACATAATTGCACAAAAACCTTTTTTTTTTGAAATTTTAAAATTCTAAATTGGTATTGAAATTTCAAATTTTATCATTAATTATCTCTAGCTTTAAAATAAAGCACGTGACAGTTTAATGTTGGGACTTTTATGTTAAGTGTTCTAGTTTCTTCTTTCTTTTTTAATGCATATTAATCCTTAGTTTATTTAAAATCTCATTTTTAACCTAAACTTCAATTATTTTTCAAAATGATCCATTCCCATTTAAAAAAAATTCAGGAAAAGTATAAAATAATTTTCCAGCAAAATAAGTCAGCCGAGCAGGCAATTTCAGGTTTTGAGTTTAAAATTTTAGAAATTTCAATTTAGACCCGATTTTACGATAAATCGCCTATTTAACCTCAAGATCAAATTTTCATTTAAAACCAACCCCCAAAGCACTTATAACCCTTTCGAATCAGACCCTACAGTTACGTACTTCCCAGAATTAGATAATTCTTACTTTCAATAATTTTTTTGGTCCCCAGATTTTCTATTTTTTTGCAAAGTGGCTTCCAAGTTCTATTTTTCTTCCAAATTCAAGCTCAATACATCCATGTACATCCAAAACCAAGCCAACATCTAAAATAATATCAAAACAGCTCCAAAAGTTCAAATTTCAGTTTAGTACCCAAGTTACTCATTATTGCAATTTTAATCCTCAAACTCTAATTAAATTCCAAAAATGACTATAAATCATTCAAGAAACATATAACAACACTCAATCACATAAAGAAACACGATTTTTATGATATTTAAAGAATTTAAACATGCTTGATAAGAATTGAAATGCAATCAAACCATTTAACTAAATAATTTAAGTTTTATTTTACCCACGTTAATAGCTTTTCCTCAATTTTCTTCAAATCAACAAGCTCCAAAATCTCCTCAAGTCAAGTTTCTAACACCTCCTACAATATTTCTAAAATTTCTCAAGCTTGAACAATAAAGATTGAATAACACTTTAAATCCCAAAAAAATCATTTATGAAAGAATTACCACTATGTCTAAAATGGAACTTGATGAAACAATTATTCCTTTTCCACCTTTAAGCTTTAAATTATCTCCATTGGAATAAAGTAATAACTTTGTATTCATATATATATATATATATATATATATATTTCTTCAAAAGACGACTCTTATGAAAGAAAGTAAATGGAAGCAAACCCCCCCTATTTTCTCAAGTAACGTCTGTGTGCAAGAAAAATGGCATGACTATATATATATATATTTTTCTCTTCAAGTAATTGGTTAAGTGTGAAGTAAGACAAATGATAGAAGAAAATTAATATCTCTCGGAGGAAGAAATTAAGGAGTATGGTTTGTTTCTATAGTAAAAATACAATGATGTGGGTGTTTTGAGGCCAAGTAAAAAAAAAGTTAAAAAGTGTGTGGTAACAAAGAAGTTTGGTCATTAATTTGGTAGAGTTTGATTTAATAAAACTTATTGTAAATAAAGTATATGATCCATTTTAGATTAATGGGTAAAGCTTATGGATCAAATACAAGAAATGGTGGATCAAATACAAGAAATGGTGGTGAAGATTAGTGGTTTGTCAAGTCCTAAAATCCTAAAATCATTTCTTAATAAATACGATCCTAATTTAAATCTAATATTATAATAATCTAATAATCGAATTATAAAATTGCTAACAAATAATATAAAATAAATGTACAAAATGAACTCAAATATTCAAAATATTTATTATTTAACATATTACCTTATAATACGATTCTAGCCTCACAAGGTGGCTACAACCGCTCTATTGTCCCCTGACGTTATAGCGGCTGCTTAAAGTGATGAATTTATTGATGCTATCTTAATAAAATTTACCTTTAAAAGTTAAGGTCTTGTATGGATGTATTTCTAAGTCTAATTTCAAGTTTCTAATATTGAAAGTGAATTTTCAAACTTTATTGATTTTCATATGAGAATTGAGAATATGAGTGGTTTGTTGTCCGAATGTATGGAATTTAGCTTTAAACTTTATTGATTTTCACTTATGGTTCCTTGGATCACCTAAGTTCAAATCAAGTGAATCCTAAGTGGTTAAACCATCGCTGAAACCCACGCTAAACCACCGAGTTCTAGGTTTTAACCGATATTTTTTCCTGAAAATATGCTAGAAGAAATATTATATATTTATTATGATACTTTATAATCACAACCGCATGAGACACGACTCACGAGCAACATGAAATTTAAGTTTCCTATATCCTAAGTGGGTACGTAGAGAGCTTAATATTATTATTAATATTTAGTCTAAATCCTAATATTATTATGAATATTAAGTTCAATTCATTTTATATTTTTCTTTTTCTCCTTATTTATAATTGAAATTGATAAATCTTTTTAAGAAAAATAAAAAACTTAACAAAGAGAAATAATAACCGGATTCCTTTAAACTAAAAACAGAACAATGGAGAAACCATTTAGAAACAAAACTATTAGTTTTTGGATTTTAGAACTAGAACCGAGGCTCTGGTTTTGGTTCCTCGTTTGAAAGAATCAATACCGTAGTTCTGGGAATCAGAGCCACCCCTAGTAGGAGAGATGGACCAATATTAATAAGAGGAGCATCGATACCAGATCTCAGAGAAATGTCATCTATATCACTAGCAAAGGGATCAATGTGAAGAAGATCTAATTTAGACACATTGTGAGAGCTAGATGGAATGGGGAAAAGAGAATATGCTTAAGAAAAAAAAAAAACATGACGTGACACATATAATTTTTTTGGGAACAGATCATAACAACAATGTCCCTTTGACCATCCCAATAGCCTAAGAAAACACACATAAGCGAGAAAGAGAAGACAATTTTACTACATTCGACATGAGGATGAAGAACAAAATATGTAGAAATCCAAATACTTGTAAGAAAAGAGTAATCATGCTCAAATCAAATAATTTTCTCAACCGATGATACACACCTTAGCTATGGGTGGTTAGGATCCTATTGATTGAATAAAGAGTCATAAGAACAGTTTCCAATAATTCACTAGAACATAAAGGATAATAAAAGACAACGGGCGTTTCATGATATGTCTATGTTTATTCTAAAGAACACCATTTTGTTCTAGAGTATCTATCTGACAAGTTTGGTGTATGGTTCCATCTAAAGCAAGCATTCATGAAAATTGTTAGGAGGTATATTCCCCACCCAAATTACATCTAATACACTTTATAACCGAATGTTGTGTTTTAACTAGAGCACGGAATAGTATAAATGCCCAAGAAATTAGAATGAAGTTTCATAAGATAAACCTAATAATAGCGTGTATAATCATCAATAAAAAAGAAACATAGATCGGGACCTTCCTTTTGTGTCAATTGGAGAAGGTCCTCAAACATCGAATGAATCAAATCAAATAGTGCAGTGAGAAATCGACATGATTTTGCTACATGGAAATGCAAAAACTTACCAAATTTACAATAGGCATCAATTTGTGACACGACACGATACCTCAACCAGAACCTAACACGAATTTAGTAGGTACATGTAAAACCCTTACCAGGTTTGGGTCAAATTAGGGTGAGACACGGTTAACACGAAAAACATGTCGTGCCAAGTCACCGCATGTCAAAATGATTGACTTATTTAACCCATTTAATTGTATAATGATATATTATTTTCGTATTTTGTGATATATTAGTTGGTTATATGATGTTTGACAAATTATTGAATGCATTTTGTAATAATTTAATATATTTTTATAATAATTTTAGCTTTTTCTCCATGTTTTTTTATGCGTGTCAACTTTAATCTATATCGGTATTTTGTGACGTAAGTTTACTGGAAGTGTGTGGCAATTAACAAAGTCATGTTCATGTCATGTATCTTGACACAAATAATTAAATGTGTCATGTTCATGTCTATGCCCAATGTGTAATACTCATTTCGACATGACCTGAGAACACAAACACAAACATGATGATTGATACCCCTAGTTTTACAACCACTATAAACATGAATATCATGACTTTTCATGTTCCCTAACAATCAGTGAGTCTAAGTACCTCAAACGAGAAAAAGATATATGACCAAATGAGAATGCCATAAATGAAAATCACATGAAGATGGAACCAAATGAAAACAAGACAAATCTATACTAGAGACCTATATCCGGTACTTTCAAGTTTATCCAAAATATACAAACCTCCACTCAGCACGGCTGTCCCAATCTGTCCTCTAGGAGTGAGGATCCCGCACACAACAAGAATTAGATGAGAAAGCCACGAAAGCTTTAATTACATAATTCACCAACCGAAATGAGATTTAAAGTAAGATGAGGATATGATAAACACTAGTCTGGATATGGTGAGACGACAAAACCAACACTTGTTAAGGGCGTATGAGTGCCATCACTAGTGATAACAAATCAGAGTTTGAGGGAAAAATAGAAAAACGAAAGTTTCGCATTGGGGATATATGATGAGATGCCATGAGTTCAATAACCAAATAGATGAAGATATACTTAAGGAGCCTGAGTTTGAAAAATCTACAGCAAACATAACACATGGTTGAAGGCTAAGGAATTTTCAAACCACTCATAGAGAGAATCGCAACATGAGTAAATGGTAAAGCAACTCAGTTTGAAAGAGTCCGATGGTGGTACAACCGCAACAAAAGATTGGTAGCGGAGGTTGTCTGGGATCACGATGAGAAAACCGAGGACATGAAGAGACACGTGGGGCTGGTCGACCCATCAACTTCGGGGCTGCGAGTCTTCTAATGTCCCGGAGTTCTACAAAAGCTACATTCATCTAGAGCAACAACTTTGGTTTGGCTTATTCAGTAACTATGCGATGGATGATTTTGAACAAGCAAGACAAATGGACAGTATATATAAGATGACTATGATGCAAAATATTTCCGCATTACTCAAAATCATGACGAAGAGCCATAAGAAATCGAACCAACTATTGTTCTTCACGCCGGACAATATAAGGAGCAAATGCACTAAGCTCGTGATTCTATCAGAGCTAATTGGTCCCAAAGATTAGTCATTGCCTAATAGAATTCCAATACTCATGTCTTTCTCATGAAGAGCTGAATGTTCATTTCCTACTCGATGTTGTTTAGCAAAATTTGACTGGTGTATAGTCATTCTAAGTCTCCCAAACTTCTCATATCGTGTCATATTTTGTCAATTGTATATCAATCGAACTCTCAACAAAATTGTTAATCCATGTAATACTCTTAGAATTATTAACCTCCCAAACCCTGTTGTTCAAGACATTTTGTCATTCTCACTCTTAGGTTTAGATTGAGTCTCATTTACAAATTATAATGCTCCACATCTAATTTTCCCTCAATTTTTTTATCACATAACTCAATACACATAATTTTTTCCATCCAATCGAACACCAGTAGATTGCAACGAATCATCCTTTTCAAAAGCCATAATGTACAACCAATGACAAGCACAACCAAAATTAACCAATAAAAAAGCCAAACCCAAATAAACAAAACAAATTCAAACCGAATATTTGACAAAGAACATTAATTTGGAAGGTTGCCCAAACATCATGAACTATGGATCTCGGCCAAAAGGCATTATATTGAACGAATTGGTCTAATCTACTCCAAACAACTTTGATCTACTCGAATCGCTCTAGTGCCATGTTTGATAAATTGATGTATGCATTGCAATTGAGGGAATTTGGAGTTCTTAAAATAAAGATAATGAAAGACAACAACTAGCAAAATGAGGATAAACATGACAAAATATACCTCGGGTTACAAAGGAAGATAAAAAGACTAAACTACTATTAACAATACATAGAAATAACAATAATAACAAAATACTAAATTACTCTAACACCAACAACTTTTTTCTAATCTCGCCATAAACCAGCCTTCACACCATATATTACCTAAGATTTTCCCAAAAACTTTTCACCATTTTCATTCTTTAGTTCTTTTACCCACCCACCACCTCCCGCCTTATGCCACAACCACCTCTAGTCTTCATATTTTTATATCTACACTTTCACCCAAAAAGTCGGCCACCACAACAAGAATCTCCATATCCACTTTTTCAATAAAACTTCATTAAACCCCACGGGTGGTCTCAGTTCTTTGAGGGTTGCAATTGCAACCCCGAGGTCCTGGGTTCGATTCCCCGACACTAACATAGAGTGTTGGGGTTGGATTTATCCCTTCTATCCCAGGAGATTAGGGTCATCCCCGAGAAGAACGGATGTCACATAGTCTAAAGGAAGTGTAAAGTATGTGCCCTCAACTTTGGTGTGAGAATACTCGGTAAAAATAAATAAAGTTT
Source organism: Rehmannia glutinosa (assembly GCA_016081115.2). Lineage (NCBI taxonomy): Eukaryota > Viridiplantae > Streptophyta > Magnoliopsida > Lamiales > Orobanchaceae > Rehmannia > Rehmannia glutinosa. The sequence continues at coordinate 27,271,780 of CM071926.1, read as the reverse complement.
CATTAAATAATTAAATAACCTCACATCCCTAATATACCAAACATCCTTTTTTCATTTACACACTAAATCCCATTTAGCCCAAGCAATTTTGTTGTTACTACCCATAAAAAACTTCTTTGATAAATGTGTTTTATTCTTGAGTGCAACATCGGATTCGAGTGATTGCAATATCACTAGTATTATCACACATTATAGAAATCTCCTTTTCTTCAATATCATAGTCTCTCATCACCGTCTCATCCAGAGAACTTGGGCACAATAGTCGCCAGCCTATGTACTCGCTTTTAGTTGTGGGTTTAGCTATTGAATTTTGTTTCTTGTTGAACCAAGGAACCAATGTATTTCAAGCATTTGATAGGTACACGATGTACTCTTGTTGTCCACTCTACATCCAAAGATAACTGAGTCTCGATAACCTATCGCCTTGAATCCTCCTTCCCTCGGATACCATAAGCCAACTTCTTAGCATCCCTTCAAATACCTAGGATTCTCTTAGTCAGCTTATGTGACTCTCTTTTGTGCAGATTGAAATCTAGCACATACACCTACAACAAATGTGATGTCCGGCTCGCTTCATTAAATAGAGCAATGATCCAATGAGGGCTCTATATCTAGTTTGATCATCACCCTTGCCATCTGATCCATATCCATCCATCCTGACCATGTGTTCATACGAATCTTCATTGATGACTTTTCTTCCATACCAAATTTCTTCATTAAATCTCTGTTATACTTAGTTTGACTAATGAAGGTTCCATCCTTCATTTGCTTGATTTGAAGTCCTAAGAAGAAAGTCAGCTCTCCCATTATACTCATTTCAAACTTCCCTTGCATGAGGTTTGAGAATTTATCACACAAACTCTTTGTTTGTGGATCTAAAGATGATATCATCCACATATATTTGAACAAGCGATACTCTCTCCATCTCTGAATTAAGAGTGTTTTGACAACCATTCCTTCTGTAAATCCATTGTCAATTAGAAATTGTGACAATGTGTCATACCATGCTCTTGGTGCTTGTTTCAATCCATACAAAGGCCTTCTTGAGCTTGTATACTTTGTCTCCAATTGTCTTCTCGCTCAAAACTCCGGAGGTTGTTCAACATAGACTTCTTCTTCTAAAAGTCCATTTAGGAATACACTCTTCACATCCATTTTATATACAAAGAAGTTCTTGTGTGCATCATAAGCAAGAAACATCCTTATTGCTTCCAATCTAGCAACAAGAGCAAAGGTTTCATCAAAATCTTTGTACCTTCCTCTGAATACCATTTTGCTACCAATCTTGCTTTATTTCCAACAACGGATCCTTCCTCATTAATCTTGTTCCCGAATAACCACTTCATTACCAATGACATTTTGGTGAGCAGGCTTTTGGACTAATTCCCATCTTTGTTTCTCTCAAACTAATTCAGCTCTTCTTGTATAGCCTAAATTCCAATGTATGTCATCCAATGCTTGAGACACATCTTTAGGCTCTAGTTGGGAAATAAAACAAGTGAACATAGCTTCATGTTGAACTCTGGATCTGGTTCTTATGCCATATCTAACATCTCCAATAATTAACTCGGTGGATGGTCTCTCCCATCTCACATCTAGTTGAGTAAGTCCTGGCTGATTGGATTCCCGTCTTGGCAAATGCTAAGTTGTCTTGAACAACTTCTTCATCATCATTCAACTACAGACCTTCCAGCTGTCTTTGAGATTCAACTATTTGATCATCTCCAGGGTTGAGTGCTCTCACATCTGCACCAACATAGGGACACTTTTGCACAGTTGGCTGATTCTACTTCTTAGCTAACTTATCAATGTCTTCTCCATTTACATTTGGCTCATCAAACACCACATGGATAGACTCTTCTATGACCATAGTCCTCTATTTAGCACTCTATAGGCTTTACTCTCAGTTGAATATCCCAAAAAGATACCTTCATCAGCTTTAGCATCAAAAGCCTTCAAGTTGTCCTTGCCATTGTTGTGGATGAAGCACTTACATCCAAATATCTTAAATATCCAACATTTGGCTTTCTCCATGTCCAAATCTCATAGGGATTCTTGGTTAATTGCATATTGATTATGCATCTATTCTGAGTATAGCATGATGTATTTATGGCTTCAGCCCAAAATCTCTTAGGCAATCCATCTTTAGCTAACATTGTCCTTGTAGCTTCCTTAAGAGGTTTGTTCCTTCTTTCTGCCTATTTCTCTATTCTGTGGGAGTTGTAGGCACTAATAACTCATGAGCAATACCATTTTCAACACAATACTAAGTTATAATCCCATTGACAAACTCAATTCTTCTCGTCGACTCTTATCTTTATAATGGTTTGGCTCTTCTCATTTTGAACTCTTCTCATCAGCTGAGGCAATCTCTGCAGTGTTTCTTTATTTTTACACATGACAATTGTCCATGTATATCTTGAATAATCATCCACCACCACTAAGGTGTATTTATTTCCACTAATGCTGGGCCGTTCAACAGACCAAATAAATCGATATTCAACAGATGTAGTATCCTTGTTGAAGAAGGACTTGGGTTATCCTTGAAAGATGATTTGATTTTCTTTCCCATCCGCATGCATCACATATGTTTTCTTTCTTTATCTTATAATCGAGAAAATCCTTCAACAAGATGACTCCTTGCAAGCTTGTTGATTGTCTTGAAGTTCGATGACTCGGTTTCTTGTGCCACAAACCAACTTGATTTGGCTATACTCCTAGCCAGGACATGTACTTGGTGTAGATTTGACCAATCCACTACATACATATTCTTCTCTTGTTCCTTGAAGCACTATTTCATTTTATTCAAGATCTTTGATCCGCATACTCCCATGATGAATCCCACATTGTATGCTTTTCCACGAGTTGGCTTATACTTAGGTGATTGAAATTGAGACCTTCAATATATGCAACATCCTGTGATCTCCGCATCATTCTTCTTTATGGACCATATGCCTTTGATCTCCCTTGAGCTTCATTTCCTCCAAATATGACTTTGCACCTTTGATTTCCTTGAACTTTGGATGATTTTGCTTATTTCCGTCATATGTCCGGAATAACCACTATCCATGTACCAGGTTCTTGGCACTTTTGTTCTTTGAACCCGCAATCAAGAAAATTAATTTTTAGTGCACCCATACTTGCCCGGTCCTTCGGGGTTTAGTGATATAAGATTCTCTAACCAACTTATAGCGGATGATCGACTTTAAGAGGTTTCCATCTATCGATTCCATAATCATAATGCACATTAGCAAATTGCTTGGGGTTTTTAGGATCATACAACCAACTGCTCACTTTTGTGTGTATGTCCGTGTGTTTGTTTGAGCAATTGCTTTCTTGGGTAATGGTGGAATTTCTCGGGTGTTGTGCATGGGTGCATAAGTATGCTGATAATAGCTCTTTTACCATGGGAATGACCTTTGCTGAGGTTGAGGTCTTTGCCATTTTGGCTTGTATACCATAGGTTTCTGCTGATATTTCACTTGGTTATTCTAATCTTGGTTATGATAGTTTCACTTGGTTGATGAAATCTCCTGGGGTTTTTGGTAGCTGCTTAGTTTTCACAGAGTATTTTCTATCGAGTTTGCTGGATGGACTTTTCTAAATTTCTTTTCAACTGTCCTCTCAAAGATACTCTCACCGGCGCTTACCTTTATCTTTGTATCCAATGCCAGCATGATTGTGATTGTGTTTTGGTGTGGATGTTGGTGCAACAAATGGTGTTTTGGGCTTTGGATTCCCTCATTGCTTGAGGATCCTTTGTGCAAAATCACTGAGTTTGACTATGCACAAAGGAATTGAATCTATGTCTATCTTATCTCCACACTCTTTTTGACTCATTATCAGTTCATCCAATGATTTGGATGCCTTTGTAAATGAGACAATCACATTTTTAAGATATTTTTCTCTTTTCAAAGAGTGGCCTAAATAACTGCTAATATCTTGGCATTTTCAAATTCAAATTAATGTTATCATAAGCTATTTGACTTAGTAGTACTCATCTCTTTAGTCGATTTGAGTTTCGCTTTTAAGCCGGGCCGTTTCCTCATTTAAAAGTGTGTGTGAGGTTTTAATGTGCTCAAAGTCTTTCATCATTTTGCCTAATGAATCATAAAGATTTGTAGGTGAGGAAGTGTTTGTGTCACTATCACTATCACTGACTCGAATGAGATGAGTTAGAGTGTACCTCATCTTCTTGATCTTGTTCTTTGGCCATGAGGCGGAACAAAGCCTCTTCCTCAAGATCACTTGAGTAGTCGCCTTCCTGTTGTCCGGTCTTGACTCTTTAAACTTAGCTGGTTCAATAATCTCACAAAATGCCTAACATGACTTTCTTATTTTCTTGTCTTTGTCTCCCCAAGACTCTCTTCTTTCTTCCTCATTTTTGTATTTGTTGACCGGTGGATAGAACAATCAACAATGAAAGTGTCCCCGGTTGTGTGCACTTCCAACACAGGGTTTTCGACTCTGCATATCAGCTCTTTCGGTTTTACGATTATTAGCTCTCGATAGTCGGCTCTTGAAATTCACTCTCTTGGGGCTGTCCTCCCTTGCTTTGAAGGTGAATGTCTTTTGGAGGTATCACCCTTGTTTCTTTTATAGTTCTTGTTAAAAACTTGTTGAACCTTTTTACCATGAGAGCAATTTCCTCTTGGTCAATGGTTTCCTTTGGCACATCTTTCTTCCCTTCACTCGCCATCTCAGGCGCGATTGTCTTGGGCACAATTGTATCCTCATTCTCTTTCTTCTCGGCCAAACTCATAAGCTTTGAGATCCGATAATAGTTCATGATTTGATGTTTTTGAAAGGTCCATTGAGTGTCTCGTGGCTATGACCTTCATTTCCCATTCAAATGGAGGGCTCACTAATTTTCATGCACATCTCATTTTGAGTGTACTCCTTCCCAAGAGTGAAGCTCATTTGTGATCTTTGTGAATGTGGCATCCAAATGATCCAGACTTTCACCGCGTGAAGCATTTTAAAATTTTAAAATTTTTGAACAAAGAATCGTTAGTTTGTTTTCTTTAACTGCTCGCATCTTTAACAAATCGGGTTAGCTTATCCCATATTTCTTTGGTCAGATTTGCATGACTTGACTTTATTGAACATAGCCTTGTCCAATGTCTTGTAGAGAATATCCTTGGCAACATTATCCAGGTTGTATCTCTTTCTATCTTTATTTTTCCATTCACAGCGAGATTTTTCAACCATGGCATGTCTTGCTCACGCAAAGATCTTCTCCTTCACCGGAGGTGCTCTTCTCACAACAAGATAACATTCAATATTTGCAAAACGACCCATCCTCTATCACAAGCCATATTTCATTTTGTAAGGCTGATAGGTGAGCCTGCATGCGAATTTTCCATTCATCAATCTCTTCTACAGTAAACATAGGAATACGAGTTAGATTGGCTTCCATGATAATAACTTTGCTTTTTGAAATGAAAAACTTTAAAAACACACAAGTGTTAAACCTTTTGAAAAAGAATGAGATCTAGTTTAGTAACTAGTGCAAAAGGCTCAATGAACCAACCGCCCTGATACCACTTGTAGGTCCCAATGGGTGTGTGTGATGTAAGGTTTAGAAGGGGGGGTTGAATAAACCTTACCAACTTTTCACTTTTTTTAGTGCTTTTAAAATATTTCAACAAAGTTTACTCAAATCAACTAAGTCCTCCTGGGGACAAAATGCTAGGTTGGATTACTTTCAAAGAAGTTACCCACTCAACAAACTCGACCGAGCCGCTGATAGTGTAACTTAGATGTGTCACCAACACTTAACTTTTAGTTGATTTGGTTTTATACAACCGAAGACTTAACACCCTCTTGTTAGTTTTAAACACGTTTTTAACACTTGTTTTTGCAATGTTATTATCACTGGTTTGCAATTTAACTTAACAACAATTATAAATGTATGCAAGAAAGTAAAGTACTGAAAGTAAATGACACAGGTAAAGTTTATAGTAGTTCGAGGATGGGGTAATTCCTCTAATCCACTCTTCTCCAACTCCTAGAGGAATCACACAGCTGGTTTCTCCTGCCACTTAGCTTCTTCACAAGATATCTGCCTTGCTACTTCAGTTTCTTTCAAATCCTTGGAATTTATCACACATCCTTCCAACGAGCATGAAACTTCTGGTTCGACCTTGAACCTTACTATAGCTCCTTCAAACTTGGAGAGTAGACCCTTTTTGTTCTTGAAACTTTTTCCTCTTCAACCGTGGAAGTATTCTTTCTTTCACCGAGTGTGTTGATTGAGTTCCTTCAATGTTTTTCCCGAGGAATTCTTAGTAAGCTTTTTGAGAATGTTTGCAGGTTTAGCTTGCTTGATTTTGCTTGTTAAATCGGTTTCATTTTCTCAAATGCTTCCCACCTTTTATAGTATTCATTTGAAAATTTGCCCGTTGAAGAAATAGGCTATTTTCAAATAACACTTTCTTGTTCGTTGGCTTATATTTTCTTGACTGCGGGTTGTGATGTTATTTCCTCGTATTAAATAACTCTGCAGACTTTTCCGGTCCTGACACAAGCTTCAAATGCTTCCCATCGTTTATTCCTTTTGCACGTTTTTGGGACAAACACCTTAAGATAGGGTGGCTTGATTTATTACTATATCGAGTAATATCCTCGACTTGATTCAACTGGATTAATATCACTCGACTTGACTTGACATTGATTGCATTTACCCCTTTGATTTGAGTCCGCTCCAACCTTTTAGAAAGACTCAATCGTCCATCAACTGCGACTTGGTTCTTTATTGACTTGACTGACACTTCTTCAACCTTTACTCAACTGGCACCTGTTCCTTAGCTGGATCTCCTTCGGTCGAGTCTGTGTCTTCCATCTTGACCATACTCAGCTGACACACAACTGGGTCTTCATTTCATGTTCAAAGGTGCATAATAAGTAAATTCAACAGGTGCATGAGAAATTATCTCAGTTTTTAAAAGAAAAATATGCTCAAAGAATTCAATATTTTTTATTTCAATAATTATATTAATATCTAGCACAACACTTTTCAAAATAAGAAACTGATATGCAACACTATGATCAACATAATTAATAAATATGCAATCGATGTTTTAGAACATATTTTCCTTTTATTAGATCGTGTAATATAACTTTGGCTAGCACCCCCACACTTTTATATATTTTAGGTTTGGTTGATAGCTTTCCATAATCCATATGGTGTTTTCCAGTTTTCTTATAAGAAATCATATTTTGCAAGTGACATGCAGATAAAATAACTTATTCCCAAGGATTATCAAAGAACACCGAACAAATGACCATTGCGTTAATCATTTATTTGAAAAGTTCTATTTTTTATTTCGGCTACACTATTTGATTTGGGTGAATATGGAGGAGCAACTTCATCGATTATTCATTCTTGTTCACAAAATTCGTTAAATAAAACATATTCACCACATCTATCCGATATAACTCTTTTAATCTTCTTATATAATTGATTTTCAACCTCGATTTCTATAATCTAACATGCTAAAGGTCTTTTTTTTATTTATAATTAAGTAAATGTACCTTAGTATATAAGGAATAGTCATATATAAAAGTCAAATAATAGTTTTACCACCTGAGTCATGGTTTATTTTAAGTCTCCTACATCAGATGAATTAGACTAAGTAATTGATTCTCGTTATCTTTGAGAAGCAAGTTTTCTTGGTCAGTTTTAGCTTCACAAAATATATTACATTTATCCGGACAAGTATTGTTTATTAATAAATTAAACCAAGTGATTGTATTTACGAATATAACTTGTAACTTGTATTAATGTGTCCTAACTCGGCATGCCATAAATCAATAGAATCAATCAAATAAAACAAGAAAATGCAATTTTATTAATAACATCAAAACATTGAGTAGAAATAGACCATGATTATAATAACCTTTGCCCACAAGGACATTATTTTTTGTCATTATAATCTTGTCGATTCAAATCACACATGAACTCAAATTTTTCCTTAACAAGGAGACGAAACCGAGTTTGCCCAAATAGTGGGCACATGAAGCACTTCATAGAGAGCCATGATCTTGCCATATGTGAGTTTTAACAGACTTTGTCTTTGCCAAGAACCCGTGCAATTTGAGAACCCCGAGATACACATGTTCTTCTCCATCACCCACATAATTGTAAAATGTAAAGGCTTCTCTATTTGCATAGATGTGTCCGTAGTCCTGAGTCTACTACCCATTCTTTCATATTGGCCATGAGATTAATTTGAGAAAGTACCACAACATAAATATCATCCCCTTGAACCAAATTTGCATTTTGGCTTTGGAGAATTTCCATTTGATTTTGAGGAGACTATTTTTCTTTCTATATTCGCACTGAGGTGCATGAAGACCAGTCTTCCACAAATATAACAATTTTCTTTCTTTTTAAACTTGGGGAGTTATTCACATTAGGTTTCTAATCACTTTCGTTAAAATAATTAGCATTCTTGTTATTAAAGTTACCATACACCATGTTTGATGTTGTAGCTACTTCTTTCCTTTGCTTACTTTGAGTTCCCTTCATTGGTGTCTTCGATTATAATGTGAGTTATTAACTGATTATATAAACAAGAGATAATTGCATGCGTTTGTAAGTCCAAGCGGCTACGATAATCTAGAGGGGGTGAATAGATTATCTCCATCTTTTCGATTTTACCCTCTTTTTCAAACAAAACAAGCCAAGACAATAATAAAGGTGCGGGAAGTAAACAACACACGTCGATTTATAAAGGTTCAACCCACCTAGGGTCTAATCCTCTACCACCCCAGTATATCCGGGATGGATTTCAAAAAGATTTTTTTTTATTAATTACCAAAATTAATACCTTACCTTACAACATCACCTTGAAGAGCACCACACTCCTCTACAACACCACCTTTGAGATTACCACAATCTCTCTTGAAGATTACCACAATCTCCAACGGCATCTTGTGAAGATTACCACAATCATCAACCTTGAAGAATACCAAATTCTTCAACACCTCAACAAGAATATTACCACAATCTTCTTACACCTAACACCTAGATCACCCAAGTGTGTTCTTACCACAAGAACACTCACAAGGATATCTTGTGTTGAATGATAACACAAAAGTTCAAGATTACAACTCGATAATGAATTATACAATTGAGTGCAAGTGTAATCAAGAATAGCCTAGACCTCAAGAATGTGAAAGTGATAAGCTAGGAAAATTACAAATGTTAAGAATAATGGCAATATAAGACCAGTGTTTGCTTGAGTATATCTTGTTGTGTTGTATTGTTCTCAATTGTTGTATTGGTTGCTCCAAAACTTCCTCTATTTATAGTTGATGATTGATCAAATATAGGCTCCTCTTGGGGATTGAAAATCTACAGAAAAATACAATTAAAATCAAGAATATAGCTGTTAGAAATCAATCCCACAAAATAAGGAAAGTTTGTCTCTTTGCACAATGGTTAGAAATTTGTCATCAAACTTGAGGGACCGGTCAAGACAAATAGACGTTAGAAGAATACACGAAAAATAACACAGGCGACCGTCCAGGGGGTCTTCGACCGGTCGACCGACCCTACCTCACCCGTCGTCCTCCTCAAAAATCAAGTCGGTGTTCTCTGCTTCAAAAACCAAACCTGTGCACCTGGCCGACAGGGTGTCGACTGTCGACGCCACCGGCCGACACCCTGAACGACCATCGACCTGGTCAAAATTCTTCCGTCTCATTCTTTTGTTCCAAAATCATCTTCGTGCACGGTTGCCCTATATGATTTACGGACCGGCCGAGAGAGACGTAAATGTTGTCCAATTTTGTCGAAAATAAACATTTTAAACCGATCGGGAGTATTTAGACAACATTTAGGAACCTTGTTTTGGTGTAAAAACACATTAACACAAAATCATTAAAAGTGTTGTCCAATTTTATCTAAAATAAAACTTGAAGAAATACTCCGAATAAACAAGAAAAACATTTCAAATCATTTAGGAGTATTTGGACAAAAATTAAAAACATTGTTTTGGTGTTAAAATAAAATCATCAAAATTAAGATAAAAACATGTATCAAACAATCTCCCCTTTTTGATGATTACAAACCAAAACAATTTTTTAGAAATATTAGGAGGACAATTGTTTTTAAAACGATTTTCCGGTAAAAACATCTAACCGTTTAGAAGCGACCAAAATTTCCAAAGTAACATAAGCAACCAAAAGGAGTAAATATTATCCAAGTATAGCACAAGCTCCCCTATCAACAAGCTCATCAAAACAATCAACCACAAGCTAAAAGCTTAGCTTTTCCATATTAATCTTAAGTACAAGAGCTTATAAGCTCCCCCACAACAAAATATCATTAGACAAGTATATAAGTCCATAATACAACAAATGGACTAAGTATAATCCACAACTTATGGCTTTAAGAAGCCATAGCTTATAGCTTCTTTCCCGAGCTTATTTTAGTTTTTATGAGCTAATAAGCTTATAACCTGTTTCTCCCCCTTTGGAATCATCAAAAAGAATGTTAGCACGATAAAAACATCATATAATCATATCGTGCGCGAACTAAACCGATGTATCGAGCTATTTGAACATTGAAGCTTATAGACCAAATAGAGGGAAAAGTCGATCATACGACTTGTAGAAGCTTATGAAAACTCATTTAATTTGAAAAACATGATCTCTTATAAAAATATAGGACATTTGAAAACAAGAGAATCATGTAGGTGATGACTTTTTCATTGAAATATTTTATCGAACACTTGGCGGGTGTCAAAAATTGAAGAGGATATATATAGCCCTTGTAAATGTAATCAAGCCAAGTTTTTCATCACCATAAGCAATTTTACAAATATCATTCATCAACAATCATCATGCTCAACACAAATATATAAGAATTGCATCAAGAAATTTACAATAAAGCCAAAAACTCAAGGGTTCAACCCAATTGAGCAAAGGAAGTAAAATTCTTACCATTCAATCGGTAAAGATGAGCAATGATGATGATGATCGAGCTAGATAATCCTCAAAATATGAAATTTATGCAACAAAAATCATTTGGAGTGAATTGTGTGTGCAAATGGCAAAGGGGTCGAAATAGAGAGGAAAAACATCAAAATGCCAAAATACAAGAACATAGACGGTTTTAACCAAACTTACACAGTGGGCGACCGGTCTAGGGCTTGGGCGACCGGTCGAGTAGATGGGTGACAGGTCGACCCCTGCCCTGGCAGCCCACTGGTTTAATTCTGTTTTGAAAATCTGAAATTTGATCCAAAAATCTGATTTTTCGCCCCTAAGTTTTAACAACGTGCAAAATACAAACGTAGACCTCATTCAATATATTTATGTCATAATCAAGCTCGAAATGGAGTAAAATACTTGGCGGTGAGCGATTAAAAAGTCCGCGAGTTATCCTTGAGACGGAATTAAACACATCTCAAGTTTTTGTTAAACATGCAATCCCTTAGAAAAAGATATCGAATCTCAATATGTTTAGTTTGATTATGATGAACCATATTTTAAAAAATTATTATCACCGGACTTGTTATCCCGAAAATAAGAATGTTTTAAGACTTTGGATACAACAAGTCATAAGAAAAAGTGCCTTCCAAATATTTGAAAATTTCTTTTAGCGACACTTTAATGAGATTCGTTGGGATAGTTTTTTTCAAGTCGAGCATATAGACGCAAGGCATATGGAATGTCGAGTCTATGGGTAGTAAAAAATGAATGAACATACCTCGAATTTGTTTGTCAACCGATATGCCTTCCTCAACCTTTGTCAATCTTTACATGGTAGTCATAGAGGATGAGATGATTCTTTCTTATTCAATGCCTCACTTCTTCTTTTGTATACTTTGAGTGTGGAATATAACCACCTTCTTGGCATTGTTGAACTTGAATTCCAATGAAGAAATTGAGCTTCCCCATCATGATCATCTTTAATTTACCTTGCAACAACTTAGAAAATATCTTGTACAAAACTTCCTTAGTAGCACCATAAATGACATCATAATTTTGTACAAGTAAGCATTCTTGCCCCTTTTCAAAAACAAAGAGAGTAGTGTCAACTTTACCTCTTGTAAAATTATTTTGCAAAAGAAAATATCAAAGTTTATCAAACCATACAAGGGGTACTTGTTTAAAACATAACAAGGCCTTTTATAAAAATTATTTTGGCCCATAAAAATTTTCAAACCCCGGTTGTTTTACATAGACTTCTTCTTGAATGAAAACCATTTAAAAAATTGGATTTAACATCCATTAGGTAAAGCTTGAAATTTTAAAACAAGAATGGGCAAGTAGAATGCGAATAGCTTCTAAATGTTCTACGGGTGCAAATGTATCACAAAATCAATATCTTCTTCTTGACAATACCATTGAGCTACTAATCTTGCCTTGGTCATCAAGCTTGTTCCGAAATACCATAAATTTCTGCAAAATCTTAATATCAAGCACACGAGCATAGTAATATCGAATAATAGAGACACTATAGCAAGTAACACATATTATGCTTAAAGAAAATCATCAAGAATATAATACAACATGTAAGTTCAAATAAGCTTATAGAAAGCTATATAAGGTCTCTTTTAAAATTTGAAACTCCGAGAGCAAATAGTTGAGACCTCATTATAAAGAAGTATTTGAACAAGAGTTGGCAAAGCAAATATGTGCAATCAAATAACGAATAGTGCCTTTCAAAAAATCAAAAAAAAATCCTCTTAATGGAACTTGTATGAAATAAGCATATAGGCATATGGCACAACATGTATCGAGTCTATGAGATAAGCGTACCTCGATAGTTCATGTTTCTCTTGAGACATTACGAGTAAATAACCATTGTAAATCCTACACATATTTTAAACAATTCTAGCACAAAGCAACATGATACAAGTGTAGGATAAAAACAATATATGTCACAAGTATGCTTATGCCAAGAAAATCCATAGGAGATTATAAAACACAATAGTTAAAGCAAATGCACAAGAGTTTTAAAAACATCATGCAAGGTCTTCTTTTCTAAAAATTTTAAAAACACAAATATGTGGAAGACCTCTTCGAAAATATTTTGAAAAAAACCATTTTAACAATTAAGGCACAAATAAGAATGTGCATAATAACGAAATAAAATACATATTTAAATGAGGAGATACGGTTTACCAATTACGCCATTTCCATGGGTTGTACCGTTTCCATTGTTGATGATATCTTCCCTTTTGAAAATCATCTTGTTGATGATAGTTTCTCCAATTACTCCATTTCCAAGGATTGTGTCCTTCCCATTGTTGGTAGTGTTTCCTTCTTGGAAATTCATTTTGGTGATGTCTTCTCCTTTGATCAAATGAAATGGGCATTTGATGTCTTCTTGGCGGTATGAATTATCCTTGATTCCGCCGGGTACCTAATATGACATTGCTTTGTGGTACCCTCAAATGTTTGGGTCCTTTGGGATTAGCTTTGAGACTTTTAGGTCTCCAACAATAATTAGAGCTATTTCTAGCCCGACAAGTATTTACCGTATGACCCTTTTTACCATAATAGAAGCACATAATAATTCTAGAAGTGTAATGACCAACATGCTTAGAGACTTGACTATTTTTCATATGATTAACAACATTAGGCTTATGGTTAAGTCCTTGTTTCAATTTATCACAACTATGATCATCAACAATATCGGTCATTTTATCGGTACTCAAGTTGGATTTTGATAAATCCTTTTTCATGCAATTAATATCCTCAACAAGAGTACTATTTTCTTTTTCAAGGTTTCTAACCTTGTCAAGTGTGGTGGTGTGAGCACATGATAGCGATTCATAGGAGGTAAATAATCTATCCTTATCATTTTTCAAGACATTGAATTCCTTTTTCAAATTTTTGTATTTAACAAGTAAGCTTTGGAATTCATTTTGAATTTCATTATAATCATTGAGCAAATCACTATAATCATTTTGCAATTCATTGTCATAAGAAGTAGAGGGTTTAGAACTTACCCCGTTTTCTTCGAAGCCCATAAGACAATGTTCAACTTCTTCATAGTTGGAAGTTGTAAGAGGCTTGTTCCTTGAATTTGATTTTGTATCCTCTTGACAAGTAGATGCTTTTGAGTTACTCCTTTCATTTGCATATACTTCATAGATGGCTTCTAATTTTGGGATAACGTTTTTAATCAACCCAAACTATACGGGTTTTTACACTTTGCAACCCGAACTTTGAAAAGTTACTGATTGCAACCTAAACTTTACAAAATTTTACACTTTGCATAAAATTCCGGTTTTACCCCTGGTTTCAGGAAAGTTGGTTTGTAGTTTACACTCTAAACTTTAAAGTTGTTACACTTTGCAACCTGGACGATAAATTTCATTGCATTTTCTTTGATTACTCCCAAAGGTCTTGCGATCCTCGAAAATGGTATCAAAGCCTTGGTTTATTAAGAACTTTCAGTTAAGTTTATTATATTTATGTAATTAACAATTGGTGAGGAGAAATTACTCGAGATTATGGATCCGGACCGATGTCCGAGATGTACCCCTTACAGGACATATCGTCAAATATTGACGATGTATGTACAAGAACACCTTGACCAGGTTTCATATTGGGAATACCAACATGAAGAAAAGGAACAGGCAGGAGCCGATGGGGAAACCTTAAGGCAATGCAAAATGCGAGCAGAATATTATAGGCGATTCTGGATGCTTAACCGGACTTATATGTTCACTTGATGAACCTTCAAGAAACGGTTCATGAAAATTCCCATCGAACAATGATTCCCGATGGGGTACCTGAGTGGAATGAGATACTTCCAGATAAATCTAAGATCTCCAAGATCTTAGAGAAATCCGAAGACGGTGCGAGAATTATGGCAACCGCCATATTCATCTACCAAGATCAAGTTCATCGATCCAGAACCAGATGGAGACGATGGTGAAATATCGAAGAAACTCTTGAACTCCTTCATGATATTCAAAAACGAGTCAAGAACCTGGAGGATGGGCCAAGTTCATCCGGAGGAAGGAAACGTATTGATTTTGGGGCAAGACCTATTTACACCAAAAGGGGAAACCAACCAAGTCATACGCAAAATGACGGATGAGGAGAAGCTCATTGCTCTAATCAAAGGAAAATCCATCAAAAATTAAAAAGGATGGATATTGAAAAGATGAATCTTAAAGATCTACATGACTCCAGCGTAATCCTTCGGGATTAGGTATTGTAGATTTAAAGATGAACGCAGGGGAGGAATCGGCTTTGGTTACCTATGACCCACAAGGTAGACCAATTCCACCACCACCGCCACCAGATTAATCCTAACGTCGAAGAAAGTGCGGGTTCACATCATGGAGCTCGGGACGAGAGGATGCCACATGTCGGGGATTTCACGACCGGGAGTGATCCACTTTCGAGACGGAGGTCGAAACCTCTTTGCGGGAACCAAAACAACCTACCGGAAGGCCGAATGTTTATCGACGCCTTATGGAAGATCGCACTCTCGACCCAATACATCCGTATGGGTTGATGCTAAATCGGACATCCCGATTTTAAAAACAGAGAAGTTCTCATTGATGAATGGGCTTTAGCTATGAGAATTTCAAAGAGAACCTCGATCTTACAAAGGATTCATTCATTTTACTCCTTGAAATGAGTCTTGAAGGATCGGTGAGGATTGCACGGGATATGACCGATGCCGATCGAAAAGTTCGGTCACATCGGGGAATCACTTAAAGGAATTGTCGATGGTATGGCAAAACTATTCAAAATCCAATTCATCGGCACGGGTTATTTCGAGGATTAGAGGATGAAAAAGAAAGAAATATAAACAAGCCCTCTATAGCCTCGAGTTCTTGGATATTTGTCATATTGACGAATATATCAAGTTGTTCACCGAATACGGTGGAAATCCAAGATTGAGGAAAAAGAAGTTGCATAGCTATTCTTTGCCAAGATTCCGAGTCCCCGGGAGAGAAATGCTTATCGGGAATACAAGGGTGGAGTCAAGAAAACGTGGCCGAAAAATGTCTTTCCTAAAGGCCAAGTTATCCGAATGGTGCTATCAAGCGACTCTGCCACAGAATTACAAGAGATTAAGAGGAATTAACAAAGCGGTTCCTATGTTGCGTGGATAATGATATCCCAACAAATTGTGGGAGGTCAACTAAGGCGACACAAGAAGAAGGATAGAAGTCATCCATACCGCGAGGAAGTAGCGAAAGAAAAAGCAGGTCTTCATGGAGACCTAGAAGGTTCTCGTCAAAACAAAAAGCCCGGAGTTATAAATCGGGGCAAAGACCGATACCAAGCGGGAGTAGGGCCTCATCATCGGTTTTAATCAAGCAAGTACCAGCCAGAATCCAGGGAGAAGAACTTTCAGGCGTGCTCACACCAGAGCTAATGAAAGTTTCAAAGATCAAATTGCTGGACATGCGAGCAAGAGGGCATATCTCACGGATTGCCCGGCAATCAAAACCGAAGAGTCGAGGCCCGAGGCCACACCGAGAAATCGAAGAAGCTGTCTATTATCGATTTAATACGGTGTATCAATTTGAGGATATTCCCTCGGATGAAAGCATCTATGAAGAAGAGATCTATTCGATGATGGAAGTGAATCGATTGAATCGAGTAAAGAAGAAATTCTTCAACAAACGGTCGGGGAGGATATGTCGGGATTCCTCTCTCACACTACTGGTGTCTCATAAGACTCTTATGAGAATTATGAAGGAAGATCCAAAGCTTCAAATCTATGATGGATTTACAATTGGAGCGATGGAAAAGGCTTTGGATAAGATTGGTTTTCATAATAGAAAACACCAAATTATCCACAGGATAACAACCGGAGAATTGGCCATTCCGATGGAGTTTACAGAACCCGATCGAGATGCGGTTGGTCCCTATTAAAGAAATACAAGAGATCAAAAGCAAAGTTAAAAGAGAAGTTGCAAATACACTCTCATGGATTCATATCGGAGCCATAAGAGTAATTATTAAAGCAACATTCAAAGAAGGAATAGATTTGCTTCTTAATCTTGCTATCTTTGACAAGCGAATCTCGCATCTCAAGGATTCATGCCTTGGAGCGATTCTGAGAAATTTGTATGCGGGAAAATTGGCATTTAATGTCTATCCTAGAATTGCATACAATTTGGGAGAGATCGAGACTTGAGAGTCCTAACCCTTCATCAAGATTTCAAAAGAGTCGATTTGATGAAAGAAGGAAACAGGCCTTACTCGATCACATACAAGATTTCCTATGCTCTCTCGAATACCCATCATTCCAAGTATTCTTGAGAAAGGAATTTATTGAAGTCCCAAGAATCTTTGAGGACTTTGCCAGGGTGGTGTTACCTGAAATCATTGAATCTCCAACTATTAAGGAGATTGATATGATAATTCAAGATCACCCGTCTTCAACAAAAGCCTCGGAGTCTCGAGAGTTGAGCACAGAAGGATGTCTTTCGGCAAGACAGAAATGGTGAGTAGTAGCCGTTGGGAAGAAAGGAGACCAAGTACACTCTCAGGCGCATCCCCGATGTTTTTAAAACAAAGCAGAGAGCCGAAATGTCCGGAAAGGATGGCGAGAGGTTGAAGTAATATTCGACATCACTCAAAAAGGATAACATTTTTCCTTGTGATGTTCTATATTATCTCCAACAACCAATCGTTGGAAGGTATCAAGGAAGCCTCGAAGATAGGAGAAATTGAGCTTACTATCACAGAGTTGCGGGAAAATCCTGAACAATTAATCTGGGGAATTGAATTTCTTGAGGATCATAAACCTTGGGAAAGATTACAAGACGGAATGGAGTTCACGGTGGCGAATAAAAGATACAGAATCGATGACCACTAGTCCATTCTCCATATACATTTCTATTGAATGTTATATGCCGAATACAAAGCCGAGTATTTATTTGCCTATATTGATTCAAGTCTTAAATATGTACTTTGCAAAGCCGGATGTTTTTCCTAAAGAAATTGGAGAAGATTTACCAGCTATTGCGGAAGAGATTTCTCTAAAAGGATTCTTATCCTTAACAGGGAATTAAACAAGCGTAAATCATGATCGGAGGCGCGGGCGACCCCATGGTACAAAGTGAAAACGCCACCAATCTATTTCCATGATACAGTGCGATGTTTTGCTAGGAAACAACTTCCTACAAACATTCAAGCGATTCACACAGGAGAACGAGACAAGAAGACTTATTTTCACAACCCTATGTGATCATAAGATCATTGTCCAGAGACTGCGGGAAGCATTTTACAGAAAAATGCCTATTAATTTTCGCGGCAAGCGTGGTGATGAAGCCAACTCCGAAATCCAAAAATGGCGGATCGAAGGAAATTTGGTGAAGCATTATTATCCTACGACACAATTTGGTTCGATTCGTAAGGATCAAAAGATATGGGATAATAACTTGTATTCATTTAGAGTGCAAGGTGAAGAACGAGTTACTCCAGAAGCCATTGCAGAATTATGGATGAGTCTAATGGAGAATCCACAGAGTGAAGTAACCATTGAGGAACAAATATCACTCGAGGATGTTAAGAAGAAAATCCAAAGGAATTATAATGAAGATCCTTTGGCTTGGTGGGATAAGAACGAGCTTAAAGCTTCCTTAAAGGTTAAACCTGGAAAGGAGTACGAGTTCATAAGATTCAAACCAATCCTTATGAACCAGGCGGATCGTGAGGATATGCGAAAGATACTTAAGGAACATCTTGACCTTAAGTTAATTTCACCAGAGTTTCTCCATACAAAGATCCGGATTCTTAGTTAGAAACCATGGAGAAATCAAAAGAGAAAGCCAAGACTTGTTATTAATTACAAAGGGATTAATAACATTTTGGAGTTCGACGGATACTATATCCCAAGCAGAACATCTGGTTAACTGTATCAAAGGTGCCAAGATATTCTCAAAGTTCGATTGTAAGTCTGGATTCTACCAGATTAAGATGGAGGAAGAAAGTAAGAAGTTTACAGCTTTCTCTACACCACAGGGACACTATATTTGGAACGTGATGCCTATGGGATTGGCTAACGCACCCCAGGATATGAAAGAAAGATGGATAATATTTTCAAAGATTATTTCAGTTTCATGTTCGTGTATATCGACGACATTCTAATTGCATCAAAGAACATGAAGGAGCATCTCAAACATTTGGAAATATTTTCGGATGTTTGTCACAAAGAAGGATTAGTGCTTTCGGAAAAGAAGGCGTAATCGCAACAAGAGATTGAATTCCTCGGAATTGAAATCAATGAATCGGAATTATTCTACGAATCATATTGTGGAAAAGATACTGGGATTTCCGGATACACTAAAAGACAAGAAGCGACTTGAGTTTTAAGGAGTTGTTAATTTTCTTTGGAATGTTTATTAACAATCTAGCATACTACGAGGAAGGTGTTTAACCCATTACTTAAAAAAAGATGCAGATTCAAATGGGAAGATGAACATCAAGAAGGAATTAAGAAACTTAAAGAAGTTTGTAAGAAGCTTCCAAAACTTGCGATTCCCCAAGACGAGGATGAACGGTTCTTTACACGGATGCCGATGATGATTGGTGGGCGGCCGAGCCTCTTACTAAGGTCACACCAAATGAAGAAGTGCCATGCGATATTGCAGGTTTATTCACACCCGAAAAGCAAACGGATGGCATATCAACGAGAAAGAATTCTTTTGCATCAAAAGGCTTTTAAAAAATGGCCTCTATTTTCTATGGCTAAAAGTTTACTTTAAAAATTGATAATTCAAGTGTCAAGGCTTTTCTCGAAAAACAAAATTGAATCAAAACCAGAAAAGGCTCGATTACTTAGATGGCAAGCTGAATGTCAATATTATGATTATGATATTGTCATTATAAAATCTCATGAAAATATTCTTGCAGATTTCTTGACACGAGATGGAAGGGCGCGTTCTTTGACGAGGTCCTTAAACGAGTAAGACATCTTAGGAAAAACCTGGAGAGTCTAGAACGAGATTTTGGGGCGTTATGTCTCAATGCGTGTTGGCCTTGGACGACTTCAACAAGCTGACCGAAATCCGTTTCTAGTCAAATACGAGCATGCCATTCGCTCGCTCAAGGACAATTGTTCTTAGCGCTGCGCAGGCCTCTCTTCCAGCCGCATCTCCTACGGTGCAAAAAGGGGCCGAGAGAGTACGGGGCTCTAACCCGGAGGTTATGGATTCAAGTACCATAATCACAAGTGTTGCGGTGATGCATCCCCCGAGGGTGTAAAAACTATAACGAATGTTGAAGCTCCTGTCACAACCAGAGTCTTCAAGTCAACCCAAAGACCTGGGGTAAAGAGGGAGAGTTGAATCTTAGGCCATAGACAGGCAAATCTAAGGTTCAAATGATGAGAATAAGATTTCTCCTATGCAGGTTTATCGGCGGCAATGGGAGAAACTAGTTACAAGACAAGGTATTAACCCAGAAAAAACAATGGTTGATATCTCGGAAAGTATCCCGAGTTTGGATGAAACCAGGAAGTCATCCAAATGAAGTGCGAGAATGGTATACTTTTGGAGCTTTAGCTTCAATCTATACCGTGTCACCAGGATTCCCGAAATTTCAAAATTACCGAAATGGATTGGGGAAGCGATTTATTTAGACCTGGGCCATAATCCACATTTGGCCGAGGATATTTTGGAACTGTATTTTATCGATGCAACTCTGAACCAAAGAAAGAAAGGCTTTAATGAAGCTTTTCATTTCATCAAGCTAAGAAGACCGGATGGAAATGCTTTAAAATACATTAAAGCGGCTTCACCCCAAGGACCAGTGTTAGTAGGAGCATTTTCTACAAGACGAAGCTTCTACCAGGCGAGCATGGGGTCTTTGGGTTTGTCTAATCGAAATGGACAAAGTCAAATATCCATTTAAGTTCTTCCGACCGGCGAATGGATCTTTCCTTTTGAATTCGATGACTGGATCAACCACGGGATTTGCGGAGGAACTCTTCAAACCAAAAGGAGAATTCTCTGGGAAAATAAGATTCCGGCGAGCAAAGAAACTTACCGGAAATTCAGAAACATGGCGTATGTTGGCCGTTGGATCGATCGGATCCGTCAAGCATGCCCCGAAAGAAGGAACCCGAGTTTGGGAAAGGTTTCGACCCAAACCCGACCGAGGACCATACAATGGAAAGGACAAGGGCCCAACTCACAAGACGCGCGTTTTCTCGGGGA
Source organism: Rehmannia glutinosa (assembly GCA_016081115.2). Classification (NCBI taxonomy): domain Eukaryota; kingdom Viridiplantae; phylum Streptophyta; class Magnoliopsida; order Lamiales; family Orobanchaceae; genus Rehmannia; species Rehmannia glutinosa. The sequence goes on along the minus strand of CM071926.1, from coordinate 27,250,616 downwards.
CCACGCAGACCAACTTTTTAAAAGATTCCCCGACAACCATCACATGGGCCGAGTCACGCGAAAGAGAAGAAAACACTAGCGAGTAATAATTCAGGAGTATGACGTAAGCGACGCGTCTTACATCTAAACAAGATTTGAAGTCCGAATTTCAAGTCCTGGACTTACCTCTATAAATTGCGAGGATTTGAAGGAAGCTGAGGACATCGAACATTTTCCTTAGTTTTCTTACAATAAAATCTGAGTGAAAAATTTGTAATATTTTGAGTGTTTTAGTTTTTAAGTTTTTATGTATTTTCGTGTGCAAGCCTCATACATGAGAGGCTAAACAAGTATTCTCCTCCCAAAAGGAGATTACTAATGTAATAAATTTTTCTTTAAGTTCTTAATAAAATAAAGGCTGTTTGTTCAACATGTGTTCATAATGTACTATTGATCAATCCCCTTTGAAGAATTACTTTTACGCCTTGGAGTAGGAAACGAACTAAGGCTGTGCTGAGCGGTTTCTGAAGGAGTCGGATAACTTGCAGATCATCTTCCCTGAGGGTGAGGTTGAACAGTGAGGAGCTGTTCGTCAAACGATCTGGGGGCAGTAATTTTCCGACTGGTGGCGTTGCGAACCACTTAACCCGGTGCTGTTTCGGTCAAAAGAGGTATGAATTTTAAGGGATTTATTAATTTTACGGAAGCATGTTGGGCCTGATATGGTCGTAATGGACTATTTTCATTTTCAGTCTAAAGACCCAATTTGTATACGGATAAATACTTGAAATAAGATCTTGATTGAAGTATGTCTTGTTGAGTTTATAGGCTGGAAACCTGACATGATCCATTTAAAACCTCTGAATAGAGACTGGATCTAAGTAGGTGTAACCATGCCACGAACAAAACAAGTTCTGAAAAAATCGGGTTCTTATTTCTCGAAAAATCCGAAAAACAAATTGATTAGGGAGTGAAAACCTTTTGATTATTGTATAATGCAATATATTTATCTTTATGGAGCAATTTGCCACAAATTAGAGTTTAAAGGGATAACTAAAACTATTGTTATTAAAGAATAAAATCCTAGGGGCAAAATGGTCCAAAAGTTGCAAAGAGTAATTATTTTCGTAGTTCAGGATGCAAAAGGTTAAAAATAAAAGTCTAGGTTGTGAAGTGTAAAAAGGGGTAAAGTTGAGGTGGTTAAAAATAATTATCTCTCTAATTTTTGCCATACTTATGTGCCGATCGAATTCCTACAATATGATCAAATTCCAAATTGGTAAGTGAACAATATAAAATATTGAGAGCTTTACCATTTAAGGAGATGATTTTATTTTCTTCATCATTGAGCTCCTTGAGAGCTTTGGATGTGTATGGTGTGTCTTTCATCGTAATGGATTCTCTATTGATGACGATGTTCCAAATATCGAACCTGCAACCTTGTAAATAGCATTCCATTCTTTCTTTCCAAAATGCAAAATTTTTGAAATCAAATCGAGGTGGCTTGGTGGTGGAGACGCCGGTAAGATACACTTCATTCGTAGCCGATGATCGTTCCTCTTTACTCGCGATGTGGAACGAGCTTGCCAAAGAGTTTGGCTTTGATACCACTTGTAAGTCCAAGCGGCTACGATAATCTAGAGGGGGGGTGAATAGATTATCTCCATCTTTTCGATTTTACCCTCTTTTTCGAACAAAACAAGCCAATACAGTAATAAAGGTGCGGGAAGTAAACAACACACGTCGATTTATAGAGGTTCAACCCACCTAGGGCCTAATCCTCTACCACCCTAGTATATCCGGGATGGATTTCAAAAAAAAAAATTATTAATTACCAAAATTAATACAACACCTTACAACATCACCTTGAAGAGCACCACACTCTTCTACAACACCACCTTTGAGATTACCACAATCTCTCTTGAAGATTACCACAATCTCCAACGGCACCTTGTGAAGATTACCACAATCTTCAACCTTAAAGAATACCAAATTCTTCAACACCTCAACAAAAAGATTACCACAATCTTCTTACACCTAACACCTAGATCACCCAAGTGTGTTCTTACCACAAGAACACTCACAAGGATATCTTGTGTTGAATGATAACCCAAAAATTCAAGATTACAACTCGATAATGAATTATACAATTGAGTGCAAGTGTAATCAAGAATAGCCTAGACCTCAAGAATGTGAAAGTGATAAGCTACGCAAATTACAACAAGAATAATAACAATATAAGACCAAGTGTTTGCTTGAGTATATCTTGTTGTGTTGTATTGTTCTCAATTGTTGTATTGGTTGCTCCAAAACTTCCTCTATTTATAGGAGATGATTGATCAAACATAGGCTCCTCTTGGGGATTGGAAATCTACAGAAAAATACAATTAAAATCAAGAATATAGCTGTTAGAAATCAATCACACAAAATAAGGAAAGTTTGTCTGCTGCACAACGGTTATAAATTTGCTGTCAAACTTGAGGGCGACCGGTTGCGCACAAATAGACGTTAGAAGAATATACAAAAAAATAACACAGCATGCGACCAGTCCGGGGTCTTCGGCCAGTCGACCCTACCTCAAATTTCTGTAGTCCTCCCTCAAAAATCAAGTCAGGGTGTTCTGTTTCAAAAACCAAACCCAGGTACCGGTTGACAGGGGTGTCGACCGGTCGACGCCACCGGTCGACACCCTGGTCGGCCGCCCGGTCGACCTGGTCAAAATTCTTCCGTCTCATTTTTTTGTTCCAAAAATCATCTTCAGGTACGAGTTCCCCTATATGGCGACCGGTCGACCAAGAGATAGAAATGTTGTCCAATTTTTGTCAAAAATAAACCTCAAGAAATACTTCGAAAATTTAGTAAAAATATTTTAAACCGATCGGGAGTATTTAGACAATATTTAGGAACCTTGTTTTGGTGTAAAAACACATTAACACAAAATCATTAAAAGTGTTGTCCAATTTTATCTAAAATAAAACTTGAAGAAATACTCCGAATAAATAGTAAAAACATTTCAAATCATTTAGGAGTATTTGGACAACAATTAAAAATATTGTTTTGGTGTAAAAATAAAATCATCAAAATTAGGATAAAAACATGTATCAAACATGTATCATTTATGTTTTAATTATTGTTTGTAGTCTTTTCACGTGTTTGGCAATTTTTCGATCAACAAACTAGCTACAAATTCCTCTTGGAGGATGATGTTTTTAGCTTTTTTATCCTCCAATAGTTTGTGATACTCGTTGATATTCATATTGATATCCTTATCATCCATCATTTCCCATTATAAAAATTTCCAATGATGAACTTTTATTTTCCAGCACCTTCGGCGGTATATTTCAAATTCATAGACTCCCAAATGTCCCTAACTTCTTTATATGAGAAGTACATATCAAACAAAGCATTAGTAAGAGTACTAATAATAGTCAAACCTTGTTAGCATAAATCCACGCACATCTCCAATTGGATCAACAAAACGTTCAGGCTTCTTTTGGGTGAGTACATTAGTAACACCGTGCATGTCTAATATCAAAACAATTCGCTCCTACCAGCGCCTATAATTTTGTTGGCTGAACATTTTGATGTTGAAGATATCTGGAAATGGCTTGGTGTATGGAAATGTCGGCAGATGCGAAGTAACATGAATAATGAATGGGGCAGTGACACTTGCGGCAGATGCAGTGACATTATTCTGAGGAGGCATTCCAACAGATGAAGTAGTAGCATTATCATCAAATTCCATGATAAATCCTTTAGAATGTTAGCAAATATTTATGTGTAGAACTGTTGAACAACAGATTAATTTCCGAGGTGTGCAATATACAAATTGTCCTAAATAATTTAATTTCGTAATCATCGAAGATTCAAGGGAAAATATGGACGAAAAATATATGAAGAGTAACCCAACATATATCAGAAGGTAGAAGAATGAGAAACAAATATGTTTGATGTTGTATTCATTTTTGTCAACCTGAAACTCGGAAAATATATAATAAAATCGCGAAAGGGGACAACAAGACGACTATAATCTCCAAGCGGGGGTGATAGTGAGGTTGTAGCCACTCTATTATGAAATAGGATTGTTAGACGCTGGTAGAGGGACAAACAACAGACCTGAGCCACCCTATAAGATTTCTATTATCTGAAAATAAGGGGTTGGATATTTACTCAAGTTAAAATTAAAGTAACTATGTTAAGGTAGAAAATAATTGAGTTTCAGGTAAGATTTTTAAATCAGTGAAAAAAGTAAAATTTTAGGTTAAAAAATGAAATTGGGTCGAACGAGGAGCAACTCGATGAATTTACACTTGAAACTGCAAATTTGGACTAGTTCTTTCCACCTTATTCATTTGGCCCATTTTTACAAGTTTACTCAAACCTTTCAATCAGTAAGGTGAACAAAAGTTCATATGGGAGTTTTTTGAAACACTCCCACTACGCAGTTTCATACAACATAAATTTCCCTTGAAATTGAAAATTTCCAACGAAACTCTGACTAAAATATCCTAAAAAGTTATTGAACTAAACCAAATTTTGACAACTTAGCGGACCAAAATTCTAAAGTGACCAAATTAGGAAACCAATTATACAAATTTCATGTGATTTGTATGAATGTTTTTCCGCTTTTTGGCTATTAGATTCTAGGGAGTGCTTCATGACTTGATTTTGACCGGTTTAACCGCAAAATGATTTTTTAGGCCTAACCGGACCGGTCCAGCCACCAGTTCCCGGTTCAACCAGTTGAACCGACCGGTCCGGTCTGGTTTTTAAAGCAGTAATTGGAAGAACATCGAACATGATGCACCTTTGATATATATGTATATATATATATATAGGGGATGGTTCAAATGGGAGACTATCCTTATATGAGACAATGTGGATTTATCCAAGCCGTTGAAATATTCCAATTGAGAGTCCTGATTTAATGGCTAATATTTAAATTGATAATTATTAATTATAATTAGTAAGGGTATAATTGACTATTCAAGTAAATAACCATCCATGTAATTGACGTGTTCTAAATTCTAGGATGTGATAAGCACTAAATAATGGCAACAAAATCTTACCAAATCAAAACCCAATATAGCAAAAAAAATGGCAGACTCGTTAAAGAAGATCAAGCCATAGACGATACCAACTGAAAACAAAGAGATCTGCAGGTGAGCAGAAAATAGAGGATCACACAAAATCGGTGTCGGAAAAACATCAAAAAATATAATAGGCATGGCGATGGAAGACAATACCGAAAAATTCGAACTACCGCAAGGTGAATATATTTATCTCTATACACAGTTTATATTTTTTTAATTTTATTGGTAATTCTCATTTAGAAAATAATATTATCCATCCATCCTTCTATTGTTAGTCTACAAACACAAATGAGTAACAAAGTTACTATGTATTTAATAGTACAAATAGTATAAAATCAGTGTTTATTTAGAACTGATGTGTTGTATATATGGTATTACTTAAATGTTTGCATGTAAAACATAGAACACCTTCCATGATACTTTGAACAAACATTATTAGAATAACACTGCATGTTTAGTTATATTTTAATGTACATATAATGTCATTTTACTGTATTTATACATATATAAAATATTTAAAGTTATTGTACTGTATATTTAGATATACTGTGGTGTATTTATGTCATTATTAAATTGTTTTCTAAAAACCTAATACACGTCCCATGATAATACAAAAATAGTTTGCTATTCAATGATACTTTGAACAAATGTTATAAGAAAACAACTGCATATTTAGCTGTATTTTAATGTACATATAATGTCATTCGACTGTATGTGTATATCAAATATTAAAAATTATTGTACTATATATTTAGCTACGTTGTACTGTATATTTAGCACTGATGTTGTGTATGTATATATAATTTGGTATACTAAACTTCACTACAAAATTACGTATCTAGTTTGGTATTCTAATTAATTATTTACTGCATTAGACAACACAGGTTACAATAAAGAAAGACTAGAGATTTCGCCTGGTTTAACAATGTATTGGATTCCAATAGTTGAACACGAAAAATACCGCGCATCGAAATGGAAATTGAATTATTAAAGAAAGGCGTGCAATTCTATAGGGAATATGGCTCCTATAGTGGATTCGATATTCGAACAAGTACAACAAGAAGGTTCAGAAACAAGGACATTCATGTCCAATATATAATATGCAATTAATATTGTTTATTCACTTTAATAATACTGTTAATTCACTTTAATATTATTGTGTTGTTAAGAGCGTTTCATTGTATAAATGTCGAATTTCACTGTACTATATATTTATTTCAATGTGTGTTGTAGTGCATTTATTTTATACAAAAAAAATAAGAATGTGTTTAATCCTTCCAAATAATTTAGAATGATATACAGTGTACATACTAAGTCAATAAGAACGTGTTTAATCCTTCCAAATAATATTGTTTATTCACTTTAACATTACTGTGTGGTTAAGAACGTTTTACTGTATAAATGTCAAAATTTCACTGTACTATATATTTATTTCACTTTGTATTGAAGTGCATTTATTTTATACAAAAAAATAAGAACCTGTTTAATACTTCCAAATAATTTAGGATGATATACAATATACATACTAAGTCTATAAGAACGTGTTTATTCCTTTTGAATAATACTATTTATTCACTTTATATTTATTTCACTGTGTATTGAATTGCATTTATTTTATGCAAAAAATGACAGTATAAGATGGTGTTAAGCCTTTTACGTGAATAGACAATCATAAGCGTTGTGTAACATTTGCAGCTGGGTTGATAATAAAGGAAGATAAAACGTCATGCATATGGCTATTCAAAAATTTCTTAGAAGCAATGGGTAAAAACCAATTTATATTTTATGACCCCGCAAATGAAGAATGCAATACAAACTATTTTCTTTCTTTAGTATTATAATGTGTACCCCTTTCATATACATTATAATTCAAATATTTATCCGCTAATTGTATATTTAGTTTTTTTATTTTTATTTTTATTTTTGCAAAAATAACACCCCGGGGTGGGGGATTGAGGCGTGATCCCCTACCTGTATATCAAATAATCAAAATGTCATACAATGTCATGCCCGTCAAGGCGGGAGAAAATCAAAGAACAAATAACCTATCACTTATATCTAGAAAGACTATCATAATGAGATATCTCAAAATAAAAGGAGAACCAATGATCTATAAAAATCAAGCTCGGATATCCCAAAATGGTCCATCCGAATGAGCGCTAGGAGGTGGTGAGAAGCCGTGCCCTCATCAACAATGTTTTCTTTAGTCCCAACTAATGTGATCTGTGGTTTCCCTTCTCGTGTATGTGGGAAATCGAATATTTAGGTCCTCGGCATGTTCCGAATTAATTTAGTTACATAACTATGTATACTTAATGAATTAATTTGTATGTCTATTTATTTGAATCACACATATTTAACATGGAGTATTATTTGGAAGGATTAAACACGTTCTTATTGACATAGTATGTCACTTTGTATATCATCATAAATTATTTGGAAGAATTAAACACGTTCTTATTTTTTTGCATAAAATAACTCGCACTTCAATACACAAAGAAATAAATATATAGTACAAAGAAATTTCGACATTTATACACTCAAACGCTCTTAACCACACGGTAAACCAAATCACCAATGTACATCATGTTACATTAACATCTCACTAAAACACATAAAATCTATAGTGAGTATACACACATTCTTGCTTTGGTTTTACAGGATATATACATAGCCTTTTCCCCCAAAAAAAAATCTGGAAACATTTTTTTTCCTCAAAAAAGCAGTAAAACTGTACTAATTATACAACATTCTAATACTAATTACGCAGTAAAACTGCACGAATTATACATCATTCTAATACTAATTACGCAGTAAAACTGCACTAATTATACAATATTCTAATACTATGTACGCAATAAAACTGCACTAATTATACATCATTCTAAACTATGTACGCAGGTTAAGGAACACTTAAACACACAAACAACACATGTAATAGTATTCTAATACTATGTACACATTAAACTGCATTAATTAAACATTCCAACAAAAACGATATTCAGTTTTAGTCCAACAAGCAAAAGCAAAATTCTCTTTGCTCATTGTTCTCTTTGCTATTAATCAAATAACAATACTTAATGCGAAGGTTAGATATCAGACTCCCACCACCCTTTTTCAGCCCGCAGTCTTAACATCTCGCGCATCTGCCCATGTATGTCTCCATGTGGCGCATCGCAAAAACCTCACAATCTACTTTGTTCTCGGAGTCTCTTCACGACATAGACAACCTACTCAATTTAGCACTTTTAACGGACCATGCCATCTGATCACAACCCCTCGAAGAGAGATATAGTGAAAAAACTCGAATCTAGCAACAAATACAAGTAAACATAGCATTACAACAACAATACATCATATGGGTACAAAATATACAGCAAAATCACATTAAAATTCAATAAGAAACTAAGATATATACGCATAATGTCAAATGTGCAATGCGGTAATAATGCATTATATGTATAGTGGATTTGAACTATATATACTGATATAATATATCATGTGTACAGATTGGCATTGCATAATAATGTATTATGCATACATTGAAATTGCACTAAACATACACGAAATTGTGCATTATGTATGTAATCCAACAAACAAATCCACACTACAACTAATTTTGTTGAACTTCATACAATAATTTTGCATTGTGAATCAAGTAACTTTGCATTTATGAGTATAGCGATATTATGAATGGTACTAACCAAATCCTCGGGGATTTTGGAGTGACACCTTTTGGCCGTCCCTGAACCAACGATAAGAATCAAGCATGAACTCAAACAAATCATAAACTAAAAGCATGTCACGTGCATAAATGTGAGTCTATATATAGCATTAGAAAGAAAAACTAAGACAATTATCATCAAATACATAAATTCGCAAACAACTAATGGAAAGAAACAACTTAGTGGCAGGTAAAGAGGCATCTCAAAGCATTCTCAAGGGCAGAACAATTTGGAATAACAACTTAATGAGAAGAAAAAAGCATCTCGATTATACGTTTGCTATCATAGAACAATAAGTTACAATGATAAACAAATTCTCATGAGCTCAATGGTGCCATTATGCCAATTATAATTGTTTCTCTCTTGAGCTCGAAACACTAACAATGACCATGTGAAATAATTTGTTTCTTGAATTGGGAAATTGCTCGTATTGCTTACCCAAATTGGGCTAATTGTTACAGAGTCAAATTAAATCTAAGTTTCGGAACTGAAACTCAAAAATCAAAATTAATATCGAACTAGTTATTGAGTCAGTATTATATCACACAAAACAGAACCTGATAAAAAATAAGAAGCAGTAGCAAAATCTTATTCTAGTCAACATCAACAATCCATAACTTAGAGTATGAAAAAATCGAAATAGGACGAAAGAAGTTCGAATAAGAAGCTAAAAATATTATTCTAATTCAACAAAATGCAATGACAAAATACAGTAAAATTATTCTAACACTACACAAACATTTGATGACAAATACATTAAAATTGTATTATACAACTACCATTGAAGTTAAACTATATATGTTGAAGACATACACAACAAAAAACTCACAAAAAAACACAACCTCAAAAATATCCAGAAAAATCAAAGTCGAAAATTACTAGAAATCGAAAACACAAACCCAACCATGAAATGACTAGAAGTCGAAAATCTCCAGAAAAATCGAATATAACTAAACCTAGAACACGAAAAATGCCCAAAAATCAAAAGATAAAACCCTAGAAACTACACAAAACTACTTCTAAAAACTTTTTCAAGTTTTGGGTAAAATTACATAACAAGAAATTAAAAATTATTTGCGAAAACTTACAGTTATATATGTGTTAAAAATAAGGCTAGCTAGATAAATCACTCATTGCAAGTAGATGTGTCAAAATTAGCCTGATCCAATGAAAACGCCGGGCTTGAGTGTAATTTTATAAGCCCAAAAAGTGATTGGGTTTATATGGCCCGAAAAACCGGTTCGACCTGATCGTTAGAACTCAGATGCATTTTACATGTATTTTCAAAGCATAAATTAACTTTCAAAAATTGATCGGCTGATGAAATTTCGGGCCAACCCAACCCATTTGACAACTTTAACTGCATGTCGTGTGCTATAGACTCGAACGAAAAAATGTTGGTAGGAGAAGTCGAATTGGTAACAAAAAAAAAAAAACCATGGCCCTTGTAAAGATTATTCTATGTATAAAACGAATATCAAAATATCAAAATTTATTAAAATAAATAAAAAAGATGGAGAGAAGAAAAGAAGAAATTGAATTTAATGGTGGAGAAGAGAGAGAATTCAAGATTGGAGGCTCGGGTGTGTGATTGAGAAAGAAAGGAGCATCAGACTGAATGATGATGGTCTTTCAGCTTTAACTGCCAACATATCAAATCAATCAATCAACCAAAGCAATATTGCTTCCCCCTCAACTTGTTTTTACTCTGTCTTTGCCTTTGCTAGCTTTGCCTTTAATTTGCTTGTATACTATACAATATAACCATACTTTTCAGACTCCCATACTTGGGAAGATAAAGATCAATTCAAAACATAACCAAATCAATAAATGTTGGCTTTTGAGAAACTACAAAACAAACTGAATTAATGTTGGCTTTTGAGACTTTTTACATTTTTTGATGGAACTTGGAAGTTATTAATTATTATTTGGGATTTGATCATTTTGAGATAACTACAACATGTTTATTAAAATTTAAAGCCTTGTTTTATTGTCCGTTTCTGTTTCAGCGTTGAAACACAAATTTTGAGCATTTACTAGTTTTTGTGTGAATATTGGAATTGGGATTGAATGAATAAATGAGAATTATAAAATATGTTTGGTTGATAATATATTTGGTTAAATAGATTTGAATTAATTTTTTATACATACAATAATTTAAAAAACATACGATAATTTAAAAAGTTGACAGTAGTGAAGTCCACTTTCGTTTTTAATTTGAATATATAATATATTTATGAGATTGTCGGAGGTGGGCCTATTACATTGATGTAATATGAAAATAATAACATATTAATTAGATATAGTTAGGTATGTTAATTATAGTTGGATGGAAAAATGAGAATAATGATCGATAAATGATATATTATCACAGTATAGAAAATGAGAATTGGAATTATAGGTTTTAGTTGCTTAATATGAATAATGGAGAGTGAAAATGGCGATTCCAATGATATCTTCTAAATAATCATGATTCTATTTTATAAATAGTATAGAAATGAAAAGGATCACTTGGAAATGAAAATAAACAAGCCATGTTGTATGAATGCATTTCCAAATCAAAATTTCAGTTTCCAAATATGAATTTTCAAAATTTATTGATTTTTGTATGAAAAATAAAAAATATGTTTTGTTATTGTCTGGATTTTTGTTAAAGTAAATATAATTTAAAGTTTTTAAAGTGTATTTTCGCGTCAAAATGTCCTTTTCAAAGAAATAGGGCACTTAGAGCATCTCCAACCCAACTTCAAATCCCACACTATCACACCAAATATGCAAAAAACTCCCTCCAACCCAACTCTAAACCTTACACCAAATTTGGTGAAATACAATATCTCCTATTTACCCTCCAATTCTCTTCTACTTCAAATTTAAATTCCAATTGTATCCTCATTTTATATATAATTAATTTATATAACTTGGTTTTAATAATTAATTAACATTTGCTATAAATAATAATAAATAACAAATAATTATAATTAAATTCAAAGAGATACTAAAATTAATTTTAATATTTATTTTTGTAATATAATTAATTAATGTAATATTAATTAAATATAAGTTTTCAGTTAATTACATTAATAATAATAAACTATAATTAATTGAAATAATTGTTAAAAATAAATAAATTTGGTTACTAGAAAATGTAAAAAAGAAAGAATAAAATATTCATTTGGTGTAATGGGTTGGAAATGGTTTTCAAAAAATTACACCAAAACACCAAATTTGGTGTAGTTTTTACACCAAATTTGATGCAATGGGTTGGAAATGGTCTTAATAAAAGCTACACAGTGTGTGTATACCATATAGAGCAGACCCTCAAAATAGCACTCTTAAAAGTTTTGTGCCAAATTTAGGCAATACTATTTACTTTAATACTATATTTCCATAGTTTTATTTTTTTTTATTTCAATCAATAGATTTTATAGTTATTTTTATAGTTAAAATATTTTAAAAATTTATTATATCCATTATATATATTTCAAAAAGATAGTTTTTATATAACATATCATATGTACATAAATATCTTTAATATAATTAAGTTATTTTATTTATATTTAATTACTGCAATTTCACGTTCGATTTCACACAAACACTTCTTTTTAAGATATCAGGAAATTGACCTATAAGAGTAATTCACATAATTCTCAATCTATTTTCTTTTCATTTTTTGAGTCATAACAAGAAGAAAAAAAAGTATTTGTAAGGTATAATATACACGTGCAAACTAGATCACTAAAAATAACAACAGAAATTAAATACACTCATAAAGAGGCTAAAACTTGTGGTTTATGTAATATAATAACGATATATACATATGTTGAAATTGGTTTGTAATAAATTAAATTTTGACCTGATTTGACTAATTATTTAAGTGGGTTCATTTAATAGATTCGAAAAATAAATGATATAATTGTAATCTATACTGCGGGTAGATGAATTTAGCATTTTGAATTTCTCAAAACTAATTTCGGGTGAATGAGAAATTATTGCATAAAGTTAGCCACTTAAATGTCTTTTATATATAGAATATGGAAGGGTGGGAATATGGAGAGCCATATCCCACATAGGAAACATATTAAATTTTGACTAGTTTATATAGAGCTTCATCACTAATAAATATTAGAGTAATCACGTGGAGCTCTTTATGGTACACTCTAGTGGACCAAGTCAAATTAATTTGGCTTAGCTCAAATAGCACCCTGGATGGTGCGTTTTGACCACTGAATAGTAAATGACAAATTTTATTTTGACCTTATTAATAGTAAAAGACAAATTTATTTTTAACCTTTTCAATAGCAAAGGACAAATTTTTGGTGGTGAAAGATCATATTTATGCCTATAAATATAACTTATTTACCACATTTGAAAAACAACACAAAAACACACCGTCCGAGTCGCACACATCGCACATAGTTGCATTGAGCGCTTTAGAGGCGCACTTTTCACTTCGTGAGTAGCTTTGAGGAGCCTTAAAGTTTTGAAAAATAAAACCAAGGTTTGGTTCAGTGGCTCGGTGACGTGGCAGGATAGCTCAGTTAAGCGATGACTTGGCAGAGTCTTCCAGGTAGCAACACATGGCACGCAGTGGCACTGATTGAACGCGTCTGTTTGCTGACAGGGCACAATGACTGGATACAATTGTCCAGTTTGCAGAAGTGTATGCCAAGGGTTGTGTACCTTCAGTTGTATGCGATCTGGACTATCAAATCGCATCTGTTTATCATAGGGCGCGATCTGATGGTCATGGTCGATCCGAACCTGTGGTTGCACCCAATCTGAAGAAGCACATGAAGCTCTATAAATAGCAGTACCCAGAACTCATTTATGCATCCTAGCATCTCGAATTTCAATCATTCTTTCTGCATAAGTTCAGTAAAAAGAGAGTTCAAAAACTTCAGAGTGTTCGTTGTTCTTGTGATTTGTAGTGCAACTATCGCAAGAAAGTTGTCGTTGTATCTTGGGAGACGATTGTCATTCCTTACGCACCGTGAGCGAGGCAATCTCGTCTTAAAGAGAAACAGTCAAACTCTTGCCTTGATATTTCGATTTAGTACCAATACTCTGCTCCAATTTATGTAGCCGTTGATATACACGAACATATTTTCCAATAATTTTAAGACGAGATTTTCGTGTTTATCAAATGTCTTCAAAATCATCAGTTCCAGCACCATCTGTTCCAGCAACAACATCCGGAGAGAAACCAAAGAAGTTCAGCGGTACAGATTTCAGAAGATGGCAACAGAAGATGTTGTTCTATCTTACGACTCTGAATCCTGCTCGTTTTCTGATGGAGGATGCTCCAAATCAAAAAAGAAGAGATGGATACTCGAGAGGACAATGACGTTCGATGTTTGGAGTCAAAGCGACTTCCTATGCAGGAATTACATTCTCAATGGAATGGACAACACATTGTATAATGTGTATTGTGTTGAATATAAAGTTTGTAATATAAAAATATGGGTCTTACATCAAGAAAATATTCCTTGGGCCTATTTGCATGTTATGCTTAATCATAGCGAGCGTGTGTGCATGCCAAGAATTTTTGAAAAGTCACAACTCTTCATTTACAACCTTATTGATCGGTCATGACCGACACGCAACCATTGATGATTCATAATGAAACTTAATAGCCGATGTTTGAAGAGTTGTTTTGGTTTTTTCAATCTCAACCCAAAAAAGAAACGTAATTTACCGAATTTATTTAATTGTTTAATAATAATATTTAATTATGTTGTTAAACTATTCCAGATTTTATAATGTGTGTTTTTATTCTATTGAGTTTTATTAATATTTTGGGCTCCTATTTGGATAAACGTATTAAAATAGGCCCATATTGTTATTAAGTCCAATATAAGTCCATGTACTCTAAACCTAACCCAATTAGGAATAGGTTAAAATATAGATATAAGACACGTAAAATACATGCGAAAAAATAGAATACAAGATAAATGCAAGAGAACATCCCTGGACGGACGTGCGGAGTAGAACGAGAGATGAAAAAAAAAGAGAAGAAAAAAGAAAGAAAAGTGATTCCCAACGCGGTTGATTCGATAGAGGGCCTGAGAAGAATTTTAATATCCATAAGTTGAACAAGCAAGTAATCTCTTTAGTTTTCATGTAGATTTAGATTTGTATTATTATTACACGATTCTTATTGTTTTGGTTTTTAGACTAGTCTCTTTATCATATTTGATTGCAATACTTGCAAAGATTATCATGTTGACTACAAAGGTTGTTCTCTTTATGTGATAAAAATTTATGTGTTGATGTGATAAATTCACTTGCCGCCAACTATTCATGTTTGTTTGAATGTATGGTTTTTTTTTTTATTAATTGAAGGTAGGGTTTATTCTTCATTAACCGAATGTAGAGTTTGGATATGGGGTTTTCCCTAACTAACTATTGCTAATTGGATATATGTTTTTGCCCTAACTAACTGAATGTAGATTTTTCACAACTAAGTGGATATTAGGTTTTCCAAGAACTAATCGAATGCATGACTTTCTCTAAATAGTTTTGAATAGCTTTCCTTAATTAGTTGAATGAAGGTTTCCCTTAACAAGTTGAATGAAGGGTTTTTCCTTAATGAGTTGAATGAAGGGTTTCCTTTAACTAATTGAATGTAGTTATTTTCATAAGTAATCAATTAATGTAGGTTTCTATAATTAACCGAATATAGTGTTTTTTCCTAACCAACCTGAATATTGAGCTTTTCCCCAAATTGGTTGGACGTAGGTTTTTCCTGATTAACTGTAGATTTTCCCTAAATATGTTTGAATAATTGAATGTAGGTTTTTCCTAACTAATTGAATGTAGAATTTTTCCTTTTGAATAATTGAAGGTAAGGTTTTTCGTAATTAGTTGAATGTAGAGTTTTTCCTAACTAATTGAATATAATGTTTTACCCAATTAATGTTGAGTATCTAAATGTAAGTTTATCATCACTTACATGTTTCATGTCATGTTTACTTTTAATATGTTTCTTAATTAATGTGATTTAATTATTATGTTTATGTCAATATTCAATTAAAGTTGCATCATTTAAGTTCATGCGTCATGTTAATGTATGTTCATAGCATTTCACGAGCATCCTAATATTAAGGAAAGTCATGTTTTAAGATTTAGAATTAATAATGAATTTTCAAATAAATGAGTGCACATTGTTCTCACGATGCTAGAGTGAGTGGGAAATGGGCACGGGGACCGTGTTCTCGACAATGTATATTTGCTTATGCGCTAATTTTAATGTTCAAGGAAAAGGTCCTTCGCAAAACAAATGGAAATGGGCCTTGGGGCAAAATGTTAATCGGGTTCCAAATAACAAGGTCCACTGCAACCCTGATTAGAACAATGTGTCACCAAGTGAGCTCTCGTCCGATGAACGTTTTACAAAAAGAAAGATAATGTTTTAAGTTTAAATGTTAAAGGTTTTTAGGCAAATTAAATGTGAAGTCTTTCAAGGTATAAAAGTAATATATTGCATTAGGCATGCATTCATTCATGAGATTACTTGTTGAGCTCCTTTAGCTCATTCCACGAACGTTAAATTTTTCAGATGACAATGCTGGAGAAGAAGGAGATGGCGGGGCGCAGTGACTCGAGAACCCATGTCTTTCAATTTTATTATTTTCAAAGTTTTGACTTTTTATTTTATTAAATGTCGAATGTCGTTTTATTTTTAGTATGAATGTTTTTGGACAAGTAATTATTTCAGTTATTAGCATTTAATTCCGCTGCAAAGTTTTCAAATGAAGTAAGATTTTTATTATTCCGTATTTTTAAGCATTCTATTAAAGTATTTTTTTTATTTTAATTGTTATTTTCGCATTGAAATTCAAGTAAGCTAGAAAGGATGCTACAAGAAAAGTGCCGATTTGAAGAGCTCAATTGCCAACGGTAAATAATCATTTTTTTTGTATAAATAAATGATGAAGGCCATATTAGAAGTTTAACTTTTGCACTCTTATTTCTTGAGAAACAATTCAACAAACTTGCTATTGGTTGTTTCATTTTGTCTATTGTATCTTATAAGTAATTTGCCATAACTCGGTTAGCAAGTGTAGTGGGGGCAAATAACACTTTATGGAAAGTATTCTACACGCTTTAGACATTGTAAATTCCCTTTAAGTTGTAATACAAAAATCTTGTATCTTTTGTTTTTCTCCAATTTCTATTTCGTGTTTAGTTCTTACCCAATCAATAGTTTCAACAATCTTAAAGTGTTATTTTGGAGATTCCATGGAGTTAACTAAAGAATCTGCAATCAAAGTGATGAATCAAGACTTTGTGAAGTTGAACATACTAGACGACACATGCACCAATTTTAATTGTTGGAAGGACAAATTGATGTCCTTCCTAACTGCTTTCACGGTTGCCTTCGTTCTCAACCCTGATCTTCCGTAAACTGTCCCACCAATGTATGGCGAATCGACCAAGTGAAGAAACAAAGGAGAAACATCAAGAGGATGAAGTATTTGTTATGTTTAAAGCTTACAAGTCTCTTGTAGAAAATTAATTAAGTAGAAAAATCAAAATTTTGACGAGTGATAGAGGTGGTGAATACTTTTCTAATTAATTTTCTAAATTCTGTAAATTATACACCAAACTAGTGCTCCATATACACCACAACAAAATGGTTTGGCTGAAAGAAAGAATAGAACGTTACAAGACATGGTGAATTACATGCTCTTAAGTTCATGTTTGCCAAACAATTTGCGGGGTGAGGCTTTGTTGGCCGCCTGTCATGCTCTTAATTGGATTCCTTCATTAAGGACTAAAGTGTCCCCATATGAGTTAAAGAAAGGAAGAAAACTAAACTTGTCATACTTTAAAGTTTGGGGTTGTACAGCCTATTATAGAGTTCCAGACAATAAAAGAACCAAGTTCCAGACAATAAAAGAACCAAGTTGGGACCAAGAGCACTTAAAAGTATTTTTGTTGGCTATGCTGAAAATTCTAAAGCTTATAGATTACTAGATCATGATTCTAAGGTAATAGTTGAATCAAGGGATGTTGAGTTCTTTGAGGATAAGTTTCTCAAAGATTCAATGGTAAACGTGAATCCATCACAAGTTGAACTTCATCTCAAACTGTAGCTTCTAGTGAACTTAAAAGAAAAAAATTGACACTCTTATTGAACCCAGGAGAAGCCAAAGACAAAGGAAGGAAAAAGAACTTTCTTCCGATTTTATATCCTCTCAAGCTATTATCTTCCTTGTGGAAGGTAATACAAACTCTCTACTTAATAAAACACCAGTTATATTTAGTGTAGAGGATGATCCTAAAATATTTAGTGAGGCTATAAAGTCTAGAGATGATGCATTCTGGAAAGAAGCGATAAATAATAAAATAGATTTTATATTGTCTAGCAATACTTGGATTCTGGCCTCAAAAGTTCAAGACCAATAGGTTGTAAATGGGTATTTCATAAGAAGTACACCACAAATGGAACTATTCCAACTTATAAAGCAAGGTTAGTAGCTAGGGGATTTAAACAAAAACAAGGAGTCGATTACTTTGACACTTATGTGCCGGTTGCTAGGATTACCTCAGTTAGAGTACTTATTGCTTTAGCTTCTATATATAACATGCATGTACATCAAATGGATGTAAAAACGGCATTTCTAAATGGCAATTTAGATAAGGAGGTGTACATGGAACAACCAGAAAGTTTTGTGCTGCGTGGTAATGAACATAAAGTGTGTAAGCTAGTTAAGTCTTTGTATGGACTAAATCAAGCTCCTAAATAGTGACACGAAAAATTTGAATCTGTATTGCTCTCAAGTGGATTTAGGTACAATAATGTTGATAAGTGCATTTATTCTAAATTCAATGAAGAGTACGGTGTGATTATTTGCCTTTATGTGGATGACATGCTTATTATAAGTACTACTTTAAAAGGTGTAGTAGATACTAATAAGTATCTTTCTTCTAAGTTCAACATGAAAGATCTTGGTGAAGTTGATACAATCTTAGGTATTAAAGCTAAGAACCATAGTGGGGGTTTCACTATTTCACAAGCACATTATGTTCATAAAATCTTAAAAAAGTATCAACATTTGAATGTGAAAGAAGTTAGTACTCCTTTTGATTATAACTTTATGTTATATGAAAATTGCGCAATCCAATAGCTCACTTCGAGTATGCTAGTGTAATTGCAAGTCAAATGTATGCAATGAGTTGCACAAGGCCGGATATTTCATATTATGTTTGTAGATTTGCTAGCTATACTAAAAATTCTGGTAGGGATTATTGGAAAGCTTTGACAAGAGTTATTTGATATCTTAAAAGTACTAAAGATTTAGGATTCTACTATAATAACTTTCCAAATGTACTAGAAGGTTATTCTGATGCTAGTTGGATTACTAGCATAAGTGATCAAAACCTACTAGTGGTGGGGTATTTATGTTTGGTGGTGGTGTAGTTTCTTGAGCTTCAAAGAATCAAACAATAATTACACACTCCACCATGGAAGCTGAATTTATTGTTTTATCTTCAGCTTGTAATGAGGAAGAATGACTTAGAGATTTATTGCTTGATATTGATTTGTGGCCTCGTCCAATTCCACCAACAACTTTATTGTGATAGTGAAGCTACTATGCCTAGAACATTGAATAAAGTGTACAATTGTAAATCTGACATATAAGCTAAGGCATGCATTTATTAGAGAAATGCTTAATAATGATGCTATCACTATTGTGTTCGTTAGAACTTATAATAAATTAGGCGGATCCGTTGACCAAACCTTTAGCTAGGGATTTGGTGAATCCGACAACATCGAATGAGATTAAAACCCATGATCTATAATCACTAGTTATCGTAACTCCAACCTTCTTCTAGTACTACCCCACTAGATTGAAAGGTTTAAAGGGTAAAAACAAGTTGCTAAGTGATTGTGAGCACCTAAGTAAGTGTATACCATTCCAAGTATAAGGTGCATATTTTGTTACTCTTAAGTGAGCGGGATGAGAGTTAACTCTTGGCATTATTTCATAGTGTTTCATTTATGTTTAATTAAATAAATCTTGAAGTAACTTCAACTATATGATCATAAGAAGTGGTGCCGCTTCTAGCAAAAGTTTAGGGTGGTCTTTTGTACATGATCATGACCTAAGATGAGCACATGGCCGGTAATAGTGCTAAAAATATTTGTGAATAAAAGAATGTAATTGATGGTTCATGTGTGAAATATTTCTAATCTACTTCGAGTGTTGGTTTAAGCAACCTAGCCCCCAATTACTTAATTAAGATTCTTGAATTATTTACACTAAAGAAAAGTTTAAAACGAAAGTTGCTTTTCTTATGTATGATATATATGAGTGTTAGCTTGAAATTATATTACAAACAAAGTGGGGAAATGTTGAAAATATAGTTTGTAATATAAGATATGGGTCTTACATCAAGAAAATATTCCTTGGGCTTATTTGCATGCTATGCTTAATCATAGCAAACGTGTGCATGCCAAGAACTTTTGAAAAGTCACAACTCTTCATTGACAACCTTATTTATAACTACACGCAACCATTGGTGATTCATAATGAAACTTAATAGCTAATGTTTGAAGAGTTGCTTTGGTTTTTTCAATCTCAACCCGAAAAGAAAATTAAAGTGCCAATTTGAAGAGCTCGATTGCCAACCGTAAAGAATCATTTTCTTTTGTATAAATAAATAATGCAGGCCATATTAGAAGTAGGGCTGCAAATGAACCAAGCTGCTCATGAGCTATTCAGAGCTCGATTTGATAAAAGCTCGTTCAAGTTCGTTTAACTAGGCTCGTTAAAATAAATGAACCAAACTCAAACATAGAGATATTCGGTTCGTTAGCTCATCAACAAGCTCATTAGTAAGTTGGTGAGTAGGGTTGTTAGTAAGCTCGTATAAATTAAACTAATAATTTGACTTTACTTTTAGTTTTTATACATTTACTTATGATAAATCTAAAAATATTTGAATAAATTTATTTGTTTGAATAAAATCATACGTTTAGATATATATAATTTTATTGTTGTAAGAAATTGAAGAATCTAATTTAATTTATAATTAATATTTACTAAGCTCGTTTTGGCTCGATTAAGCTAGACAAAGTTCGTGAACCATCAATATGTTCGATAAACTCAAGCTCGAGTTCGGCTCGATAATAAATGAGCCAAACTCAAACACTCAAAATCTCGGCTCGGTTCGGTTCCATTGCATCCCTAATTAGAAGTTTAACTTTTCAATTCTTATTTATTGTAGAAACAATCCAACAAACTTGCTATTGGTTGTTTCATTTTGTCTATTGTATCCAAGAAGTAATTTGCCATAACTCGGTTAGCAAGTGCGGTGGGGCAAATAACAATTTAAGGAAAGTGTTCTACACGCCTTAGACATTGTAAATTCCCTTCAAGTTGTAATACAAAAATCTTGTATCTTTTGTTTTTCTCCAATTTGTATTTCGTGTTGGTTCATACTCGATCAATAGTTTCAACATATTGTTCGGTAAAGACTACTATGGAGTTGTAGAGCTCCTTAGAAACAAGTATAAAATAGAAGATGCCGACACAAACAAATTTGTTGTCGGAAAATTCCTTGATTTTTAAGGTGGTTGACGGTGATCACCGGCCAGTTCAAGAAATTCACCCATTCGCATGATATAATCGTAGAAGGAATGGTCTTGAGTGAATCATTTCAAGTAGCTACTATTATAGAGAAGCTACGACACGTGGAAGGATTTTAAAAACTACCTAAGCATAAGCATAAGGAGATGAGGCTTGAAGACTTAAATGTCAGATTGCGAATTGAAGAAGATAATCGCAAGTCTGAAATTAAGTCTGATAAGCTTCAAATAGAGGCAAAGGCAAACTTTGTTTAGCCCAATGATAACAAGAAGAGAAAACACCCAGGGAATGGTCGAAAGCAGGGTAAAGGCTAAAAGTTCAAAGGGAACTGCTTCAACTGTGGAAAGCCGAATCACAAGGCTAAAGATTGTCTTCTTTCTAAGAAAGGGAATCAGAACCAGGTGCATGTGATTGAGGATAAAACAATCCCAATTGATATGTTAGAGCTTGATCTCTCGGTTGTTGTGTTTGAAGCCAACATGGTGGATAACCCGAGAGAATGGTGGGTGGACACAGGTGCTACACGCCACATTTTCCCTGACAAAGACATGTTCTCAATATATACTCCAATAAACGGAAAAAAGCTATTCATGGGAAATTCTGTAACTTCCAACATTGTCGGTCTAGGCAAAGTGGTGCTGAAGATGACCTCGGGCAAGGAGATGACCCTTGTTGATGTCCTTCATGTTCCGGACATTTGAAAGAATTTAGTGTTGAGATCATTGTTGGTCAAGGCAGGGTTTGGATTAGTGTTTGAGGCTCCAAAGTTGGTACTTATGAAAAATGGACAGAGTTTATAGGGAAGGGTACTTATAAAATGGATTGTTCAAGATGAATGTAATGAATGTACTCCAAAACTTTGAAATCAATAAAATTAATGCTTTTTCTTATTTGCTTGAGTGTTCAAATTTATGGCATGTTAGATTAAGACATGTGGATTTTAACACTTTGAAAAGGTTAGTAAACTTAGAATTACTACCTAATTTTCAAATAGATTCACATCACAAGTGTGAAATCGTGTTGAGGCAAAAATAGCCAAAACATCATTGCACTCGGTGGAAAGAAATACGAGAACCTCTAGAGTTAATTAACGAAGTGATATATGTTATTTAAAGTTTGTGCAAACTAGAGGTGGAAAAAACTATTTTGATACTTTTATCGATGATTGCATAAGATCTTTTTTTGCATATCTTTTGAGAAGTAAAGATGATGCCTTAGAAGTTTTTAAAAGCTATAAGAATGCGGTTGAAAATCAATTTAGCAAATGAATTAAGACAATTTAAAGGGATAGAGGTGGAGAATATGGAGATCATTTTGATGAATTTTGCTCGATTTAAGGGATTATTCATCAAACAACATCTCCTTATCACCAAAAATGGTATTCTTTGAAAGCAAAACCGAACTCTTAAAGAGATAATGAATGTTTTGTTGATATATTCGGGTTTACCTCGAAATTTGTGGGGAAGCGATTCTCTCGGCTAACCTCATTATTAATAAAATACCACACAAAAATAAAGATAAAACTCCGCATGAGTTATGGAAAATGATGCTTGTAAAATATACTTGCATTTAAGGGCTTAAAATGATATATAATTGATACATTTGCATGTATATTCATGTATTTTTACTTGGATTTCTTGGAAGGGTATGATAATGCGTATTCTTGTAACTTTTTACGAGAAATGGAGCTTAATCGAAGAAATATCGAGTTGAAAGACCGGATAGGATTGACGAGTGCAAAGAGAAGATCAAAAAAATGAAGAAATCGAACAAAAACACGTCACACGCCCAGGCCGTGTGGGGACCACACGGCCGTGTGACTTGCCCGTGCGATGAAGACATGCGGTGAAGTTGGGAAGAAACATGGGACAAAAACAAGCTTGCACACACGACAGATGTGACGCCTTGTTTTTTGTATTTTTGTGTTCTTTTCCCACTCAAACTCTACAAGTGATCTCTCCAAGCACCTATAAATTGGACCCAAGGGTCACGAAAAGAACAACATTCATACACCATACAACACACCAAATTACATAGAACACAATATCAAAGGTCTTCCGAGAGAGGAGGGCTGGGTTACGAAGAACACAACAAGGTCATTCGCATCTATGGAAGCACAAGAGCTTGAAGGCTTGGAAGGAGAATCCATCCCGACAAGAAGCGATTTTCTTTCTTAGTTTAGATCTTTTATCTGTGCTTAAACAATGTCATAATGTTAATTCCAAGTTTGTCTATGAATTTGTTATCAATGTTTGGCTAATCTTTCGGATCTTAGGGCATAATCAAAAATGTGGATTCATGTTAAATCTTGATTAGTTGTTTTCTTAATTGATTCATGTGTTCTATTTTATGAATTCGAGTACTTATTATTAATTGTCGATTATCTGATCAATAATTTACATGTTAGACTTATTAGTCCATAATCCGGGAGGTGAGTTCTAGCAAGACAAAAATCGAATTCAGACATAAACATGGTAATGTATCGGGAGACTACTTCTATTTGTGGGGAGTATTTTAATTCAAAGATCTTTTGGGAGTTAATAATAGTTATGATGGATCGGAGACCTCAATTATTATTAATCTTTTGTTTATGCGCCACCCGGAGGGGAATAAACTATTTTAGGATTTAAAACCATAGAAATGCATGAATTGGTTTTTGAAACTTTAATTGGATTTAATATTGAAGAAACATGTTGAGATTATGTGCCTAAGGTTGCTTCCGTGGTTGTTGAAAATACTTGTGGGGTTCGCAAATTTATATCTTTTATTTTCTTTATTTTTGATTTTTATAAAAACTTGATATTCGCCGCTTTAATAAAATTAGAATGAGATGTTATTATAGCCTAAGTGTTTCGTAGTCAATACCTGAGGAATACGACCTTACTTGCCATTATCCTATAAACTACATTGTACACTTGCAGTATAGAGATCCAAATATTTTTGGCGAACAGAAAGGTCACAAACCTTCCTCCAAATACATTAACGTGTGGGGGTGTTTGGCTAAAGTGGAAATACCTAATCCAAAACAAGTAGTGCATATCGATTTTTAGTGCAGAAATCAGCAATTCCAGATGTACAAGAAGGTACAATTATTGAATCAAGCAATGTTGTATTTTTCAAAGACGTGTTTCCTTGTCGAGAAAGAAAAGAAGTTAATTCTGGCAATTGAACACGTGATACTGCTGATAGTGATCATCAAAGTGATGAAGAACCAAGACGCAGTAAAATGGTCAAAATAACTAAGTTTTTTGGTCCAGATCTTCTAACCTACGTGTTAGAAAATGAACAAAGGACAATTGGTGAAGCATTGTCTACTATAGAAGCTCCGTTCTGGAAAGAAGCTAGTAATAATGAGATAGATTCCATTATGCAAAATCATACTTGGAAGTTGGTTGATCTCCCATCGGGAAATAAGCCATTAGGATGCAAGTGGATCCTTAAAAAGAAATATAAAACTGATGGAACTATTGATAAGTACAAGGCCATATTAGTAGCTAAAGAATTTAAACAAAAATAAGGCATTGATTTCTTTGATACATATTCACTTGTGACAAGAATCACATCTATTAGAGTTCTCACAGCTATTGTTGCATTGCATAACCTTGTGATACACCAAATGGATGTGAAAATGGCTTTTCCAAATGGTGAATTAGAAGAAGAAATCTACATGGAACAACCCGAAGGGTTTGTTGCTCCCGGACGAGAGAAAGAAGGTGTGCAAACTTGTTAAGTCATTGTATGGCCTTAAGCAAGCTCCGAAATATTGTACGAGAAATTTGACAAAACTATGTTGTCGAATGGTTTCAAAATTAACGAGTGTGATAAATGCATTTACATTAAAGACACACCTAATGCTTATGTTATTGTATGTCTATACATTGACAACATTTTGATTTTGGATAGTAATCATGATATAATCATGAATAAAGAAAATATTAACCAAACATTTTGATATTAAAGATATGGGTGTAGCAGATGTTATTTTGGGAATTAAGATCTCTAAAATATTTGATGGACTTGTTACTCACATAGTCGATTATGTTGAGATGTATTTCAAAATTTCAAGCTTATGATAGTCATCCAAATTAAAACACATGTTGATTTAAGCTTACACTTAGCTAAAAATCGGGGTGAACTGTATCTCAATGAGAATATTCTCGGATTATTGGTAGTCTAATGAGTGTAACAAACTCCACTCATTTGGATATTGCCTACGCAATTAATAAAATGAGTAGATTTACAAGTAATCCTAGCAATGACCATTGGAAATCATTGATAAGGGTTCTTAGATATCTAAGACTCACCTTAAACTATGGATTACATTACTTAAGATATCCAACTGTATTAGAAGGATGCAGTGATGCTATTTGGATATGCTGTTGGTGGAGCGGTGTCCTTGAAATCATCTAAACAAACTTGTCTAGCTCGATCCACGATGGAATCGGAGTTTATAACTATGGATAAAGCTAGTGAAGAAGCAAAATGGCTTCGCAACTTCTTAGAGGCCTAAGTCGGTGGCTGCAATCATGAAACATTGTGATAGCCAGTCAGTTATAGGAAGGGCAAAAAATAGTATGTACAACGGTAAGTCTTGACATATACGTCGAAGACATAACACCGTTATGCAGTTGATCTCAAATGGGGTTGTTACAATCGATTACGTGAAATCGAAAGAAAACCTAGTGGATTCGTTAACTAAAGGTTTGAATAGAGATCAAGTATATTACTTATCGAAAGGAATGGCCTTACATTCCATAAAATAAGAGTGTTCATAGCGGTAACCCAACCTTTTGAATTAGAGATCCCAAGACCTTGGTTCAATGCGACAACTAAGTTATGAATATTCGGCTAAAACACTTGGAACATGTTTAAGCTCATTCATATCCAAGTGGAAAAAACATGCAGAATGTGGTGAGGTTAAGTTATAAATTTTAATGATTCCTATACTTGAAAGAGGTCGAGTGTTGGGAAATTTATTGTTTAGATTTTGATGAATGCCATGTAAAACTTAGAATAGGAAGTTGCCTCCCCATTTTCGTTGTAAACGCATTGTAATAAATAAAGGGCGGTCAAGGTGAGTTAAGTCGGCTATGCCTAAACATGCAAGAAGACAATTGGAGACTAGAAGGAAGACTCACTGCAAAGACAATTTGAGTATGGCAAAGAAGAGAAGACGGAACTCGATCAAGGAGCGGTGAGATGCATGAGTAGAGTATCGGTCAAGTCAACTCAAGATAGCCAAGTCTCAAGTTGAAGTGACAAAAGAGTCATCCAATGATTGGAAGGCGACTCTAAGTCACCTGGGGAAAGCAAGGAAACGCATCAAGTCGAGATAATCGAAGAGATCCGTTGCACAAAAATCAAGGGAATTACTTAAACAAGTAATACCTCCGTACTAACTTTCTCAAGTGCTCGGTCCCGAGAAGCGTGCAAAAGGAACAAACCAATGGGAAGCACGCACCATGTCGAACTCTGAAAAGTCAAGAACAATTCATACGAGGAAGTGGCAATTCCAAGGATCGCAACAAGACAAGCCAACGACCACAAGTGACTTTCAAAAATAAGCTATCTCTTCAACGGGCGATTTTTGAAAGATCACTATAAAAGGCCGAGGAATAACTCGAGAAAAGGTTACAACCACGTACATTCAAGCAAACATTTGAATCAGAACCTAAGACATTCTCAAATCATTTAAGATTAATCCTCAAGCCTACATTACGAAGAAAGTCCATCCAACACTCACTGTGAAGGAAAGATAACTTCAATCGGTTGAAGAGGAAATTGTTGAAGAATCAAGGGGTCTACATTCCACGGAGGATTGTAGAAAGGTTCAAGGTCGAACCAGTCTCAAGTTTTTGGAGGGCTTCGTGATCAAATCCAAAGAGCTTGAGCAAGTGGGCTATAGTAGCAAAGCGCAAATTGCCTGTGAAGAAGAAGCGAGTCGTGCGAGAAGCCACCGCGTGACCAAGCATCTCCAGATCGAGTCCCAATGGATCATGTCACGTGTGATCAAGACTTGTATCCGGGACTTACCCACTCAGTATCTTGATCAATACCTAGTGGATTCCTCCAGGAGTTGGAGAAGAGAGGAGTAGAAGAATTACCCCATCTTGAACCTCTATAAAAACTTATCGTGTCATTTACATTTCAAAGACTTTAATTTACTCATCTTATTTATTTAACTTTCTTTGATAAATTTGCTATCCACTTGATAATCTCTAAGTACTAAACCAAATTTAAGGGTGTAAAGTCTTCCTGAAAACAAATCACGGTCGAGTTAAGTCTTTAGTCAAAACAATGAGTTATTCTATCAACAACTCGATCGATTACGTTGAGTAACTAACTCTCGATTAACTAACTTAGTTGTCCATCAAGGACTCAAATTGTGAAGTATTAACTTTGATTATTTAAAAGGACTAAATCGAAAAGTTGGTAAGGTTTATTCAACCCCCTTCTAAACCTTACATTCACACCCCTTGGGACCTACAAGTGGTATCGGAGCGGTTGGTTCATTGAGCCTTCCGCGACCTTACCGAACTAGATCTCCAAATTTTTCCAAGTCTGTTTTAGTACTTAAGTTTTCAAAACTCTTTTTATCATCAAAAGTTATTATCATGGAAGCAAATTTGACACGCATCCCTATGTTCACAATTGAAGAATTTGATGATTGGAAAATTCGCATGCGAGCTCATCTATCAACATTACATGATGAGATGTGGATAGTGATAGAGGATGGGCCACTACAAATTTTAAAAGTGAACACAATCAGAAGGAGAGAGCTGCACTTGAAGGTGAAGAGGATGTTGCTCCTGCACTCATGGTTGAAAAACCAAGAGTGAATGGACAAATGATGAGAAAAAGATATAACTTGGACAATATGGCCAAGGACATTCTTTACAAAACCTTGGACAAAGCCATGTTCAATAAAGTCAAATCATGCAAAACGACTAAAGAAATGGGGACAAGCTAATACTAATTTGTGAAGGCTCGGAGCAAATCAAGGAAAATAAACTATCGGTGGTTGTACGAAATTTGAAAATTTCAAAATGATCGCAGAGAGACCCTGGATCAACTGGATGCTCGGTTCACGTAAATTACCAACGAGCTATCCGCACTTGGAAAAGAATATACACGAAGGAAATGTGTATGAAGATTCTAAGAAGTCTCCCAACCGAGTGGGATATGAAAGTCATGGCCATGAGACACTCCATGGACCTATCCAAGACATCCAACCATGAGCTTTTCTCGGATCTCAAAGCCTACGAATTTGAGCTGGAAAGAAAAGACCAGGAAGAGACAGAGCTTGTACCCAAAACAATTTATCTGATTGTTAAGGATGGCAAGAGAGTCCGAGGTCAAAGAGGTCATTGACCAAGAAGAAATAGCCCGATGGTTAAAGGTTTAACAAGTTCTTCAATAAGAACTACAAGAGAGGCAAGGGCGAATCCTCCGAAGACACTCGGCTCCTCCAAGTCAAGGAAGATAGGCCAACCAGAGAACAGAGCATCAAAAAGTCAATATTAAAGAGCCGAAAATCCAAGAATGGAAAGAGTCGATCAAAAGGTTGAAAATCTATCTTTGGGCAGTAGGCAACCAGGTCACTATGCCATTGATTGCCCATATCCTGTAGTCAACAAATACGGGAATGAAGAAGAAAGAAAGGTCTTGAGAGAAAGAAGACAAGAAAAGAAAAAGGCAATGTTGGGGCAGAGATCAAAAACAACCAAGTCAAGAGACACATTGATTGAGAGAGTAGTGAAGGCCGACTACTCAAGTGACTCGAAGAAGAAGCCTTGATCTGTTTGATGGCCAAGGAACAAGACCAACCCGACCAAGAAGATGAGGTACACTCTAATTCATCACACTCGATTCTAGTGATAGTGATTGTGACACACACACTTCATCACCCACTGATCTTTATGATTCATTAGGCAAAATGATGAAAGATTTTGAACACATTAAATCCTCACACACACTACTAAATGAGGAAAACAATCTACTAAAAGCCAAAACTCACAAATTGACTAAGGAGATGAGTACTCTAAGTCAAATAGGTGATGAGAATGAAAGTTTAAAGACTGAAAATGCTAAGCTAATAGCAGAAATAGCTGCTATAGAAAAGAGGGAAAATGACCTAAAAATGTGATTGCCTCATTCACTAAGGCATCTAAATCATTGGATGATCTTATTATGAGTCAAAGAGAATGTGGAGACAAGACAGGCTTAGGATTTAATTCCTCTGTGCTATGTCAAGCTCCAAAAGTGATTTTGGAAAAAGGATCTTCTAGCAATGAAGTATCTCAAAAATCTAAAACTCCAAATGACGCACACACATTTATCCCAAAGCACAATTACAAACAAACTGGCCTTGGTTATAAAGGAAAAGAAAAACAGCCAGTTGAGTGTGCTGAGAGGACAACTGAGAAGAAATCCAGCCGAGTTCCTCAGCAAACTCCAAACAGGAAATACTCTGTAAAGAAGAAACAGAGCTACCAAAAACCCCAGAAGTTCTATAAACGAAATACATATGAAGGGAATGGTAGAAAATACCCAAGCCAAGCTGACTAGAATAATGTGAACTATCAGCAAAGACCTATAGAATATAAGCCAAAATGACAAAGGCCTAGAACTCATCAAAGGCCATTCCAAAAGTATAAGAGCTTTCATCAGCACACATATGCACCTAGGCACTACACTCAGAGATATCACAACTACCCAAAGAAGGCAATTGCTAAAACACACATACAAGCATACAGACAAAAGAGACAGCTGTATGAACCTAGAATCCCCAAGCAATTTGCCAAAATTAATTATGATTATGGCACTCGATAGATGGCACCCCTTAGAGTCAAATCATTTGTCTATAGGTTGGTTGGATCATCTTACAATACTAACCCCCTCAGACCCGACAAGTATGGGTACCTAAAACTTAATTTCTTTGTTTGCGGTTCAAGAACAAGCGTGTGCCAAGGAACCTGGTACATGGACATGGGTCGCCCGGACATATGACCGGAAACAAGAAAAATCTGTCAAAATTCAAGGAAGTCAAAGGAGCAAAAGTCATATTTGGAGAAAATGAAGCTCCAGGAGAAATAAGAGGGATTGGATCCATCAAGAAAAATGGATCGAAATCACGGATGTTGCATATGTTGAAGGACTCAATTTCAATCTGGCCGAGTATTAGCCAACTCGTGACAAAGGCTATAATGTTGGATTCAACATGGGAATATGCCAAATCAAGGACATCAATCCAATGAGGTTGTGTTGCAAGGATGCGGACAAAAAGAACATGTATGTAGTAGATTGGTCAACGCAACACCAAGCACTTGCCTATTAGCAAAGAGCACAAATGAATCAAGTTGGTCAGGCACAAGAAGGTAGTCACCCAATTTCAAAACGATTAACAAGCTTGCCGAAGCAATCTTGTGGAAGGACTTCCGGACTCGAGTATACAAGAAGGAGAGTATATGTGATGCATGTCGAAGGGAAAACAAATCAAATCATCATTCAAAGAAAAGACATGTCCATATTCAACAAGAATATTGCATCTCTACATATGGATCTATTTGGTCCATTGAACCAGCTAGCATAAATGGGAAGAAATACACCTTGGTGGTAGTAGATGACTACTAGATATACATGGACAATATTCATGTGTAAGAAGAAAGAAACTCTACGAAAACTACCACAAATGATGAAGAGGATTCAAAATGAGAAAAGCCAAACCATTATCAAAATAAGATCCGACAGAACCGAAGTTTGTCAATGGTATAATAACTCAATATTGTATAGAAAATGGTATTGGTCATGAATTGTCTGCAGCAAGGACTCCACAGCAGAATGGAGTTGCAGAAAGAAGAAATAGAACTCTCAAAGAAGCAGCAAGGACCATGTTAGCTGAAGCAGGGCTACCTAAAAGATTTTGGGCTGAAGCAATAAACACAGCATGCTACACTCAAAATAGATGCATGATAAACAGACAACTGACAAAGACTCCCTATGAGATTTGGACAGGGAGAAAACCAAATGTTGCATATTTTAGAATTTTTGGATGTAAATGCTTCATCCATAACAATGGCAAAGATAATTTGAAGGCTTTTGATGCTAAAGCTGATGAAGGTATCTTCTTGGGATACTCACCAAAAGCAAAGCCTACAGGAACTCAACAAGAGGACTATGGTTACAGAGGAATCCATTTATGTGGTGTTTGATGAGCCTAATGTAAATGGAGAAGACATTGAAGAGTCGGATGATAAAGCGGAATCAACCAACCATGCGAAAGAGTCCCTATCTTTGTTTGAAAATTATAAACCCGTATGAAGATGAGATAGTGAGTCTCAAAAATAGCTGGAAAATCTGCGGCTAAGTGATGACGAGAGAGCCGATCAAAGCAACATAGCCGCAAGACGACTAAATCCACTAACTTACTCCAACCTCGATGTAAGATGGCGGAGAAACCATCCACCGTAACTAGTCATTGGAGATATAAGAGAAGGTGTCAAAACAAGATCCAGAACTCAACAAGAAACTATGTTCACATGCTTTATCTCACAAATAGAGCCTAAAGATGTGTCACAAGCATTGGATGACACACATTGGATTCAAGCTATGCAAGAAGAGCTGAATCAGTTTGAAAGAAATAAAGTATGGGAATTAGTTCAAAGACCATCCCATCAAAATGTTATTGGCACTAAATGGGTGTTCAGAAACAAGATGAACGAGGAAGGTTCTGTGGTAAGAAACAAAGCAAGATTAGTAGCCAAAGGATATTGCCAAGAAGAAGGGATAGATTTTGATGAAACATTTGCCCCTGTAGCAAGATTGGAAGCTATAAGGATGTTTCTTGCCTATGCAACTCATAAGAATTTTATTGTATATCGAGAGGATGTAAAGAGTGCATTCTTTAATGGTTTATTGGAAGAAGAAGTGTATGTTGAACAACCTCCAGGATTTGAGCGAGAAAACTCTTGGAGATAAGGTATACAAACTCAAGAAAGCTCTATATGGATTGAAACAGCACCTGAGCATGGTATGATACTTTGTCACAATTCCCGATCGAGAATGGATTCACAAAAGGCAAAGTGGATAGAACACTCTTGAGAATTCAAGATGCGAAGAGTATATTGCTTGTTCAAATATATGTGGATGACATTAGTTTTGGATCCACAAACAAAGAGTGTGTGATAAATTTTCAAACCTCATGCAAAGCAAATTCGAAATGAGCATGATGGGAGAGTCGACATTCTTTGTTGGACTCCAAGTGAAACAAGAAGGATGGAACCTTCATAAGTCGACAAAATACACCGAGTTTTAATGAAGAAATTTGGTATGGAAGAGAAGTCTTCGAAAATACCAATGAATACATCGACCAAAATGGATATGGATGCGGATGGCAAGCTCGTAGATCAAACAAGATACGAGCACTTATTGGATCATTGCTTTATCTCACAAAGAAGCGGGCGGACATCACCTTTGATGTAGGTGTATGTGCAAGATTTCAATCTGCTCCAAAAGAAAGCCACATGATCCGCAGACAAGAGAATCTTGAGATATTTGAAAGGAAGCGAAGTTGGCTTATGGTATCCAAAGGAAGGTGGATTCAAGCTAATTGGCTATTCGGACTCGACTATCTTTGGTTGTAGAGTTGACAAAAGCACCGAGGCACATGTCAAATGCTTGGAAACAAAGCTAATTTCTGGTTTAGCAAAAAGCAAAATTCAATAGCCACCTCTACAATTGAAGCGAAATACATAGTCTGCAAATCATTTGTGCCCAAGTCCTATGGATGAGACAAAGAACAGAGACTATGAAGTTGAAGAAAAGGAAATTCCAATCATGTGTGATAACACAAGTGCAATTGCAATCACTCAAAATCCTGTGTTGCACTCAAGAACAAAGCATATCGATGTCGGTATCACTTCATAAGAGATCATGTTGAAAAGAAAGGACGCACCTTGAATATATTTCAACGATAAACAGGTTGGTGACATATTCACAAAACCATTATGTGAGTCAAGATTTGAAGAACTCAAGCATGAGTTAGGGTTAATTGAGCTGGTGACACTCGAGAAGACTCAAAGAAAAGAAATGAAACACGAAAAGAGTCAACTCTCAAATCAACTAAGTGAATCGACCATATCGGAAAGACAACAGTTGTACCGTTAGCCTACAAACAGTCACCGGGAGAACTGTGAGAAGAAGAGTTAAATCGGCTAAGGGATAAGCTTGAGTCATTTATGAGCAAAGAGACAAAAACGCATTGTTTTTACTAAGCGGGAATGTTTTTAAGAATGACGCGGATAATTATGACGCGTGTACTGAAAAAGCTGCACACCAAGCTTATGATTGGATATAAATGCTGCCGCATTAAATACGAGACATTAAATGCTAATCGGCGTGCAAAATCTAAGCCGTTGATTTCGATCACATTTCAAAAACCACCCGCACGTCCTTTCAGGAACCATACTTAAACCATTTTTGTCCGTTTCTCTCACACATTACCAAAAATTGTTCACTTTTCTCTCTCAAAAGAAAAGGCAAAACTCTCTCAAAACCCTATCAATGTTCAAATCATCTTCTAAGTTTCATTCGGAGAAATACTGAAAAATGGCATCTACTCACGATTTTGTCAAGATGGGAAAGCAAATCCACACCGGGTCTACTGTGGATTTCGAGGGTATGGTCAAACAAGGGTCCGATGACGCCCTCATAAGAAGATCGTTGAAAAACTCGAAACGATCAAGGGCTAAAACCATTTCTCGACGATGGACTTTCCGATGACCTATGTGGAAGAGGTCGCACGATTCTACATGAATGCCGAGATTCACGATGAGGGATCAAATCCTGCATTCACGGGAAGGAGTTCATCATCACCGCCAAGGATTTGGCGAGAATCATCGCTCATTACTGGCGGAAGGAGCACCGAAATCAACGGGCGATGTTGACTTGGTTCTTCGCTTGGAAGGAAATAGCCAAGACCGACTATCTTTGAAAAGATAGTCTACACAAATAACAAGAGGTCAGCTTTGAAGGAGGACTACCACAAATTGTTGGACATCATTGCCAAATGCATAGACATCAAATTTGGTAGCTTTGACCAACTGTCAGCGAAATTGATCGTAATGGTTGCGATCATTGAAGAAAAGAAAGTGAACTGGCTGAGTTTGTCTACAGCAGGACTGCAGAATGTAGGAATAAATCCTTCAAGGAGGGGAATGTTTGGAGGTTCCCTAGATACGATCCGTGATTGGCCGGCTGATGGAGGTAAAAGGAGTCCTCTTCGACATGGAAAGGCGTTCCATGTAAACAAGAGGATGTTCGAGATCAAACCTCTCGGCGCACGAAGAGCGCCTACGCTAAGAGAGCTGATCACGAGTGAGGGGAATCACCGACCACGAAGATACTGATTGTCTCCTCTCCACCAAAAGAAGAAGCGACCTCTGCGGTACTAAGAAGATCAAGTTGCTCTGCAAAGAAAGAAAAACAAATCTGCTCCCGCCCTGCCCGAGTCACTGCCCCGCGCCTGGCCGTGTCTCCCGCCCCTGCAAATCAGAGAGAGAAGGAATCCCAAATACCTTCTCCATCATTATGAAGAGGAGAACGGATAAGCCAAGACGGCTCCTCAAAAGAAAACAACAAAGCCCTGCCGCCCAAGACTCGAAGAAACCTTGTCGGGACCAGTAAATCCCTCCGGTTCAAACAAGAAGAAGGAGAAGAATTTTCAAGCGTTCGAGCTTCTCAATGAAAAGATACCCGAGAATGCTGGAGAAGTAGAGTCTCCAGACTTGATTGATGAAACGGCCAAGTCTGCTGAGGCTGATCAGCAGAGGCAATTCGATGACCCAACTGTAGACAGAACAGCTGAGGAACAAGGCACAGCTGAGACAACCACATCACCTATTGACAGGGTTGTTTCTCCACCGTAAAAGAGGCTGCTGAAGGTGTCGAGCAGCGAAGTCTGCTACCTTCAATACCTGGAAACGAGGGCCAACAAGAAGATGATGAAGACGATTTAATCATGCACTCTCCATTGTATCCAGATATCCAAAATCGTCAAATGCGAGTGGAGAAAATGGAAGCCGAGCCTATCCAGAGTGCGGTTTCAAAGATCCGAGTTCATTCTTTGAGGATGAAGAACTCTTGATTTCTTGAGGTGGACACAGTGTTGCAAGCCCTTGACGAGGATAATTGCATAAATATACTTTGGAAATTCGAAAAGAAAATGAACGGGCTAAAGCAAAATGAGGACGCAGATGGCACGTGAGAAGGCCAAAGATCTCGCCATCACCGCACCACAGCATACACATCCTCACCTTGACGTCTTATCGTAAAGTGATGAGGACCCTGACTCTCTTCTTCGCCACAAAAGAGTTGCAAATGCAAAGCAAGCAATGGAAGAATCGAGAATCCTTCATGAGCAAAGAATGATGGAGGGACCAGGAGAGTCCTCCAAAACACAAATGAGATAGACCCAATGGGAGTGGTGCGATTAAAAGTTCAATGTTTATAACATCCTCCAAATAAAACACTGTTGATTTAAGCTTACACTTAGCTAAAAATCGGGGTGAGGTCAGTATCTCAACTAGAATATTCTCGGATTATTGCGCTCATCGTATGTAACAAATTGCACTCATCCGGATATTGCCTACGCAGCTTAATAAACCGAGTAGATATATGAGTAATCCTAGCAATGACCATTGGAAGACATTGATAA
Source organism: Rehmannia glutinosa (assembly GCA_016081115.2). Taxonomy (NCBI): domain Eukaryota; kingdom Viridiplantae; phylum Streptophyta; class Magnoliopsida; order Lamiales; family Orobanchaceae; genus Rehmannia; species Rehmannia glutinosa. The sequence goes on along the minus strand of CM071926.1, from coordinate 27,214,507 downwards.
GGGTTCTTAGATATCTAAGACTCACCTTAAACTATGGATTACATTACTCAAGATACCCGGCTGCATTAGAAGGATAAAGTTATGTTAATTGGATATCTGAAACAAAAGATTCCAAGTCCACTAGTGGTTATGTGTTTACCATTGGTGGTGGAGCGGTATCCTGGAAATCCTCTAAACAAACTTGTATAGCTCGATCCATGATGGAATCGAGTTTATCGGTCCGGATAAAGCTGGTGAAGAAGCAGAATGGCTTCACAACTTCTTAGAGGATATTCCTTGTTAGCCTAAGCCGGGCCGCAATAATGATACATTTTGATAGCCACCTCGGCTATAAGAAGGGCTAAAATAATATGCACAACGGTAAGTCTCGACATATACGTCAAAGAATAACATCGTTATTACAATCGATTACGTGAAATCGAAAGAAAATCTAGCTAATCCATGAACTAAAGGTTTGAATAGAGATCAAGTATATCTTTTATCGAAAGGAAGGGGCTTAAAATCCACAAAATAAGAGTGTTCAAAGCGGCAATCCAACCTTGTGAATTAGAGATCCCAAGACCTTGGTTCAATGGGACAACTAAGTTATGGATATTCGGTTAAAACACTTGGAACATGTTTTAGCTCATTCTTATTCCAATTTGAAAAAACTCACGAGAATATGGTGAGGTTAAGTTATAAACTTTTAATGATTTCTATACTTGAATGAGGTGGAGTATAGAAGGATACTCTTAATAGGATATCACCAACATAAGTGTGAAGACGGCCGCTTCAATGAAACATTTATAAATCCAAGATGTTGTCCAGGGGACAAAATGGACACAATCGTGATAACTAAATGGTGTTAGAAAAGACATTGTATGGATATTGTTGTTTTGGTTTACATAAACAATCAATAGTTCAAGACATCGCGTCATTGTGCGGCTAGTAAACTGATAATATTCCACTAAGAAAGGTTCAAAGGCACAAGCTACCTCTCCCGATGCAATATCTTTCCATTTGAACTCTCTTTAGTGTCTGCATACTCATATGCATTAATTTTCATTTATGTGGGAGATAATTAAATTTGGTTTGTAATAAATTGGGTTTTGACCCAGTTTTGACTAATTAATTAAATGGGATTATTTATTAGATTTTGAAAATAAATGATATAATCGTAATATACTTCGCGGGTAGATGAATTTAGCATTTTGAATTTCTCAAAACCAATTTCGGATAAATGAGAAATTAATGCATAAAATTAGCCACTTAAATGCTTTTTATTTATGGAATATGAAAGGGTGGAAATATGGAAAGCCATCTCCCACATAGGAAATATATTAAATGTTTGACTAGTTTATACAGAGCCTTACCCCTAATAAGGAGTAATCATGTGGAGCTCCTTATGGTACACCCTAGTGGACCAAGTTAATTTTTACTAGCTCCGGACACATGCCCACGTACGTCGCACATAGTTGCATTGGGCACTTTGGAGGCACACTTTGCACTTCGCACGTACGCATCAATGCAGCTTCGCGCAAAGATGATTCTTTGAAGCGATTGATCAATAAGCTTTCTTCAAGCGGGGTTTAGAGAGATCTTCGCGTTCAGCGAACTTTTTAAAAGGCGGAGCTCTCCCGGAGGAGGAGGCGCCGCCCTTATTCATTTTAGGTAGAGGATGCACCCCTCCCGGAGGAGGAGGGCTAGCCTCTTATCTTCAATGTGATAGTTGTTCGTGCTCCACACCCAAAGAACTTGGGATTCTTCACTAGTGGTGGCTCTTCATGATTCTCGCCGCATTCTTCTTTTCTACTTCCTTGACCTTTCGGTCGGGTCTTCAATGATGGGCGGAGCCTGAGCGATCTCCCCACCGCTCCAACCACAACTTGACTCTTCAAAGTATTCTCAGGCGCTTCATCCAAGAGAGCTTGGAAGGCTTCCCGGTCGTGAACTTCTTCAGGGGCAAACCCATCTTCCGAGCAAATGGTGGTAATGTCCTTCTCTCCCCCGTGGGGATGTGGCATCCTTCCGATGGGAAGTTGAATTTCTTCAATGGCGGAGCTCCTACGGATGGAGGTGGTGGTTCCCATTCTTCTTGCGGGGAGGCGGCGCCTTCCTAAGGTGAAGAGGTAGGCTGGCCTCTCACCTTCTTGATGGCCTTTCCTCTCTTCTCTCTCGGCCCAGGGCCCGCAGCCTTGGGATCCGTCTCCATGCCCTTGAGGTCGTGTCTTCATCTTCGTGTGTTTTTGTTGTTTCCATAGACGGCCGCAAAATGATCTTTGCTTTTTAGGCGAGATCACTCCAAGTCAATGGGTTGACCAAAATCCTATTCCCGAAAGCGAAGTCTTCACGTCAATCCTCTTCCCGAGAGGAAAGTCTTCACGCTTCCTCTACCCGAGGGAAGTCTTCATATCTTCTTCTCTCGAGAGTTGGAAAATCCTTCGATTAGAAACTTGTCCGCACGCACACACGCAAATGTTAGAGGGCCCCGGGATTGTCTCGGGAGGCCCCTCCGACGCTCAAGTCAAGACGGTGAACGAGAAATAAGACAAGAACGAATCTTGAATAATAATGCATTGGAGAATTATGAATTATTTTACTTATAGATAATAGGATGGAACTTTTTATACCTTGAAGATGAGCCCCGTGGGCCATGTAGGAGAATTCGCCTATGGGCGATCCGCTAGGAGAAATCGCCTATTCGTCGACCCCCGGACCCCATTGGGCGGTTTATTTATTAAGAGCATATTGGGCAATTAATATTAAATAAATATATATAAATTGAATTATATATTAATTAATTAAATATCGTTTTGTCCTCAACCAGCTCCGGTGTTGTGGAGGAATGAAGCGATGCGAGCTAAACCTGTACCATGTTTGGCTTGTCTTGTTTGTGCGTCTAGTCCCGCTTTGGAGAATCGTTGACCGCTACTCCCTAAGGATGTTCCGAGGAGAGAGCTTTTGACCATGTCTTCCAAAGGTATTATTTCCCTCTCTACTCTTTAACTTTGAAGTTTTTTGCTTTGTAGAAGACTTAGAAAATTTCTTTAAAATTTAGGTGAGAGTTGAGGTGAGAGCCCATGAGAGTTAGACTGATAAGTGGAGTGCGTCAAGCGGAGAGAGAGATGAGAGCTCCATAGGTGGAAGTGGGGGCGTCCTTGGCGCCCTCCCCAGGTAGCCACAAGGGCGCCCCCTAGGGCCATCCCAAGCTACTCGGCCTATTTTTCTTTGCGCTTTTTCCCATCTTCTTCAGAGTTTAGCTTCTGATTCCTTGTCCAGGGGGACTTGTTCTTTATTTGTGTAGAGATGAACCCTTCCATTTGGAAGGAAGCTTCAATTCTTCTAGAGTCACCGGAGATACTTATGTTTTTCTTTATCCCTACCTGAGCTCGGAGGGAGCACTCTAGAGCTTGGAGGGAGAACCATTCTGGACCTTGGAAAGAGCATCCTTCTTGAGCTTAGAAGGAGCACCCTTCTATAGGCTTGGATGGAGCACCCTTCTCGAGCTTTCTCCAAAGCTTTCTCCAAGTTCCTACTTTCTCTATAGGCTTGGATGGAGCACCGTTTTGGAGCTTGGATGGAGCACCCTTCTCGAGCTTTCTCCAAGTTCCTACTTTTTCTTTTAGGTCTTTTCCCCATAGGTGTTAGTATTTTTGCCTTCTTTTTCTTGCACATTTTCATCCTGGAGAAGAATTTATGGAGACCCTTGTGAGGAGGCCCTTTCCCTCCGAGGTCTTAGCCGGAGGTGGGAAATTTATGAGGACTCTCTCGTGGTGGGAGCTTCTCCCCTCTGTAGCGTAATGATTCTCTTTGGGACTTTATTCACCTCACAGAGTGGAAAGCTTCTCTAGAGGATCTTATTTGCCCCACGGACCGAAAGCTTCTCTAGAGGATCTTATTTGTGTCTCAGATCGAAAAGCTTCTCTAGAGGATCTTATTTGTCTCATGGAGCAGAAAGCTTCTCCAGAGGATTTGCCTCATGGAACGGAGAGCCTCTCCAGAGGACTTTGTTTTCCGCATGGAGCGGAGAGCTTCTCTAGAGGACCTTATTTGCCTCATGGAGCGGAGAGCTGCTCTAGAGGACTTTATTTGCGTCATGGAGCAGAGAGCTTCTCTAAAAGATTTTATTTGCCTCACGGAGTGGAAAGGTTCTCTAGAGGATTTCATTTGCCTCACAGAGCGGAAAGCTTCTCCAAAGGGCTTATTTTTCTGTGGGAGCATCGAGGGGGTCCCTTGTCCAGCGAGAATGTTAGCGAAAACACTCAATGGCATAAATGAGTGCTGTAAACTGCGTTCTTCAGCGAGAGCGAAGGTAATTGATGCTTGGCTGCTTCTTGCTTCGTGTGTGTTTTCTGTGTTTTTGTTAGTATTTTGTGTGGTTATTTTGATTTTATTTCTATATTTTTCATAGTATATTTTGTGTTTTTGCTTGTGTGTTTGCGTGTTTTGTTATTGAGTCTATTTTTGTGTGTGTTATGCTTTTTTTGGTGGAAAAGTGTAGGTAGCACGAAGAAGAAACGAAGAGTGGGCTAAGAGAAATGAACAAAGAAGAAACCAGGCGAACGGACGGCGAACGGCCGTTCATGTTGGAAAAAATAAAGGGAACGGTCGTTCCCTAAGAACAATGCCATTCTTGTTTGAAAAAAGAAAGTAAAGGAAAGGTTGTTCCCTAGCCGTTCCCGAAAAGGCATCTCTGAAGAGTGGCCGTTCGATGACCGTTCCCCTGGGCATCGTGAAGTAGCATGTTGTTCGTTGACCGTTCAAGATTTCATCGGTTTTTAGTAAACTTCTTTTAGGATATGGACTCTTCCAAGCTGTTTGGACCTTTTGGCAATATAAGGAGTCTAGGCTTTAGATTTCATACATTCAAGCTAGAGACAAGATTTGGATTTTCTATCTCTTTTTCTTCTCCCTTCTTCACGTGAACTTAGGGTTTCTTTTGGGGATCTCCTTGCTTGAAAAAATGTAATTCTTCTCCATCTTTATTTATTTATTTGATTTTCTTTTGATATTAATTTCTTGATGATGATGTTTGTGATTATTATCTCTTGTTTAATTGAATTGATGAATTTCTCCATGAGCTAATTTCTTTGTTCTAGGGTTAGGATGATTTGATTCAAACAAACAAAATTGATTTCCATGAGCTAATTTCTTCATTAACTAATTGATTTGCTTTCCTGAATAAATTGCTTTACTTGTTGATTAATTGTTTAGCCAACTTTTGATTGTTTGACGGAATGATTGAGATCGAGAGAAGATATTATTCCTTGACTAAATTTATTCAGGGAGTTAGATATGAATCAGAGATGTATTATCTAACTTGGCTTAATGAATATAGCAAATTATGTTGGGATAACCCTAATCTAAAATACATGACTTATCGATCTAGGCCTAGTTTTTACATGTTTGTTATATTTGTTAATCGCATGATCAATTAGTTGATATTTTGTTTGCAAGTTTGATGAGATGATTCCAAAATCCTAGACTTTCATCCATATCTTTTTCATCGGGTTTAATCGTGTTTAGTTTTAATTTATCTTTTTACTTGTTTTCCTTTAATTTATTAAAATCACAAATTTGGTTAGAGTGTTTATGATTTATTTTCTGTCAATTGTGTTGCATAATAATTATTTGCCGGCAAAGTCTTCATTGAGACTTCTTGTGGTTAACTTGCTACCCTGCAATTGATCTCGTTCTCTTGCGAGGATTGCTAGATTTATTTTAGGTGTTTACCGGTTGAACAAAATTTTGGCGTTGTTGCCGCGGAAGCCTTTAGGCATAATAATGCTTATGTTTATTTTTCGTAATTTTTTTGTAGATTAGGATTTTTTTGTTTGCTTTTTGATTTTTACTTTATTCTACATGTGCGTTTGATTTGTTTTCCTAGTGTTGTTTATGCAATGACGTAGAAATCTTAATCGGGACCTTGTGTCTTTCGTGGACGACATTCACCGTGTTCCGAGACGTATAAGGAACGAAGGGGATGATTCTTCGGTTAGTAGCGAGGATTCTCTCGATCACGTTTCAAAGGAAGAACAAACGGATGAACCAACGATGGGTGATAATCAAAACGGAAACAACGCAGAGGCACACCAGCCTTCAATGCGTGAGTTCGCGCGCCCAGTCATCGAACCGGACCTCTTGCATCAGTTTAGGACAACTAGCACGGAACTATGAGCTAACAAATATTCACTTCAATCAGTTGCCATCTTTTTATGGGATGCCTAATGAAGATCCTCTTAACTTCATTCGGGAATTCTATTCCGTCATTCAAACTTTCCCTCTAAAGGATTTGAATGAGGATTAGCTTAGGATACGTTGTTTTCCATATACTCTGAAGGATCGGGGAAAAACATGGCTTATGTCTCTACCTCCCAACTCTCTTACTAATTGGGAGACGATGTACAATAAGTTCATGGGCAGGTACTACTCTCATCAGAAAAATTCAGATCTGCGAGGTAAGATAGCTACTTTTAGTCAAATAGAATGTGAGCTTTTTCATGAGGCATGGGATCGCTTTAAGAATTTACAGACTAAATGCCCACATCATCACTACCCACTGGAATTGTTAAACCAATTCTTCTATGATGGATTATCACATAATTATCAATATATGGTTGACAATGTTGATATGGCCCATGAAATCTATGATATTCTAGAGATGATAAGCAATAACTCCCAACAAAAGAGTGCCAGAGACAAATGGGCTGCCGTGAATGAAGTAGAAATTGCTCAAAGACAACTTTGGTTCATTTCTTATTCCGTTATATAAGATAATTCTTCAATGGGATAAATTAATAGACACTATGAACACATGTTAAAGCAAAAGCCCTTTTTATTAAGAACTTGAAGAAATATTTATTACATTAGTAATATCATTTTGGGAGAAGAATACTTATTTAGCCTCTCATGAGCGAGGTTTGCACTCGTAAATACATAAAACTTTCTTAAAAACTTGAACTCTCATATAACACAAATTTTCACTCGAATTTACTATAAGAAAACTAGGAAAATGTTCGATGTCCTCGCCTTCCTTCAACTCTTTGTCATTTATAAGTTAAGTCCTGGACTAGAAAGGTGGACTCCGGATCTTGTTGAAATATAAGATGTCATTGTTTACATCGTATGCCTAAATTATTCCCTCACCAATCTGTCTTTCTTTGCTTCCGTGTGACTCAAATTTCCATGTTAGGTTTGTCGAGAATCTTTTAAAAATTTGGTTTGCGTGGTCCTCGAGGATAACGCGTCTTGTGAGTCAGCCCTTGTCCTTTCCAGCTTCATGGTCTTGTCGGTTGGGTTTGGGACAAAATCTTTTTCCAAACTCGGGTGTTTTCTGTTCGGGGCATGCCTGACAAATTCGATCGATCCAACGGTCAACATGCGGTTGTTACGGGATTTCGGCATGTTTCTTTACTGGCCAGAATTTTGTTTTCCCAGAGAATTCTTTTCTTTGTCGCGAAAAGTCCTCTACAAATGTTGTAGTTGATCCCGCCATTGAATTGATGGAAAGATATGTTTGCTGTCGAATTGAAAAACTTGAATGGATACTTGACTTTTGTCCATTTTAGTTAGACAAACCCAAGGTCCCCATGCTCGCCTTGTAGAAGTTTCATCTTCAATGATTGTTTCTATCAATAATGGTGTTTCTTTCAGTGAAGCCGCCTTGATATATTTTAGGGCATTTCCATCCGGTTTTCTTAGCTTGATGAAATGAAAGCTTCATTGAAACCTTTCTTTGTTGGTTATGGAGTTGCACTGATACAATATAGCTCCAAAATATCTCATTTGGCGAAATGCGGATTATTGGCCTAAGTCTCAAATGAACTTTGCTTTCCCAATCCATTTCGGTAATTTTGAGATTTTCGAGAATCCTAATGCAACAATATATATCGAATCTTGATCTCCGAAAGTATACCATTCTTGTACTTCATTTGATGACTTCCTGGTTTCATCCAAATTCTTGGGTATTTACCTGAAATATCAACTATTGTTTTTTATGGGTTAATACATCTTATTGTAACTAATTTCTCCCATTGTTGTTGGTAAACCTGCATTGGAGGAATCTTTATATCGTCAGTTTGAAACTTAGATTTGCCTGTCTGTGGCCTAAGATTCAACTTCCCTTCTTTTTACCTTAGAGGTGATGGGTTGAGTTGAAGACTCGACTCGAGTTGTGACAATAGAGTTTCAACAATCGTTGCTTGTACATCCTCACTCATTTAAGGACTTATCACTCATTTAAGGACTACGCGTCCTTCCATCTCGTATTAAAATATCTCGCAACAATATTTTCATGAGATTTTGTAATGACAATATCATAATCATAATTTTGATATTCACCTTGCCATCTAAGTAATCTAGCTTTTTTCTAGTTTTGATTATATTTTGTTTTTCGTAAAAGCCTTGACACTTGAATTGTCAATTTTTAAAGTTATACTTTTTTGCCAAAGAAAATAGAGGCCATTTTTTAAAAGCCTTTCTCACTCGATGGCGATGAAAAATCTTTCCCATTTATATGCCATTGATTTTGTAGGTCCCAAGGGGTGATGTGTAAAGTTTAGAAACGGAGTTGAATAAACTTTACCAACTTTTCGATTTTTGCCCTTCTAAATAATTGCAGAGTTAACTCAGTTCAGCTAAGTCCTTGAGGGACAGCTAGGTTGGTTTACACATCAAAGTTACCCACTCAACAGACTTGACTGAGTTGTTGATAGTATAACTTAGTTATTTTCAACTAACACTTAGAGATGCAGTTGACTTGGTTTTGTCAGTGGAAGACTTTCACCCTTAAAGTTTTAAGTACGTTTCTCAGCACTTGTTTTAGCAATGTTATTATCAGTGCAGACTTAAGCAATTTTAACGTACGCCCAGAGATATGAAAATAATGCAAGAAATAAAGTGCGCTGAAAAGTAAATAGACACAATCAATTTTTATAGTGATTCGAGGATGGGGTAATTCCTCTAGTCCACTCTTCTCCAACTCCTAGAGGAATCCACTAGGTAACTTGACTTGGTTACAGAGCAGTTAACAATCCGAGTTAGCTTTGATCACACAGCATGATGCTCCAGGGACTCAACTTCTTCACAAGACAGTTGTCCTGTTACTTCAGCTCCCTTCAAACCTTTGGACTTGATCACGTAGCTCTCCAACAGGTCAAAGCTCGGTTCGATGGAACCTCACTATTTCTCTGTCAACCTTGGAGAGTAGACCCTTTGTTCTTGAAAACAATATTTCCTCTTCAACTAATAAAGTTGTCTTTCCTTCACTGAGTGTATTGGATCGATTTTCTTTAAGTTTAGGCTTGAGGATTTCTTTGAAAGTTTGAGAGATATTTGCAGGTTTTCTTGAATGTTTGTATGCTTGTGTTAAACTCGGTTACATTCTCTCAAATGATTCCTTAGCTTTTTATAGTGCACATTTGAAAATTTGTCCGTTGAAGAGATAGACACAATTTTCAAATAGCACTTCTTGGTCGTTGGCCTGTATTTTCCTGATCTGCAGCAAGTGATGGTGACATTTCCTTATTTTAATGAAGTGTGTAGCTTTTCGTGGGTTCGACACGCGCTGCTTCCTTCCCATTGGTTCATTCCTTTTGCACGCTTCTGGGATGAGCACTTTTAGACATAGAAGCATCGACGTACTACTATAATAAGTAATGTCCTTGACTTTTGTGCAACAGATCCATCACAGTCGACTTGACTTGACAAAATTTTTTACCCTTTGTCTTGAGTCAACTCCAATATTTTAGGAATGGCTTAACTGTCTGTCAGCTAACATAAACAACTTTCTATCAACTTGATCGATACTTTTATATGTCATTCACTCACCGCCTCACAACCGGATCTTAACTTCAATTTTCGATCGAATCTTATAATCTTCAACTTGGTTGTGTTCAACGCAACTCATACGGCCATATCCATTATAAGTTGAATTACATTTAAAATGGGGTGCCAACTTCCTAATCTAAGTTTTACATGGTTTCATCAAAATCTATACATAAATTTTCCCAACAGTTGCTTCATTTTCCGTAAATAGACCACTTTGAATATCTACATGACACTTCTCCATTTGGTATAGCTTTTGTAAGAATCATGCCCACCAATAATCATTGGCATCTTGTATATAACACCAGTTCATCCTCATCTTGTGGAATTTCAAGTTGTGGAAGCTTTTTGCAAACCTATTTAAGTTGTTTTATCCCTTCTTGATGTTCATCTTCTTATTTTGATTATAGCATCTATTTTGAGTAATGGGCTAAACACCTTCTTGTAATGTGCCGATTGTTTATGAACATCCAAAGAAAATTAACAACTCTGAGAAATTATTGAAGTTGTTTCTTGTCTTTGAGTGTATTTGGAAATCCTTGTATTTTTTCGACAATGTGGCTTTATATGATGATTCTAGATTCGTTGATTTCAATTCCAAAGAATTTAATTTGTCTTGTAGCAGTTACTACCTTTTTTTTCTGAAAGCACTAATCCTTTTTTATGATAAACATCTGAAAAGTATTTCCAAATGTTTGAGATGCTCTTTCATGTTCTTTTATGTGATAAGAATATCATCGATGTAACAGAAAGTGGAGTAATTATTGAATAGATTATCCATCTTCCTTTGATATATCTGGGGTACGTTGGCCAATCGCATAGGCATCACGTTCTAAATATAATGTCCATGTAGTGTGGAGAATGATATGAACTTATTACTTTCTTCCTCCATCTTAATCTTGTAGAATCAAGATTTGCAATCGAACTTTGAGAATATGTTTGCACCTTTGATACAATTAACTAGATGTTCTCTGTTTGGGATATAATATCCATCGAACTCCAAAATATTATTAGTCCCCTTGTAATTAAAACAAGTCTTGATTTTCCTCTCTTGATTTCGCCATGATTCCTGACTAAGAGTCTCGACTGCTATATGGAGAAACTCCATGTGAAATCAACTTAAGGTCAAGATGTTCCTTAAGTATCTTTTGCATATCCTCACGATCCTCTTGGTTCATAAGGATTAGTTTGAACCTCACGAACTCGTATTCCTTCACCGGTTTTACCTCTAAAGAAGTTTTGAGCTTGTTTTTATCACATCATGCAAAATGGTCTTCATTGTAATTCATTTGGACCTTCTTCCTAACATCCTCGAGTTACATATGTTCTTCTAATGTAACCTCACTCGTGGATTCTCCATTAGGCTCATCATCAATCTCTCAATAGCCTGAGGTACACATTCTTCTCGACCATATTGTCGAAAGGATAATAATACTTCACCAAATCTTTTTATCCACCATTTTTGGATTTCGATGTTTGGCTTCATCACCATGCCTACTTAAAATTAATCGGCATTTTTGGTAAAATGCTTCCCGACCTTTTGACATTAATCTTATGATGACATAGTGTTGTGAAAATAAGTCTTCTTGTCTCATTTTCTTGTGTAAATTGCTTAAATGTTTATTGGAAATTTGTTTCCCTAGCCAAACATCTACTCCCGCATCATGGAAATAGATTGGCAAAGATTTCACTTTGTACCATAGAGTCTTGTACACCTCCGATCATGATTTCTGCTTACTTAATTCCTCTATTAAGGATAAGAATCCTTTTAAAGAAATCCCTTCATGCAATAGCTAGCAAAACTTCTCCAATTTCTTTAGGAAAAACATCAGGCTTTGCAGTACAGATTCCGACACATGAATGAATATAGGCGGCGACAATTTTGCCTTGTATTCAGCATATATCATTCTAGTAGAAATGTATATGGAGAATGGACTAGTGGTCATCTGATTCTATATCATTTATCAGCCACTGTAAATTCCATTATGTATTGTAATCATTCCCAAGATATATGATCCTCAAGAAATTTTATCCCCAAGTTTAATTATTTTGGGGTTTTCTCAAAATGATCTTATTAGAAACCATCGTATGGCGAGAAAAATCTTGGCATATCCTCTCTCAAATTTTTGTTGAAGAATTTCTTTTTCATCGATTAAATCGGATTCTCTTCCATCATTAGAATAGATTTCTTCTTCATAGATGCTTATCATCAAATCGATACAAGTATATAAGATCTTGATAGTAGACGACTTCCGTGAATCCTAGTGTAGCTTCAAACCGTCCGACTTCTTGTTTTTTATTTTCTAGAGAATCTATTGAGATGTGTTCTCTTGCTCCGCATGTCCGTAAATTACTATTCTTAAAACTTTCATTAGCTTTGGTATGAGCTTGCTCGAAAGTCCTTCTTCCCCCTGGAGTTCGTTGGTACTCTCTTGGTTAGAACTTGATGAAGAGGCTCTAGGCCTACTAGGTATTAGTCTTTGCCCTAATTTATAACTTCGGGCCTTTTGTTTTGACCAAAACATTTTGGGGTCTCCATGAGGACCTACTTCTTTTGCTACTACTTCCATGGTTGTATGGATGGATTCTCTGCTTCTTTCTTTTATGCCTCAATGGTTGACCTCCTTACAACTTTTGGGATGTCATCAGAGAGGAATTGTTTTATTGATTCCTCGCAATCTCTTGGAATTCATGTAATGTGTTCCTTCATGGAACCATTTTGATAGTTTGGCCTTGAGGAGTGACATTCTTCTGGCCACCATATCCAAGTCATCTAACCTTGTATTTCCTGATAAGCATTTCTCTCCAGGGACTTGGAATCTTCGCAAAGAATAATTGTGAAGCTTCTTTATAATCCACCTTAGACTTCTATATGTATTCGGTGAACAACTTGATATATTCGTTAATATGACAAATATCATGTAACTCAAGGCAATATAGGGCTTGTTTGATCTTTTTTTCTCTTCCTCCAATCCTCAAAATAGCTTGTGCCGATAAAATGGATTTTAAATAATTTTGTCATATTATCGATTATTCCTTTCAATGACTCTCCAATGTAACACTTCTTCATATCTAATCCAATCATTTCACATGCGGTCTTTGCATCCTGAGGACTCATTTCAAGAAGTAGAATGAACCCTTCCTTTTCAAGATTGAGTGTTCCCCGCTATTCTCATGGCGATGCCTAATCGTCAATAAGGACATATCAATTTTTAAAGTCCGAGATATCCAAAATTTAGCATCAATCCATATGGATGTAGTGAATCGAGCCTGCGATTTTCCATAAGATGTATTATATAAATTTGGCCTTTTGGAACGATGTATAGTTCCTTGTAAAATTACAGGATTTCCTCGTGGTGAAGTCTCAAGCATGTGGAATTGGTTCCACCACATGGTGTGAACGAAACTTTCTCTACGTTAGGATTAACTCGGTGGTGGTGGTATTTGGTCACGAGTAACCAAAGTTGTATATCCATCCCGGTATTCCTCTTTAAATCTACAATTCCTAATCCTCGCCAATGATTCTCGTAAGGTCATGTAAATTTTCAAGATTAATCTTCTCCATATTAATCACCTTTGGTTTGTGACGGATATTCCTTACATGATAGCGATGAGTTTTTTCATCTTCTTCTCATTACACGTTGTACAATTTCTATTGGTTTCCCATTTTGATGTAAATAGGGCAATGTCCTAAATTTATATGCTTCTTTCCTCCAGATGAACTAGGTCGGTCTTCCAGATTCTTGACTCATTTCTGAATATCACGAAGCATTTCAAGACTTTCCTTCTAATATTTTGTCATTGTCTCCATCTGGTTTTGGAACCGATGAACTTGTGTTTATAGATTATTATTGCGGTTGCCATAATTATGCACCATTTTCTGGACTTCTCTAAGATCTTGTGAGAACTTAGATGTATCTGGAAATATCTCACTCCATGTTGGTTTATCCTTAGGACTCATGTATGGTTATGGTCTGGATAATGAGCCTGATACTGAAGATTCTCCAGATAGCATCATAACCTCTGGGGACCAATATTTAGCATCATAAACTCCATGTTGGTTTGTCCTTAGGACTCAAATATCTCACTCCATGTTGGTTTATAAACAACTTTTTGATTGCAAGTTTGTAAGGTTCCGTTGCTTGCTCCATCTCTATCTAGGGTCTTATATTAGTTTTCCCAATATGTGATCTTTTCTTGGTGTTCTTGTTCATATACACCAAAATATGGTGATATCTCCTGTAAGGTATACATCTTGGACATTCATCCAGATCCATTTTCTTGGTCCTCATCAAATTTTAATTACAGAGAATAATAAATATACATAAACTTATTAATAAACCTAAACTCTGATGCCATTTTGAGCAAATCACTTAGTCAATTAAGTCATTTGTGTAAGCAAGGGTGTTCTTGGTATTATGAAAATATGAAATAACCCCTGGGGACCAATATTGTAACAACTTGAAACTTATAGGACAGAAAATGCTTATCTGTAAAACTTATAGGACCAATTTTGAAAAAAAAAATTCAAACTTACTTATGGGATCGAAATTGCAAACTGTTAACAGTTACGTAACAAATTTCGCAATCCCCCCCCAAAAAAAAATATGTGCTATATGTTTATTTGTCAGCAATCCTGTAACGAATTTGCATCCACATAAATAAAATTATTGGATGGTTGTGGTTTAGCCCAACGTTCTCATGTTATCTAATTCTTTATCCGCACTAGTGGCAAAATACATTATTGTCCTTCATATTAATAAATTAGTCTCAAGCTACCTATATTGAAGAATGAAATCTTGACCATTAAATATTAATTACCACAGACCGGGATTAGTCCCTAAGGACTCACACAAGGAATTGGTTCCTATTTGATCCAATACATGTATATATATGTGTGTGTGTGTGTGTGTGTGTGTGCGTGTGTGTGTGTATGTATGGGACAATTGATCCCACAATCACTACCCTTCAGGTGTGCATTAGGTAAACAATCGAATCGGATGTAATACACATTTAACTATCATAATAGGTGCATTATTGACTTAATTCACACACACACACACATACACATATATATATATATATATATATATATATGTGTGTGTGTGTGTGTGTGTGTGTGTGTGTGTGGACATCCTTGTGTGATAACAATAGTACGACAAAATTAGCTTGGCCGACCCAGGCAGCCCACATATACATATAGATGGGTTGGGCTTCAACTTTAGAGGCCCAAAAAGACCAGGACCTATTTTGATTCAAATAAACGGCCCAAAGCCCAACCCATTGCCCATTCTAGTGACAACATTGTGTGTATGGGCAATCTTTGTCGTGTTAATCAAATATTGTAATGGTAGACCGTGAGACAAGAATATTTTTAGTGCAAAAAGTGATATTTTAATATAAAAATGATACTTGTCAAAATACACTACTTTCACCGTCTCACATAAGTTTTTGCGTTGATATATAAGCTTGAAACGTGCTTAATTATTTGCTCTACTTGAAATTCTCCATTCATACTAATTTGTAGTTGGGTCAAGTTCAAGCCTAATTTGGTCCTAATCATAGGGAACTATGTACAAAAGTTAGAGCTATTTGCACTATTTTTCCTACCAGTGTTGTCAGTGTCTACCTCTCACTCAAATATCATTCACTTCATATGCGGTACTTTTGAGTTTATTATATGTTTTTGTTGTTGTGGCATTCACATAATACATTTATAGATATTATATACACAGGAACGTTTGCTGTTATTTTAAGAGAATGAAATGGATTATTATGTATAACGTTTTTGGCAAAAACTCGTGTGAGACGGAGCCTCATTATACCAAATCCAAAATACTCGTGTACCCCTAGCTCTATACACATCCAGCGTGCGGTTCCCCGACCCCTCTCTTTCTCCTCTTCTCTCTGCACATGCGTCTCCCCTTCTTTCTTTCTCCTCTCTCTACTTTACGTCCCCATATTGTTTTTTGACATTTTTATGCTCCCGTATTTTTTTGGAGTATATTTTTACTCTTTGTTTTCAAATTTGTACGCTTTTACCTATTCTTTTGCTACTTTTTGTACATGCATTGTATTCTATGTTGTTTCTATATTGTTTATGTGTCACCCCCCAGACTGGGACGCGACGACGATCCACAACTTAAACGCAAGTAAACCAAACAGTTTAATCAAATATTAAGTATGATCCCAAATGAAACAGAGTCTAAAGCAGCGAAATAAACTACAAGTACCAGTACGAATTACAAATACATCCCAACAAACATCCAAATAAGCTTAAAGTCCAGTGCTATCCAAATCAACTTATAGTCCAACGAAAAGAAACAAAGTACGCATGGAATCACAAACTTAAATGTTAAAGGGTCCTACGCCCTTGGTTACAACTTACGAGAAATAGAAAAAGGTCCAACAACAAAGAATAACAAAAAGGAACAAATCTAATAAGCGAAACACGGAGGGATCAATCTCTTGGCGGGTTTGGCATCTTCAACGATCTTTTATTTGGCCGTTAGAAAACAAGAGGGGATGAGACAAAAATTCTTAGTGAATGGGGTGATCGTGTAAAAGTGCGAGTGTGGCCATTTATATAGTTAAATGCAAGAAAATCATTGTATGAAAAATGCGTGAGTCATGATGTGTGGTTCACACACCGTAGTCCCAAGGGGTGTGAGTGTAAGGTTTAGAAGGGGTTGAATAAACCTTACCAACTTTTTGATTTAGTCCTTTTTAAAGTTCGTAGTTGATATTACACAATCGTGTCCTTGGTAGATAGCCAATTTAGTTAATCATTAGAGTTAGTCACCCAACAGACTCGATCGAGTTTGATAGAATAACTCACCGCTTGTTAAGATCGAATTAACTCAATCAGCTTTGTTTTCAGCTTGAAGACTTAACACCCTTAAATTTGGTTTAGTTATGATTTAATCCTTGGTTTTAGTACTTAGAAATTATCAAGTGGATAGCAAATTTATCAAAAATTAAACAGCTTAAAGTGCAAGAATTAAAATGCTGAAATGTAAATAACACGATAAGTTTTTATAGAGGTTCAAGATGGGGTAATTCTTCTACTCCTCTCTTCTCCAACTCCTGGAGGAATCCACTAAGTATTGATCAAGATACGAGTGATAATGTGTCATATACAAGTCTTGATCACACAAAACTTGATCCTTTGGGACTCGATCCGAGATGCCTTGGTCACGCAGTTGGCTTCTCGTGCGACTCGAGCTTCTTCACAGGGCAGGCCGCTTGCCTTGCTACTACACTCACTTGCTCAAGCTCTTTGGATTTGATCATGAAGCCCTCCAAAACTCGAGACTGGTTCGACCTTGAACCTTCCTACAATCCTCCGCGGAATGTAGACCCCTTTTCTTCAAAAGTTTCCTCTTCAACTGATTGAAGTTATCTTTCCTTCACAGGTGAGTGTTGGATTGATTTCCTTCGTAGTGTGAGGCTTGAGAATTAATCTTGAATGATCTTTGAGAATATTTCGACATACGATTCAAATGTTAGCTTGAATGTTCGTGGTTCGTAATCAAGGTCACCTTCTCTCGTAGTCATTCCTCGCCTTTTATAGTGATCTTTCAAAAATTTGCCCGTTGAAGAGATAGCTTATTTTTGAAAGTCACTTGTGGTCGCTGGCATGTCTTGTTGCGATCCTTGGAGTTGCCACTTCCTCGTATGAATTGTTCTTCAGCTTTTTAGAGTTCGACACGGTGTAGTGCTTCCCGTTGGTTTATTCCCTTGCACGCTTCCTCGGGGACCGAGCACTTTGAGAAAGGTAGCATGGAGGTATTACTTGTTTAAGTAATTCTTTTGATTTCTCCGCAACGGATCTCTTTCGATTATCTCGACTTGACAAGATTTCCTTGCTTTCCCCAGGTGACTTAGAGTCACTTTTCAATCATTGGATGACTCTTCCACTTCAACTTGAGACTTGGCTATCTTGAATTGACTTGACTGATACTTTACTCATTTGCATCTCACCGCACCTTCATCGAGTTCCCATCTTCTCTTCTTTGCCATACTCAAATGCCTTGCAATGAGTCTTCCTTCTAGTCTCCGGTTGTCTTCTTGCATGTTAGGCATAGTGACTTAACTCACTTGACCAGCCCTATTTGTTACAATGCGCTTTACAACGAAATGGGTGCCAACTTCCTATTCTAAGTTTTACATGGCATTCATCAAAATCTAAACAATAAATTTCCCAACAATTTCCCCTTTTTGATGATGCCAAAACTTAAAACATTCAAAATGTAAATAGCATAGATACATACGATAGTGTATTTACAGAGAATGTATGCGTAGAATCAATCCTATTATTGATCATAACATTCTTATTCTTTTACACAACACACAAGGTGTATCGAGCAACATTTATGTGTACGCAAAAATAGAGAATTTACTGATTTATTACGTAACACTTACATGAAATGTATTTACATAGTAAGATACATGAAGGGGTGGACAAAGAACACTTCATCTCCTTCACGCCTCCTTCTTTCACCTTCTTCTGTCATCTTCTGGTCTTCTTCTTTTTTCTCATCTTCACCGCCTTCTTCTTCTTCTTTCATATGTCTTCCTAGCACTTCATCTCTTCTTAGTCTCTCTTGTCTTTCCTCCCATAGTTGAGTTTGTCTTTTATTTTCTTCTTCAATTCTTTTCACATACTCGGCATTGTTCTTAGCCACTTGCGATTGGCTACTTGGTCAAGACCAACCCAAAGAGATCCCTCCTTTCTTGCCTGGATCTATGTACTCAATGTTTTTGGGCGAGGCCTGGGTCCAAACCTCTTCCTCCACCACATCGCTTCTTCCTCTACCTCTTCCTCCGGGCGTGTATTGTCTTGGGGTCTTCTTCCCAACCGAGTGACCAGTGAGTGATCAGATAGTCTGTCGCTGTCGCCTTTCTTCACATAGCGTGAGACCCTTTTCCTCCCAAGTCCTGTGCTTGAGCCATGGACATGTTTGCGAAGTATCCTTCGGATGCGAGCGTTTTAAATTCATCAACCGATCTTGCTCGATTCCCGGCATCTAAGATGGCATAAGTGTCTCTCGCTCTTGGAATGCCTCCATGTTGTTTCAAGATATCCATAACTCGGGCATTCATCCTTCCTTCCACTTCCTCCATCCCCTCGCTTCAATCGTTTTTCTTTTTTCACCATAGACACAAAGCAGAGTGTTGGAGTGGCAGAGTCATTTGGGAGTTTGTTGCAGAGATAATATCAATGACAAGACCTTGTTGGGGGTTTGTGCAATCATTAGGGTGACATCTCCCGATCCTTCCCCCTCAACAGACTTTCCTTTTTTTGCTCTTGAGACCTCCTGCTTTTCCTTTACAAACGCTCCTCCTTCTCAACGTCGGATCTCTTCGCTTTAAGGTATTCCTCTTCCCCTTTTTGGCATCATCAAAGGAGAGAGGAACGCCTGAAACATACTAGCAAAGCGTAAAGTCGAGTCTGGCGATAGTCGAAGTTATGCTTTGGTTGCGAGTATGCCGCATTTAAAATCGGAATGAGTAGCGTTGGATTCACTTTAAGCAACTTCATCTCACCATGAGAAGCTGAATTTTCGATCCATGTTTTCTTCCATACGCAGGAGCTCATTCTTATTTTGCTCACGCAGCAGCCTTGATCTCAAGAATGTGAGATTCATGCAAGTGCTCAATGTGTTCTCTAAACTTTGTCTTTGCATCAAGATTCTTTCGCCATATACCAACAGCTTGTTGAACAATGTTCAAATATCTAGCTTGTTCCATGCGCATTGTTTGATTCGTTGTTGCCACCACTCCCCGATTCTCGACTATTATGCCTCTCAAGTCGGCCAGTAAAAGGTTGGCATCTCTCGTTATCCAATCTCATGTCCATCGTGGCCGATGCCTCTCCATCCGCTTCAATTTCAGCAAATAATGCTTTGAACACCTCCCGAACTTCACTTGTTCCTCTCAAGGTACCGGTGACGGCCAAGCAACGTCAAAATCATAGTCACCGAACGATGGTGTCGATGGAATGACAGATCTGTCCGTGGAAGCCCTCGAGATCTCTTTCGACTCTTTAGGGAGGTCGGGTACCTCCGAGAAAAAGGAAATGATTCTACGAAGGAATCATCACGGGCCACCGGGATTTGTTCAATGATGAGTGGTGCGCGTGAAGTTCCTTGTGGAGTCGAACCCGCCGCAGCTGGGAGCTCGCGCAGCCGGACTCTGCTTCACCGGGTCCATTGTGAAGTTGACCCAGCTTGCCGAGCCTCACTGTCTCAACAGCTTTTCGTCGGTCTCAACCGGTTTTTCCAATTGAGTTGATCGTCCTCGCCTTATCGGAAGCGTCATCGGACGATGATGAGATTTCCATGGGTGGCTCATCATCAAAATTGAAAGTTTGACGAGTAGTCTTGAGGTCGACTTGCTCGTGGTTGGAACATCCTCACCGAGTCTTTTGGATCGATCGAGAGGATGACTCACCATCGTCTTCTTCCGATCCTAGAAAGGTTACATCGATTATCCTGGGAATCGTGAAGCGCTTATCTCCTTTTCGGATGGATCAATGATAGCAGGGAGGGATGTTCTCAGTATTTCAACTTCTTTACCCCGGGAAGTCTCAACCTCCCGTTGGCCTTCATTACCTCCTCGCAGCCCCAACTACAATGAGGCCTCGACTTCCTTTCGACAATGTCACTGCCTTAGGGTCTTCTCATGGTGGCATCCATTGGAGTCTCAACCCCATGGATTGCACTTTCATCGCCTGCAGTGTTAACTCCCGGGTTGTTCCTTCCTCGTGCCTCGATCGCATCGCGGCGTCATTAGCCTTCGTGAGCGGTTGCACCTCACCGAGATAGTCTCAATCGCCTCGAGCTTCGTTGATGACAACTTGATGTGTACTATGTGTTTGTTCCTTCTCCACTTTGCCTCCTAGATTCATTGTGAAGTCATCCGGATCCTCCGACCTTGCTGCTGCAGGGGGAGTTTCCCCCTCAGCCACGGGGCGCACCAGCCGAGTGACTTGGAATGGGGTCACTCGTCTCCAAACTCTTGGGCCTTTCTCTGAGTGTTCACCCGTTAGGGGCGTGGTAAGACACCTTCATTAGGGGTTGGCTCAACCGGGGTCCCCACTAACCCGCCATCGCCATTTCCTTAGTTCCTTCTTCCGAGTGAGTGGGAAGTGGTGGCAAAAGAACAACGGTGGCAATATGTACCACTCCCATTGGGTCTATCTCCACCGTGTTTTGGAGGACTCTCCTGGTCCCTCCATCATTCTTTGTTCATGAAGGACTCGATTCGCGCATTGCTTGCTGCATTTGCAACTCTTCTATGGCAAAGAATAGGGTCCGGATCCTCATCATTTTCTCGATAGACGCGTCAAGGAGAGGAGTGTATGTTCGTGGTGCCGTGATAGGGGGATGCCGGCCTTCTCACGTGCCTCGCCTTCCTCCTGTCTCCTTCTCCTTGTCCTTGAAGATCTCGCAAGATATCTCGTGCGCTTTTCTTCATCCAATGCTTGGACCACAAAGTGGTCACTCCAAGAAAATTCATCGCTTCCTCTTCTTCTTCGATAAACTCAAAGCCGTTGGAACTGCTCCCTGGATCGACTTAACTTCCACTTCCTCCACTCTCGCATTTCGATTTTGGATGTCCGGATAAGGTGGGGATAGGATCATCACATCATCATCTCTATCGCCTTCTTCTTGTTGTCCCTCATTCTCGGGGATAGAAGGTAGCAAGCTCGTGCTCCATACTTTGTCACCGTCTGCATTGCGGGAGGGGATACGATCCTCAAATAGGCGAGTTAGATTTCTCGCTACTTTTGTGTCTCACTGTTCAACTACACTGGTTTCGTTTGCTCTCACGACGCCTTTCAAAGAGACTTGGTTGTTTCATCAATAATTTCTAGAGACTCTACTTCTCCAACAAAGCTCCTAGATCTGCTTTCACCGAGTGGTCGACTCACCCGATTTCTCAAGTTCGAATGCTTGAAGATTCTTCTTCTTCTCTTAGTTTGTACCGTAGGGGATTTCGGTTTGGAGAGAGTTTCTTCTAAGTCTTGGCGGGGGCGTCTTGTTGTTCTTCTCGAGAGCCGGCCGTCTTGCTTATCGGTTCTCCTTTTTTTGGACGGCGGAGAAGGTATTTGAGATTCCTTCTCGGCCACTGCCTCGGGCAAGAGACACGGGTGCGGGGCAAGTGACTTACTGCGGGGGTAGGAGCAGATTTGGTTTTCTTTCATAGGCAGCAGCTTCTTTAGCAAAAATGCAAGGGCAGCTTTCTTCTTTGGTGGAGAGGAAACAATCAGTTGTATCTTCAGGGTCACCGATTCCCTCACTTGTATCGCCTCTCTTGGCGTAGGCTCTCTTCTCAGCGCCAGAGAGGTTTGATCTCAACATCCTCTTGTTTACATGGAACGCCTTTCCATGTCGAAGAGGGGACTCTTTTACCTCCATCACCGGCCAATCACTGGTCAGTATCCCGAGGATCCTCCAAATGATCTATTCTCCTTGAAGGATTTGTTCCTACATTCGGCAGAGTCTGCTGTAGACAAACTCAGCCTGGGGCCATTTGCTTTTTCTTCAATGATCGCAGCCATGACGATCAATTTTGCTTTGATAGTTGGTCAAAGCTCCCAAATTTGATGTCGATGCATTTGGCAACTATGTCCAACAGTTTGTGGTAGTCCTCCTTCAACAGACCTCTTGTTGGTCATGGTAGACTATCTTATCAAGATAGTCGGTCTTGACTACTTCCTTCCAAGCAGGCAGCAAGTCTACATCACTTCATTGATTTCTCGTGCTCCTTCCGCCCGGTAATGAGCAAAGTTTCGCCAAATCTTTGGCGAGATGATGAACTCCTTCCCATGAACAGAGGATTTGATCCCTCATCGTGAATCTCGGCGTTCACGAAGAACTCGAGCGACCTCTTCCACATAGGTCATCGGGAGCTCCATCGCCGAAATGGTTTTAGCCCGGACTTTTCGAGCTTTTTAGCAATCTTCTTGATGAGGGCGTCATCGGACCCTGTTGACCATACCCGAAATCCACAAGAAACCCAGTGTGGATTTGCTTCCTAGCTAGCTGACGAAATCATAAGTTGATGCCATTTTTCAAGATTTCATGAAAGAAACTTAGAAGATTGATAGTTTTGAGAGAGTTTTGCTTTGCTGAGAGAAAAATGAACATTTTGGTAATATGTGAGAGAAACGGATGAAAATGGTTTAAGTATGGTTTCAAAGGACGTGCGGGTGGTTTTTGAAATGTGATCGAAATCAACGGCTTAGATTTTGCACGCCGATTAGCATTTAATGTCTCGAATTTAATGTGGCAAGATTTATATCCAATCATAAGCTTGGTGTGCGCTTTTGCCTATACACATCATCATTATGTCGACGCTATTCTTAAAAACATTCCCGCTTAGTAAAAACGATCATGCGTTTTTGTCACTTTGCTCATAAATGACTCAAATTTATCCCTTAGCCGATTTAACTCTTCTTCTCACGCTTCTCATAGTGACTCACCACGGCTAATTCGGTATAACCGTCTTTTCCGATACGATCGATTCATTTAGTCCGATTTTGAGAATTCAAATTTTTTTTCCCTTTTTGTGTTTCATTGCCTTTCTTTGAGTCTTTTGAGTGTCACCACCAATTAACCCTAACTCATGCTTGAGTTCTTCAAATCTTGACTCGCATAATGGTTTTGTGAATATGTCACTAACCTGTTTATCGGTTGAAATATATTCCAAGGTGATGTCTTTCTTTTCAACATGATCTCTTATGAAGTGATATCTCGACATCGATATGCTTTGTTCTTGAGTGCAACACAGATTTTGAGTGATTGCAATTGCACTTGTGTTATCACACATGATTGGAATTTCCTATTCTTCAATTTCATAGTCTCTCACCTTGTCTCATCCATAGGATTTGGGCACAACAATGCCCGCCTATGTATTCTACTTCACCAGAGGTGGCTATTGAATTTTGCTTTTTGCTAAACCAGAAATTAGCTTGTTTCCAAGCATTTGACATGTGCCCGAGGTGCTCTTCTTCTCTCAACTCTTCATCCAAAGATAGTCGAGTCCGAATAGCCAATTAGCTTGAATCCACCTTCCTTTGATACCATAAGCCAACTTCTTGCTTCCCTTCAAATATCTCAAGATCCTCTTAGCCGAATCATATGGCTCTCTTTTGGAGCAGATTGAAATCTTGCACATACACCTACAAAAAGGTGATGTCGGCCTGCTAGCCGTGAGATAAAGCAATGATCCAATAAGTGCTTTGTATCTTGTTTGATCTACATGCTTGCCATCCGCATCCATGTCCATTTTGACTGATGTATTCATTGGTATTTTCACGTAAGATTTCTCTTCCATACCAAATTTCTTCATTAAATCTCTCGTGTATTTTATTTGACTTATGAAGGTTCCATCCTTCACTGCTTCACTTGGAGTCCAAGGAAGAATGTCGACTCTCCCATCATGCTCATTTCAATTTGCTTTGCATGAGGTTTGAAAATTTATCACACACTCTTTGTTTGTGGATCCAAAGATGATGTCATCCACATATATTTGAACAAGCAAGATGCTCTTCTTGTCTTGAATTCTAAAAGTGTTCTATCTACTTTTCCTTTTGTGAATCCATTATCGCTTAGGAATTGTGACAAAGTATCATACCATGCTCGGGTGCCTGTTTCAATCCATATAGAGCTTTCTTGAGTTTGTATACCTTATCTCCAAGATTCTTCCGCTCAAATCCTGGAGGTTGTTCAACATACACTTCTTCTTCCAATAAACCATTTAGGAATGCACTTTTTACATCCATCCGATATACAATAAAATTCTTGTGAGTTGCATAGCCAAGAAACATCCTAATAGTTTTCAATCTTGCTACAGGGGCAAATGTTTCATCAAAATCTATCCCTTCTTCTTGGCAATATCCTTTGGCTACTAATCTTGCTTTGTTTCTTACCACGTAACCTTCCTCGTTCATCTTGTTTCGAACACCCATTTAGTGCCAATGACATTTTGATGGGTGGGTCTTTGAACTAACTCCCATACTTTATTTCTTTCAAACCGATTCACTCTTCTTGCATAGCTTGAATCCAATGTGTGTCATCCAATGCTTGTGACACATCTTTGGGCTCTATTTGTGAGACAAAGCATGAGAACATAGTTTCTTGTTGAGTTCTCGATCTTGTTTTGACACCTTCTCTTATATCTCCAATGACAAGTTCTCGTGGATGGTCTCTCGGCCATCTTACATCAAAGTTGAAGTAAGTTAGTGATTCGATCGTCTTGTAGTTGTGTTGCTTTGATCAGCTCTCTCGTCATCACTTAGCCGCAGATTTTCCAAATGCTTTTGAGACTCAAATATCTCATCTTCATCCGAGTGTATAATTCCAAATTTTCCGGCTTGAAAGATAGGACTTTTATGCATGGTCGATGATTCAAATTTATCACCGACTCTTCAATGTCTTCTCCATTTACATTTTGCTCATCGAATACCACATGAATGGATTCTTCGCAACCATAGTCCTCTTGTTGAGTACTCAGAGGCTTTGCTTTCACCGAGTATCCCAAGAAGATACCTTCATCACTTTTAGCATCAAAAGCCTTTAGATTATCTTTGCCATTGTTATGGATGAATCATTTACATCCAAATATTTTAAAATATGCAACATTTGGTTTTCTCCATGTCCAAATCTCATAGGAGTCTTTGTCACCGTCTGCTTATCATGCATC
The DNA here is from genome assembly GCA_016081115.2 of Rehmannia glutinosa. Lineage (NCBI taxonomy): Eukaryota > Viridiplantae > Streptophyta > Magnoliopsida > Lamiales > Orobanchaceae > Rehmannia > Rehmannia glutinosa. The sequence continues at coordinate 27,188,989 of CM071926.1, read as the reverse complement.
TATTTTGAGTGTAGCATGATGTGTTTATTGCTTTAGCCCAAAATCTTTTAGGTAACCCCGCTTGACTAACATGGTCCTTGCCGCTTCTTTGAGAGTTTTATTCCTTCTTTCTCGCAACTCCATTCTCATTGGAGTCCTTGCTGCAGATAATTCATGACCAATGCCATTTTCAATACAATATCGAGTTATTATACCATTGACAAACTCGGCCTTCCTCTCGATCTTATTTTGATAATGGTTTGCTCTTCTCATTTTGAATCCTCTTCATCACCGTGGTAGTTTCTCGTAGAGTTTCTTTCTTCTTACACATGAATATTGTCCATGTATATCTTGAGTAGTCATCTACTACCACCAAGGTGTATTTCTTCCCACTTATACTAGTAGGTTCAACTGACCAAATAGATCCATATGTAGCGATGTAATATTCTTGTTGAAGATGGGCATGTCTTTTCTTTGAATGATGATTTGATTTGTTTTCCTTCGACATGCGTCACATATACTCTCATTCTTGTATATTGAGTCCGGAAGTCCTTCCACAAGATTACTCCCGATGCTTGTTAATTGTTTTGAAATTCAGTGACTCACCTTCTTCAGTGCCACGTACCCAACTTGATTCATTGTGCTCTTTGCTAACAGACAGTCTGGGTGTTGCAGGTTGACCAATTCACGACATACATGTTCTTTAGTCTGCATCCTTGCAACACAACTTCATTTGATTCAGTATCCTTGATTTGGCATATACCCATGTTAAATCCAACATTATAACCCTTGTCACAGAGTTGGTCGATGCTTAGCAAGTTGAAGTTGAGTCCTTCAACATATGCGACATCTATGATTTCTAATCCATTTTTCTTGGTGGATCCAATGCCTCTTATTTCTCCTGGAGCTTCATTTCCTCCAAACATGACTTTTGCTCCTTTAACTTCCTTGAATTTTGACAGATTTTTCTTATTTCCTGTCATATGTCCGGGAATAAATACTATCCATGTACCAGGTTCCTTGCACTCACTGCTCCTTGAACCCGCAAACAAGGAAATTAAGTTTTAGGTACCCATACTTGTCTGCGGGTCCCGAGGGGTTAGTATTGTAAGATGATCCAACCAACCTATAGCCAAATAATTTGGCTCTAAGGGGTTGCCATCTATCGCGCCATAATCATAATTAATTTTGACAAATTGCTTGGGGATTCTAGGTTCATACAAACTGTCTCTTTTGTCTCGTATTCATGTATATGTGTTTTAGCAATTGCCTTCTTTGGGTAGTTGTGATATCTCTGAGTGTAGTGCCTAGGTGCATATGTGTGCTGATGAAAGCTCTTATACCTTTGGAATGGTCTTCGCTGAGTTCTAGGCCTTTGCCATTTGAGCTTATATTCCATATGTCTTTGCTGATAGTTTACATCATTCCAATCAGCTTGGCTTGGATATTTTCTACCATTCCCATCAAATGTGTTTCTTTTATAGAACTTCTGAGGTTTTTGGTAGCTCTGTTTCTTCTTTACAGAGTATTTCCTATTTGGAGTTTGCTGAGGAACTCGGCTGGATTTCTTCTCAGTTGTCCTCTCAACGCACTCAACTGGTTGTTTTCCTTTTCCTTTATAACCAAGGCCAGTTTGCTTGTAATTGTGCTTTGGATTAAATGTGATTTTGAGTTTTGGATTTTGATTTCATTGCTTGAAGATCCTTTTTCCAAAATCACTTTTGGAGCTTGACATAGCACAGAGGAATTAAATCCTAGGCCTGTCTTGTCTCCACATTCTCTTTGGCTCATGATAAGATCATCCAATGATTTAGATGCCTTAGTGAATGAGGGAATCACATTTTTGAGGTCATTCTCCTCTTTTCTATGGCAGCTATTTTTCTCGCTATTAGCTTGGCATTTTCGGTCTTTAAACTTTTATTCTCATCGCTATTTGTCTTAGAGTACTCGGCTCCTTAGTCACCGTGAGTTTTGGCTCTTGAGTAGGTCAAGTTTTCCTCATTTAGTAGTGTGTGTGAGGATTTAATGTGTTCAAAATCTTTCATCATTTTGCCTAATGAATCATAAAGATCAGTGGGTGATGAAGTGTGTGTGTCACAATCCACTATCACTAGAATCGAGTGTGATGAGTCGAGTGTACCTCATCTTCTTGGTCGGGTTGGTCTTGTTCCTTGGCCATCGACAGATCAAGGCTTCTTCTTCGTAGTCACTTGAGTAGTCGCCTTCACTACTCTCTCAATCAGCCTTATGTCTCTTGACTTGGGCTGTCTCAAACAGATCTCTGCAGCCAACATTGCATTTTTTTTTTTTCTTTTCTTCTTTTCTCTCAAGACTTTTCTTTCTTCTTCATTCCCCGTATTTGTTGACTACAGGATATGGGCAATCAATGGCATAGTGACCCGGCCTGCTACAGTTCCAAAGATAGATATTCAACCTTTTGATCAGCTCTTTCCATTCTTGGATTGTAGATATTCAATTTTTGATGATATGTTCTCTTGGTTGGCTATCTTCCCTTGACTTGGAGGAGCCGAGTGTCTTCCTGGAGGATTCGCCTTTTTCTTGTAGTTCTTATTGAAGAACTTGTTGAACCTTTTAACCATCGGGGCTATTTCCTCCGGGTCAATGACTTTTTGACCTCGCCTTTCTTGCCATCCTTAACAATTAGAGCAAATTGCTTTTGGGTGCAAATTGTCTCTTCCTGTTTTTTTTCTTCTCACCAAATTCGTAGGCTTTGAGATCCGAGAATAGCTCATGGTTGGATGTCTTTGATAGGTCCATGGAATGTCTTAGTGCCATGACCTTCATTTCCCATTCACCGAGACTTTTTAGGATCTTCATACACATTTCCTTCTGTGTATATTCTTTTTCCAAGAGCAGATATAGCTCATTGGTAATTTCTCGTGAACCGAGCATCCAAACTTGATCCAGGTTCTCTCCTGCGATCATTTTGAAATTCTCAAATTTCAGATACCACCGATAATTTATTTTCCTTGATTTGCTCACGAGCCTTCACAAATCAATGTTAGCTTGTCCTGCATTTCTTTAGCCGTTTTGCATGATTTGACTTTATTGAACATGGCTTTGTCCAATGTTTTGTAAAGAATATCCTTGGCCACATTGTCCAGGTTGTATCTTTTTTATGTCATCATTTGTCCATTCAACTCTTGGTTTTTCAACCATAATCGGTCTAGGAGCGACATCCTCTTCACCTTCACCGCAGCCTCTTCTTACAAATTGTGTTCACTTTTAAAATTTCTAGTGGCCCATCCTCTATCACTATCCACATCTCATCATGTAATGCTGATAGATGAGCCTGCATATGAATTTTCCAATCATCAAATTCTTCAATTGTGAACATAGGGATGCGTGTCAAATTTGCTTCCATGATAATAACTTTTGATAATAAAAAGAGTTTTGAAAACTTAAGTACTAAAACAGACTTTGAAAAATTTGGAGATCTAGTTCAAGAACTGATGGGAAGGCTCAATGAACCAACCGCTCTGATACCACTTGTAGGTCCCAAGGGGTGTGAGTGTAAGGTTTAGAAGGGGGGGTTGAATAAACCTTACCAACTTTTCGATTTAGTCCTTTTTAAAGTTCAGAGTTGATACTACACACCGTGTCCTTGTGGATAGCCAATTTAGTTAATCAAGAGAGTTAGTCACTCAATGCACTCGATCGAGATGTTGATAGAATAACTCGATTGTTAAGATCGAATTAGCTCAATCAGCTTTGTTTTCAGGAAGACTTAACACCCTTAAATTTGGTTTAGTTATGATTTAATCCTTGGTTTTAGTACTTAGAAATTATCAAGTGGATAGCAAATTTATCAAAAATTAAAAACAGCTTAAAGTGCAAGAATTAAAATGTCTTTGAAATGTAAATGACACGATAAGTTTTTATAGAGGTTCAAGATGGGGTAATTCTTCTACTCTCTCTTCTCCAACTCCCCGGAGGAATCCACTAAGTATTGATCAAGATACGAGTGGTAACAAATCCAGATACAAGTCTTGATCACACAAATGACTTGATCCTTTGGGACTCGGTCCGAGATGCCTTGGTCACGCAACCGCTTCTCGTGCGACTCGCTTCTTCTTCACAGGGCAAAACTTGCTTTGCTACTACTCACTTGCTCAAGCTCTTTGGATTTGATCACGAAGCCCTCCAAAACTCGAGACCGGTTCGACCTTGAACCTTCCTACAATCCTCCGCGAATGTGGACCCCTTTTCTTCAAAAGTTTCCTCTTCAACCGATTGAAGTTATCTTTCCTTCACAGTGAGTGTTGGATTGATTTCCTTCGTAGTGTAGGCTTGAGAATTAATCTTGAATGATCTTTGAGAATATTTCGATTACGCTTCAAATGTTAGCTTGAATGTTCGTGGTTCGTGGTCACATTCTCTCGTCATCAAGGTCACTTTTATCTTTCAAAAATCTCGAAGAGATAGTCATTTTTGAAAGTCACTTTTATTGTGATCTTTCAAAAGTCTGCCCTTCCTCGTATGAATTGTTCTTGAAGAGATAGTGCTTCCCATTTTTTATTCCCCTTGCACGCTTCGTGGTCGAGAAAGGTAGCATGGAGGTATTACTTGTTTAAGTAATTCTCTTGAGTTGCCACGGATCTCTTTCGTATCCCGAATTGTTCTTCATTTCCTTGCTTTCCCAGTGACTTAGAGTCACTTTCAATCATTGGATGACTCTCCCAACTTGAGACTTGGCTATCTTGAGTTGAGTCCTCATATTTTACTCATCTCACCGCACCTTCAATGAGTTCCCGTCTTCTCTCTTTTTGCCATACTCACTTGTCTTGTAGCGGAGTCTTCCTTCTAGTCTCCATTGTCTTCTTGCATGTTTAGGCATAGCCGACTTAACTCACTTTGACCACTTATTTGTTACAATGCGCTTTACAACGTAAATGGGGTGCCAACTTCCTATTCTAAGTTTTACATGGCATTCATCAAAATCTAAACAATAAATTTCCCAACACACACAGTTCACAAGCATCGTGATATATATATATATATATATATATCTTAAAATAATATACTTATAAATACTTATACGTTTTGATAAAAGAGTTCATGATCATACACACTATGTGATTCAAGCAAGACATGTAGGATTGCGTTTTAACGGGCGTAACACCAACCCATGCAAGACAAGTAGCGATTGCATACGGATTTGTAGCGCCAACCAATGCAATACAAGTAGCGGTTGTGTACGAATTTGTAGCGCCAACCAAACGGGTTCGAGTAACTCCAAAATCGTGTGGATCGACAAATGATTCCTTCCTTCTTCCTTGTAATTCCCGAGCAAGATGGTCTAAGACTGTCCACCTTATCGCTCCATAGGCAAAGAAAATCCATAGTGGAGCTAGCTAGGCCCGGATTGTCATAATCATGATTATACCTCAATTACTACGACCCGCTTCCTTGACAAACTCCGTGCCTCGCCATGGGGATTAGGGCGATGGGGCCGGAGAGTGGAATAGCAAATGAGCCGCCTTGCCCATCCCGACGTATCCATTCCGATCACAGCTCGACACACCAAGTTGACTCAGCAGAAAATAATCACAAGTACATGTGATGTCAACCCTAAGAATCGAGTATATTGATTCAGAGCGCTTCAAGAAAGTTTTTGAAATCGTGTGTGGCATTTATTGGCATCGGTGGAGTAATTTGGATGAAGATAGTTATTGGGAGGATAAATAATCTTCAATGACTTGAAGAATTAAGTGAGACACAAGTCCTAATGTAGATTCGAACCGGAAGGCGAGGAAGTCTCCACGCAAACGCGTATTAATCGGTCAAGATGATCCGATAAGTCAAGGGATTTTAAGAAAATAAAATATTATAATTAATAATTATAAGTCAGAGGTTTCAAGGTTGTACTTAAAAGAAAATAATTTGAGTTAAGGTCCTTGTTAAAAGAAAATTTTACGATTAGCCCCGTTTTGTAAAAACTACTTCTTTTGGGGTTAAAAATTAAATAAGTAATTGTCTTGACCTCGAACAATTATAAGGTCAGTCCCTAAATTCTCTAAATTGTTCACAGATTTAGGTTTTTTAAGTTTTGGGGTCGAGTTTTTATAAAATTCTCATTTTAGCCCTAAATTTGTTAAAATTATCATTTCGGACCCTAAGTTTAAAATAATCGGATCTCACAAACCAGAAGGAATTTTAATGTGATTCAAATTGTAAAATGTCACTAAGGTAAATAGGATATTGGGACAAAAGTAGTTTTAAAACAAATAACTATAGGTCCCTTAACGTTTGAAAAAACCCATTTTAGTCCCATTTTTAAATAATTGCCTTTAAGGATTTTAGGGGTACGATTGATATGAAATTTGAACCTTGGGTCCAAAATGTCATAATAGTTATAGTTAAAAGTGTATTTCAGTACATGATCGTATAAGTCCTGGAAATTTTATTTTGGTCCTCAAGTTTAAAATATGTTATTTCCAGTCCCTTAAGAATTAAAATTTCAAATTTTAAAAGGTGGGGCTGGTACAGTTTCAAATTTTACAAATTAGCCCTTAAACTTCTAAAATTTTACAATTTAGTCCTTGGGCTTTTAAGGGTTGATTTTATTTATCTCCAAACTCTTAAAACTTTATTAAAATGTCAAAATATAATATTTAGACCCGAGTACAGTCCCAAATTTTGAAAATTACATAGGGATCCTTTAAGTTCTATTTTCTTCCAATTAAGTCCACCAATTTGCCATTTTTGCATTTTAAGTCCAAAAATTCAATTTTAATCAATTATGCCCGACTTGTCCAGGTTATAAGCCAAATAAAACATGGATATAAAGGATCATAAACATGCATATACATCTCATCCAATAATTCATCAAATGGAGCATTAAAATGTATATGCATGCACCTAAATTGCAATAAATAACATTTTTTAGCAACACTTGAGAATTTTTGAAACTTAATGCTTGAAATCAACATGCAATACATTATACATATATCTCAAGCTCTCAAGAAACATTTCTACATGCAATTTTAAAGAAAGCACCTAGAAGTTGAAAGAATTTTTCCACCCACCTTATAAATGCATTGTTGGTGAAAAAAAAAGGATAAAATCACAACTTGATTAAGAAGTCCCTTAGGTTAGCCACTAAGTCAAGAAATACCAAAAAATAAGAGTTAGAAAAATTGAGTTAGAATTAAGAAGAAAAAGAAGGAGGTGAAGAAGTTGGCAAAAACTACACTTACCTTGTGTAATAGGCAAAATGTGTTAAGAAGAAGCTTCAAAATGGATTTTCTTGCTCACCCTCAAATATATTTCTTAAGGTCAGCCCCTAAACCTCCAAAAATAAAAATGGAGAAATCAAAATTCGAATTTGAGGGGAAGAAAGAAAAATGTGCTACAAACCCAATTTCTTACCTTGTAGTCCAATTTCTTCAAAATCTTGAGGTCCTCTCAAGATGATCACAAGGCTCTAATCTCTCAAGTGGTCTTCTAAGTACACCTAAAAACAAAAATCAAACTTAAATTAGAAGGTGAAAGAGATAAGTTAGGTGATATCAAAAATGGATTGAAAGAAGAAATTTTTCTTACCTTTGGAGTAGTAAGGTTCGAATTGTTTTGGAGAATAAGAGAAGAAGTCTTGTGTTTTTTTGTTAAGTGTTTAAGAAATAAGAAGAAGAAATGAAGAGAGAGGTAAGAGAATGTTTAGAGAGAAGGAGGAGAATTTGTAAGACTTAGTGTAATTTGTGTTGGTGAAATGAATCAATGTCTTGCAAAATTGGTCATATGGCCGTGTATTGAGAGAGAGAGAGAGGAAGAGAGAATTTTGCAAGGCTTGTAACTTGCTTCTTGCATGGAAGACAAAATGCAAGTCAAAGTATGGGGTTGAATGGGAGAGTGGGGTGTTGAGAGGATTGAGGGAATGTTTGTATTTAGTGGAATATGTTGGGAAAAATATGATTAAAAATTGAGGTATAAGATGATGTGTATAAGGCTTGTAAATGGTAGAATTATACACAAGATGTATAATATAAGATGTATGTGTACAAGAGTTGGGAGGTATTTCTATTCCATAAATACCATCATGGCCGTCCACTATAGGGGTATTTGTGGTATCCATATTTTTTTTGTCCCAAAATTGATGATAATAGGTGAATAATATCAATCTCCAAAATAAATAGTGATTTCCTTGATCACTTATAAGTCTCATGATCACTTATTCTAAATCAAATTCTCAATTCTATAAAGTATAAGTCTCTAAAATAAATAGTCTCTTAAAATTCTAAGGTGACTAATAAACACACAAGTAACAATAGTGATCAATCAAGTGATCATTAATGTGAAATAAAATTAATAAAAGATCATTAATCACAGGTAATTGATCAATAAATAAAAATAGAATAAAATGCGAAAATATATATATTTTAAATATTTACCCGTCAAAGTGACACGGTGAAGTTGTCAGAATCGTCCATACACGGTAGATGAAATAAATACACGCTCGAAAAATCGAGGGCTTCACATCCTCCTCCTTAAAAGAATTTGGCCCCCAAATTCCCTTCCGAATAGCTCCGGATATTGATTCCTCATATCTTCTTCCATCTCCCATGTGGCGTCTTCGTCTCGGTTATGGTTCTGCCACACTGCCTTAACCATCGAGATCTCTCTCTTCCACAACTAACGTATATGCCGGCCAATGATTCGAATCGGTTTCTCGGTGTAGATAAGGTCTCCATCGGAGAGAGAAGCATCAAGATTGATTATGTGCTCGGATCCGATCCGCACTTCTTCAACCTTGAGATGTGGAATACGCCGTGCTCTATATAATCGCGTTGGTAACTCGATTCGATAGGTTAACTTCTCGATCCTCTATAAAATCTTGTAAGGTTTGACATATCTCGGACTCAACTTGCCTTCTTTCTTTGGATTGACAATCCTTTCCGTGGTGGTGTTCATCTCCGACTTTAAATTCCAAATCCTTTCTTCTCTTGTCCGCGTAGCTCTTCCGCGCTCTAAGCCGTGCGAAGATCCGTTCTTGATTAGTTTGACCTTCTCCATGGCCTCCGAACTAAGTCAACCTTTGGAATCGAGGTGACTTTCATTTTCTTTTTTGGAGTCCATTGGTCATCAATCTCCCAAAGGTAATGGGGATCTACACTTTCACCCATATAGTGCCTCGTAGGTGCCATCCCAATCATGGATCGATAGTTGTTATTGTAGGCGAACTCGCCAACGTTAAGTCTTAGTCCCAACTTCCTTGAAAATCCAATGTGCAGGCTCGCAACATATCCTCCAGGGTTTGAATTGTTCGCCCAGACTGTCCGTCGGTTTGTGGGTGTGATGCTGTGCTTAAGCTCAGTGAGGTACCCAACTCCTCTGTAAGCACTTCCAAAACTGAGACAAACCTCGTGTCCGTAAGACCCTTTTCGAATCAATGCGTTATACGCTGTAAATAATATATAAGTATAATTTTTTTATTTTGTCTTTCTCGATATGGTTTAGCGATTCTCGTGTTCTACTCGGATTAATTATTTGGTATTTTGCTTGGAAAGATCCTAGTATATTTGGACCATTTGGGATTTCAAATCGATTAGTTGTGATTTATTGGAATAATTGGGATTTTTAGAATTTCTTTTTCTTAAGAATTGTTTATAGCATTATTTAATAAGTGAAAAATTTATTTGATTATTAAGTTGGAGCTAAGAAGTAATTAAAGTTATGATTTATTGAAGAATTAATTTAGTTCGTTAGTTAATTCCTTAAAACCATTTTTTATTTCAAGCATATTTTCTATATAATAGCATTTAAAAAAAATGTATTTTCAGCCCGCCCATTTCTTAATATTTTTTTAGCGTGCATTTAGCCAACTTATTAGTCAACAATTAAGCCTACCAATTCCTTTACTCATTTGTCATTAAAACCATCAGCCATGAATCAAACCAAAGATCCTAATCACTAACCTACTCAATATTTACACACACGTGGAGCACTAAAAGAGTTGGTCACCTCAAACACAATCCACCTCATGCTTAAAACACACCTCACTTAGTTTTACACATAATAAAACTCAAAGAAAAATATAATTCCTTTTTATTCTCTTGAAAGTCTCGACAGAGAGCCAAAATTTGAGGGAAAGGACTTATTTTCTCAAAATTCTTACAAGAATAGATAGACAATTGCATATTAAAACATTGTTATCAACTTACTTCAATTGGGAGCCGATCAAGAGTATATGAAGCCAAGAAACAAAAATTGAAAGGTAAGATTTGCCTAATCTTGAAATTGATCTGGGGTTTAGATTAATTATTCAATCTTTGAGGAACCTAATATTTGTTGTGAGATCAAAGAAGCAACTGAAGGAAACCTATTGATTAAGTGAAGGTGATGTCCATATTATAAGGATTAATTGTTAATCGTTTTTTTTAAGATTATATTCAGTTATAAAATTGTAGCTTTGCAAAATCTGTAGTAAATAAAATATTTTTCATAACATGTAATGTACTAATTAGTTGTATAAACAACCTATGGACAATTGAATTAATAAACTATAATAGAATATGACCTTTAATATTTAAAAAAATGAAAAAAAGAGAAAGAGTTGTCTCCTTTGATAAATAAATTTAAAACCTGAATTTTATTTGATTTTGGCAATTAAGGGCGGCTTTTAGTAATATATATTAATGGAATTATATTTATAACATCATAAATTGTATTACTAGAAAACTGATTTTGAGACTAAAAACATTTAACCCTTTATAGATGGATTCCATACAGTGGATCTATGTAAATTGACAAAATTCACATTTCCTTGATAAGCTTAGAATTAATTGTTAACCTTACTGATTTTATCAATTAAGTCGGCTAAAATGTGATCTTGCAGTTGGACTGTATTATGCTTTCATAATTAGTCAATGATCATATTAAAATCAATATCCGATAGTTACCCCATACTTCTATAGAAATCGAGGTCAATGCTTGACCAATAAAATTGATAAAATGTAGGAGTGGTGGTCGAGCCCGTCAACTAGGATTTGTATTTGACACATCGATAAGGCAACCTTTGAGTTAAAGGTGGGCAAATTATCATCTTTCTAAAGAAAAATTAGGTTTGCTTGTAATTTCATAAACTTCATGACATCGCTTATTTCATAAACTTCATGATAGAGAGCAATTACATAATTTCACGATATACATCATTTTCATAAAGTTCACGAGCACACGCCGGAGAATCCATCTTTCGAGCCCTTTGTAAGGTTGTTCTATGATTATATTTTGCTTTTTCCAGGATAATTTTCTTTATTAAAGAAAACATAAAGCATATCATTAATGATCATATTCACTTGCATTTTAACTATTATAATCGCTTGACTCAGCGTTTGCGCAAATAAATGTCATTTGACAAAAATACTCGATCGTTTGAGTCTATTGTGGCGTGGGTAGGTTAGACAACGGATCGAACAAAGTTGCCTGGGTCCTTGTTTGACTACCTATATGCCTAATCCCATTTTCGGTCGGTAGGAGACGGCAAAGAACTTGGGTCATAGAACGGTATATTCATAAATATGACGATCTCGGAGCAAAAGCCCGGCCAAAGAGACGCCGAGCCTAGTGGGAGGGATAAGGTGACAGGCTTCGCCAAATGTTATTGGAAGTAATAAGGAAACAGAACGAGAGATCGTCCGTCCGATCAATATTGATCCTACGTTTCTTATTTCGGGCTGACGAAACTAATTGACTAACTGTTTATATTAAAATAACTTTGTTTTTAAAATAAGATATCCACTATTTGTTTTAAGAAAAATCGGGATATCTATCGATATTGAAAGGTAAAATATTTACGTTTGACTAATCAAGCTTATTTGCGATGCATCATGATAGCATCGAAATTTATATATCAAGATTGAATTGCGATATGTTTTGATCATTAAAATAATTATTATGTGCATCATTATCATGCAAAAAATATTTTTAGATGTCTTTTCACAAATAAACACTGTTTTCATTAAAAAATATCGGGCATATCTATCCCAACCCATTGAGCTCGTTTAGCTCACCCCGTGATTTTTATTAAAACCTAAAATATTTTGAGATCGATGAGATCAATACACTTTCGGATCGAGGTGACTCTACATAGCATTTGTGATTTAAGAGCGTATCCGCACGCCCGATCAATATAACTATTTTATCCTGTAATAGTTTGGTGAGTTACAACTATATTATAATTGTCTGTTATGATCTATAATTGTATTTATATTTTTAGTTGCATGTACTTAGATAATAGCTTTGATCAAGATTTGAATATTTGGGTTGTACAATTGGATGGTATTCAATTTTATCGGGTATGTAAAATGGGCGTGACAAGGTCCCTCGTATTATTATGTGCATCATTATCATGCATACATAAATATTTTTAGATATAGGTGTAAGTCTAAGTACTTTTCACAAATAAACATCTTTTTGATTTTACTTTTTTCAAACCGAATTAAACAAATAATAAAGGTGCGGAATGTAAACAACACACGTCGATTTAAAGAGGTTCAACCCACCTAGGGCCCACCACCCCAAAGATATCCTGGATGGATTTCAAAAAAAAAGAGTTTTATTAATTACCAAAATTAATACAAACTCAACTTACAACACCTTGAAGAGCACCACACTCTTCTTCAACACCACCTTTGGAGATTACCACAATCTCCCTTTGAAGATTACCACAATCTTCCTTCAACGGCACCTTGTGAAGATTACCACAATCTTCAACCTTGAAGAATACCAAATTCTTCAACACCTCAATAAGAAGATCACCACAATCTTCTTTTTATCACCTAGATCATCCAAGTGTGTTCTTACCACAAGAACACTCACAAGGATATCTTGTATTTGAATGATAACCAAAAATCAAGATTACAACTCAATAATGAATATTACAATTTGAGTGCAAAGTGTAATCAAGAATAGCCTAGACCTCAAAGATGTGAAAGTGATAAGCTAGGCAAATTTACAACAAGAATAATAACAATGAAGAACAAATATTTGCTTGAAGTGTATCTTGTTGTGTTGTGTCTCAATTGTTGTGTTGGTTGCTCCAAAATTTCCTCTATTTATAGGAGATGATTGATAAAGCATAGGCTCCTCTTGGGGATTGAAAATCTATAGAAAAATACAATTAAAATCAAGAATATAGCTGTTAGAAATCAATCCCACATTTTAAGGAAATATGTCTGGTCAAATGGTCATATTTTTGTCATTAAGCACAGTATGCGACCGGTCGCACGTAAATAAAAGTTTGAAACGTAACACGGAAAATAACACAGGCGGCCGTCAAGGGGTCTTCGACCGGCCGACCTATACCTTGACCGGTCCCCTTAATGAAAAACCAAGGAAATTTTGTTTTGTTTCAAAACAAACTTGCAGTGTACGGGTCGACCCACGAGGCGGCCGATCGACCGACCCTGGACGGCCGACCGCTTGAATTTTCTTCCGGTCATTTTTATTTCAAAATCATCTTCAGTGCACGGGTTTCCCTATAGGAGACCTGGCGACCAAGAGACAAAAATGTTGTCCAATTTTTGTCGAAATAAAACCCAAGAAATACTCCAAAATTTAGTAAAAACGTTTTAAACCATTCGAAATATTTAGACAACATTTAGAAACCTTGTTTTGAAGTAAAAACATATAAACATAAAATAATTAAAGTGTTGTCCAATTTTATCTAAAGTAGAACTTGAAGAAATACTCCGGAAAATATTAAAATTATTTTAAAACATTTAGAGTATTTTGACAACAATTAAAAATATTGTTTTGGTGTAAAAATAAAATCTTCAAAATTAAGATAAAAACATGTATCAAACAATAGGTCTCATGCGAGGTTCTCGCAAGCTATCGCTTCTTGACGGGTAAAAAGTGTGCGTATTTCGTGAGTTAGTCTACAACTACCCATATAGCATCATGACCTCCTCTCGTCCTCGATAGTCCGTCACGAAGTCCATCGTTATGTGTTCCCATTTCCACTCGGGAATCCTTAATGGTCGTAGTAAACCGGATGGATGTTGATGTTATGCTTTCACTCGTTGACAAGTTAGACATCTCGAACGAACTCCGCTACCTGGTTCTTCATGTTTACCCACCAATAATTCCATTTCAAATCCTTATACATCTTGTTTCTCCAGGATGAATAGTGTACTTCGAGCGGTGTGCTTCGCTGCACTTATTCCTCAATTGCTCGTCATTCAAGAGACATACTCAATTTTGGAATTTGATAATCCCATCTTTGGGTACCAAAATTCTGGTCTCTCTCCTTTAAGTATCCTCTCCTTGACTTTTTGAAGATGTACATCCTGCTTTCCTATGCGGCTTTGATCTCTTCCAAAGATCGTTTAACCGAGATGTTAGCACATGTAATCTAAGTATTGGTTCTCGCCGGATTCTAATTGCTCGCTTCTTCTAATGATTTCCACTCTCGAATCATTAGTCCGCTAAACTTGCCTTTCGCTCAAGGCGCTCGGCTACTACATTAGCTTTCCTTGGATGGTATTGAATATCAAAGTGATAGTCCTCAATTAACTCCATCCATCTCTCGTTGCCTCGTATTGAGATCTTTCTTAGAGAATAGATACTTCAGGCTCTTGTGATCTGTGAAAACTGTGAACGTTGCTCCATAGAGATAGTGCCTCCATTTCTTTAACGCGAATACTATCGCTGCCAATTCCAAGTCATGTGTCGGGTAATTGGCCTCATACGGTTTGAGCTTCCGTGATGCATAAGCAATGACATTTCCTTCATTCATGATTACTACTCCTAGTCCTTCTTTTGATGCATCATCAAACAACAAAAAGCTTTATGTTCCCTTCGAAGGGCTAAGACGAGTTGTAGCAAGTCGTTTCTTCATTCTTGAAACTAGCTCGCACTTGTCGCTCCACTCAAACTTGACTTGCTTCTGGGTCGGTCGAGTGAGTGGTCCGGCTATCTTGGAGAAATCCTTGATAAATCTTCAATAATATCCAGCCAATCCTAAGAAGCTCCTGATCTCTGTTACTGACTCGGGTTGTTTCCATTCAACTACTGTTTGTACCTTCGAAGGATCTACCGCGATCCCATTGCTGGATACTACGTGCCCCAAGAATGCGACTTCGCTAAGCCAAAATTCACACTTGTCGAACTTGGCGTACAACTTATGATCTCATAGTGTCTCTAGGACGATTTTCAGATGACGTTCGGTTCTTCTCTAGACTTAGAGTACACGAGTATGTCATCAATGAATGTCACTACGAACTGATCCAAATAGGGTCCAAAGACTCGATGTATCAGATCCATGAATGATGCAGCGCGTTCTTCGATCGAAAGGCATTACTACAAACTCGTAGTGTCCATACCTGGTCCGGAATACGGTTTTAGAAATGTCCTCTTCACGATCTTAACTTCGCATGCATTATAGATAATATCTCATATTTTGATTGCGCCCATAGGAGTTGATACTTCTAGACATATAAGCATATGTTCCATGCATGCATGCAGCCTGTGTACAAAGTGCGGCGTGACAAATGAATGCGATGATCCAGGGTCAAAAGTACTTTAGCATAGTGGTCAGATACTAGAAGTGTACCTTCCACCATGTTTGTTGCCTCCAAAGCCTCATGCCTAGCTAGTGAAAACGCTGAAAGCAGCATCCTCGCCCGGTTACCCTGACCATTGCCCGGCCTATGTGGCTGCACCTGCTTGTTTTTATCCTCATATTTCGGGCAATCCTTCAGCTGATGCTGCATACAGCCACAACGCAAGCATCAGTATGTCCTGGTTTCTGGCAATGCGTGCACATCTGTCCCGGCTTTCCTTGAACTGGTTCTTTCCCCTTATCCATTCTGACAACTGGTCCCTTCTGAAACTTGGCAGGCTGCTTAGATGGCTATCCCACAGCTGGCCTTTTTAGATAGTTTGATGGCTTGTTCTGTTGGATCTGCCCAATGCGGTTCAAATTTCGACTAATTAATACGGAGAGCTACCTTCACCGCGGCCGATACGTTGCCAATTCAACAGTCGGAAGTTGCTTCTGAAGCTCCAGTTTTAGTCCCCTCGTGAACTTGTAATGCTTATCCTCCTCAGTATTGGTTGTGCCCAGAGCGTATTTGGACAACCGATGGAATTCTGACTTGTACTGAGCCACCGACATGTTTCCTTGTCTCAATATGTGGAATTCATCCATGCGTGCTTCCTTTACCACTTGTGGAATACACTGTTCATTAAACTCAGCCAAGAAGTTCTCCCAAGTTCTGGCTACCCTGTCCTGGACCCATTTCCTTTCAACAGATCTCCACCAGTTCCTAGTTGCAGATTCCAATCAGAACACGGCAAGTGTTATTTTCTGCTCGTCAGAGTATTGAAGAGTATTGAATATGTTCTCTAATTTTTCAACCCAGTCCTCCGCTTTTATATCGTCTGGCTCTCCCAAGAAAGCCGGCAGATCAAACCGCAAAAAGTGTTCTAATACTCTATCGTCGCCTCTCTCAGCAGGTTCCGGTGTGCGTTGATTAGGCGCCGCTTGGTATCTCATAAAAACCAAGATCTGTTGTGAGTCTGTCTAGTTAAATTCTCTCCTGCAACTGGTGGAGGAGGTGGTGGCAATTCTGGTAAAGGTACACGTTCTCTAGGGACGTCGACGTCCTCACGGGGAATTTGGCGGGGTCTTCCATGTCCCCTATGTTCTGCCATTCTGTATCTTGAAGTGTTAGTTACAATCCATAATATAAATGATTCCATTAAATGCTCAAAGTAAGACAAGTCACAACATACCGAAAGTAATAGCAATATACAAGACACAGAATAAATACTAAGGAAAGGCGTATCCATTACTGGAAAATATGGAGTACACAAATTTAAAGTTTATACAACCAACAGTACATGAAATCGTGAAATACAACGGAAATCCGAAAATAAGCATCCAATACAACAGCGAGTACATCTGAGAAATAAAATCCTATCTATTCAGTAACTGCGCCATCATCCTCACTGTCATCCACGTCAACAACCTCGCACTGATCGGCTCGTGCAATGCCTCGCGGTGCGCTAATCGACGAACTCAAGCCACTCGCTGAGTGCCTCGAGCATCACCATGTGGGGCGGCCTCAAGCGCCTCGGCTCCCCGCCTCCGCCGATCCTCTTCGATCCTCCTCGGGATCTTCATCATTGTTCGCCTCGGGTCACCTGCGGTTCCTCCTCGGGTGGTGGCGGTTCTGGTGCATTAGTTGCCAAAGCAGCTTCTAAAGCGGCATCCCGCGTAGTCAAAGCCTGGGTGAGGTCCTCGATTACCGTCATCTTCTTGATGATAGTCTCCTCAAGGCGATCGATCATGTCCCTGGACATATGTGTTTCCATCTCCCACTTGGTTCGGCCATCACTAGCGCGCTTTATCATCTCGCGAGTACTGTCCATGCGCTCCCGGATCAGCTGAATCTGGTCTTCGCGAGCGCGAATAGTGCTCTCACGGTCCTTAACAAGAAGGGTCGGGTTATTCTTCTCCTTTTGACTCTTTGCCAGGAGGTGTTCCAATTCACGGATGCGGTGACGTTCCCCCTGTCAACTCGGTGGTGGCCCGGATGCATTCCTTGTGCCAGTGGGTCTTCAACACTTTATAGTAGTCTCGCTCAGCGCGACCCTCAAATACCAACCACCAAGTCGGGGGCGCTGGCTCCATCCTGGTCAAAACACAACTAAGATTGGTCAGATGAATATAAACAGAAGGATAAGGAAGAATAAATAAAGTCAGTCAAGATTCAACTAAGTCAAGACAAGTATTACTATATAATCTCCACGTCTAAAATTCTTAACTCAGTTTAAACATCAATAATACGGTTCTACGCCACTTTGAAATCGATTTCACACTTAATTAGTCAAGTCACTATATTACTGCGAACACGCATCGAGGGCCCTATCCTGGGTCAGCTCAGTGTAAGTTTCCATCTTACTAGCCGAGCTTTGATACCACTCTAACCTGTCACGCCCCAGACGGGGACGTGAGGACGATCCACAACTTAAACGCAAGTAAACCAAACAGTCTAATCAAATATTAAGCATGACCCCAAATGAAACAGAGTCTAAAGCTGCAGAATAAACTGCAAGTACCAATACGAATTACAAATACATCCCAACAAACATCCAAATAAGCTTACAGTCCAGTGCTATCCAAATCAACTTACAGTCCAACAAAAAGAAACAAAGTATGCATCGAATCACAAACTTAAATGTCAAAGGGTCCTACGCTCTTGGTTACAACTTAAATTAGAAACATAAAAAAGGTCCAACAATAGCAATAACAAAAGGGAACAAATCCAACAGGCGAAACACAGAGGGATCAATATGTGGCAGGTTCGGCATCTTCAACGTACTCTTCATCTGGCCGTTAGAAAACAGGAAGGGATGAGACAAAAATTCTCAGTGGATGGGGTGATCGTGTGCGAGTGTGGCGATATATATAGTTAAATGCAAGAAAAATATTGTATGAAAAATGCGTGAGTCATGATGCGTAGTTCACACACAGTTCACAAGCATCGTGATATATATATATATATATATTCTTAAAATAATATACTTATACAGTTTTGATAAAAGAGTTCATGATCATACAGGCACTATGTGATTCAAGCAAGACGGGTAGGATTGTGTACGGAACGTAACGCCAACCCATGCAAGACAAGTAGCGATTGCGTACGGATTTGTAGCGCCAACCAATGCAATACAAGTAGTGATTGCGTACGGATTTGTAGCACCAACCAAACGGGTCCGAGTAACTCTAGAATCGTGTGGATCAGACAGCGATTCCTTCGTTCTTCCTTGTAACTATCGCTCCATAGACAAAGACAAATCCACAGTGGAGCTAGCTAGGCCCGGATTGTCATAATCATGATTATACCTCAAGTAGCACGACCCGCTTCCCTTGGACAAACTCCATCCCTCAGTTGTGGGATTAGGATGATGGAGTCGGAGAGTGGAATAGCAGTCGAGCTATCCTGTTCCATCCACGATGTATCCATTCCGACTGTGAGCTCGACACACCAAGTTGACTCAGGACAGGAAAATAATCACAAGTACAGGATGTCAACCCGACAGTCGAGTATATTGATTTAGAGAAGCAGTTCAAGAAAGTTTTCGAAATCGTGTGTGGCATTTATTGGCATTGGTGGAGTAATTTGGATGAAGATAATTATCGGGAGGATAAATAATCTTTGATGACTTGAAGAATTAAGTGGGACACAAGTCCCGTTGTAGATTCGGAATCGAAAGGCGAGGAAGTCGCCCCGCGAACGCGTATTAATCGGTCAAGACGATCCGATAAGTCAAGAGATTTTAAGAAAATAAAATATTATAATTAATAATTATAAGTCAGGGGTTCCACGGCTGTACTTAAAAGAAAATAATTTGAGTTAAGGTCCTTGTTAAAAGAAAATTTTACGATTAGCCCCGTTTTGTAAAAACTAGTTCTTTTGGGGTTAAAAATTGAATAAGCAATTGTCTTGACCTCAAAAAATTATAAGGTGAGTCCCTAAACTCTCTAAATTGTTCATAGATTCAGTTTTTTAATGTTTTGGGGTCGATTTCTTATAAAATTCTCATTCTGGCCCTAAATTTGTTAAAATTGTCATTTCGGACTCCAAGTTTAAAATAATCGGATCTCCCAAACCGGAAGGACTTTTAATGTGATTCCAATTATAAAATATCACTAAGGCCAGTAGGATATTGGGACAAAAGTAGTTTTTAAAAGAAATAAGTATAGGTCCCTAACGTTTGAAAAATCCCATTTTAGTCCCATTTTTAAATAATTGTCTTTAAGGCTTTTAGGGGTCCGATTGATATGTAATTTAAACCTTGGGTCCAAAATGTCATAATGGTTATACTTAAAAGTGTATTTCCAGGTACATGGACTGTATATGTCCTGGAAATTTCATTTTGGTCCTCAAGTTTAATCTTTTATAATTTGGTCCCTCAATTTTGTAAAATTATTTTCCAAGCTCTAAACGCTTGGATTTTTGGAATACCTTCAAAATATGTTATTTCAAGTCCATTAAGAATTAAAATTTCAAATTTGAAAAAGTGGGGCTGGTATAGTTTCGAATTTTACAAATTAGCCCTTAAACTTCTAAAATTTTGCAATTTAGTCCTTGGGCTTTTAAGGGATGATTTTATTTATCTCCAAACTCTTAAAACTTTATTAAAATGTCAAAATATAATTTTAGACCTGAGTACAGTCCCAAAGTTTGAAAATTACAGAGGGGACCTTTAAGTTCCATTTTCTTGCACAAATTTGCCATTTTTGCATTTTAAGTCCAAAAATTCAATTTTAATCAATTATGCTCGACTTGTCCTAATTATAAGCCAAATAAAATATGGATATCAAGGATCATAAACATGCATATACATCCCATCCAATAATTCATCAAATGGAGCATTAAAATATACATGCATGCACCTAAATTGCAATAGATAACATTTTTTAGCAACACTTGAGAATTTTTTAAACTTAATGCTTGAAATCAACATGCAATACATTATACATATATCTCAAGCTCTCAAGAAACATTTCTACATGCAATTTTAAAGAAAGCACCTAGAAGTTGAAACAACTTTTCCACCCACCTTTTAAATGAATTGTTGGTGAAAAAAAAAAGATAAAATCACAACTTGATTAAGAAGTCACTTAGGTCAGCCTCTAAGTCAAGAAATGCCAAAAAATAAGAGTTAGAAAAATAGAGTTAGAATTAAGAAGAAAAAGAAGGATGTGAAGAAGTTGGCAAAAACTACACTTACCTTGTGTAGTAGGCAAAATGTGTTAAGAAGAAGCTTCAAAATGGATTTTCTTGCTCACCCTCAAATATATTTCTTAAGATCAGCCCCTAAACCTCCAAAAATAAAAATGGAGAAGTCGAAATCCGAATTTGAGTGGAAGAAAGAAAAATATGCTACAAACCCAATTTCTTATCTTGTAGTCCAATTTCTTCAAAATCTTGATGTCCTCTTCAAGATGATCACAAGGATCTATTGTCTTCAAGTGGTCTTCTAAGTACACCTCAAAACAAAAAATCAAACTTAAATTAGAAGGTTAAAGAGATGAACTAGGTGATATCAAAAATGGATTGAAAGAATAAATTTTTCTTACCTTTGGAGTAGTAAGGTTCGATTTTTTTTGAAGAATAAGAGAAGAAGTCTTGTGTTTTTTTGTTAAGTGTTTAAGAAAGAAGAAAAAGAAATGAAGAGAGATGTGGGAGAATATTTAGAGAGAAGGAGGAGAATTTGCAAGACTTAGTGTAATTTGTGTTGGTGAAATGAATCAAAGTCTTGCAAAAATTGGCCATATGGTCGTGTATTGAGTGAGAGAGGAAGAGAGAATTTTGCAAGGCTTGTAACTTGCTTCTTGCATGGAAGACAAAATGCAAGTCAAAGTATGGGGTTGAATGGGAGAGTGGGGTGTTGAGAGGATTGAGGGGAATGTTTGTAGTTAGTGGAATTTGTTGGGAAAAAATATGATTAAAAATTGAGGTATAAGATGATGTGTATAAGGCTTGTAAAATGGTAGAATTATACACAAGATGTATAATATAAGGTGTATGTGTACAAGAGTTGGGAGATATTTCTATTCCAAAAATACCATCATGGCCGTCCACTATAGGGGTATTTGTGGTATCCATATTTTTTTTGTCCCAAAATTGATGATAATAGGTGAATAATATCAATCTCCAAAATAAATAGTGATTTCTTTGATCACTTATTAGTCTCATGATCACTTATTCTAAATCAAATTCTCAATTCTATAAAGTATAAGTCTCTAAAATAAATAGCCTCTTAAAATTCTAAGGTGACTAATAAATACACAAGTAACAATAATGATCAATCAAGTGATCATTAATGTGAAATAAAATTAATAAAGGATCATTAATCACAAGTAATTGATCAATAAATAAAAATAAAATAAAATGCGAAAATATATATTATTATTAATATTTACCCGTCAAAGTGACGCGGTAAAGTAGTCAAAATAGTACATAGACGATGGATGAAACAAATACACGCTTGAAAAATCGAGGGCTTCCCATTATGTATTGTTTCAATGTTTTGATGTAGCTTTTACCTATTTTTTGCGCTTTTGCTCATGTGTTAATTTTTATATTGTTTATTTTATTTCTGAGTTGTTTCTATATAGTATTTAGTGTTGTCATATTGATTCTTGGTTGTTTCCATTGTGGTTTTTTATGCTTTAATGGAATTTTTATCTATATTTATGTTTTTTTATTCATGTGTTATTTTATATATTGTTTCTGTGTTGTTTCTATATTATTTTTATTGTTATATTGTTTCTTGGTTTTTTCTGTGTTTATTTTTTATATTTCAATGCAGTTTTTTTTTTACCTATTTTTATGTTTTTTTTTTGTTCATGTGTGGTTTACCATGTTGCTTCTGTTGTTTTTGGGTTATTTCTATATAATTTTTAGTGTGGTTATATTGTTTCTTGGTTGTTTTCTTATTATTTTTGATGTTTTCATGCATTAGATCAAAAATTAAATTTGTGTTATAAATTCATGTGTTGCTTCTATATTGTTATCAATGTGTTTTTGTTGTACTATGTGTATATTTCTTAGTTGTTTGTATGATTTCGAGTATTTAATTGTTGCGGAAATTGTATTTCACTGAAATTTTATTAGCTAAAACATGTTTGAAACATGTTTGAAATAACTTTAAAACAATATCGTCAAAAAGTCTGAGCGTAAAAAGGTCTAAAAAAAGACGGGAGTGTCAAAAAGTAACACGTGCATACAAAAAGTCAATTTCCCTGAAATGTTAGGTCGTATCCTTATCCCAAAAAAAATTGTCCTCGTGAATCTATAAATAAGAGTGTCATGATAACTGACATGAAATGAACTTAACACGTTATAAGCTGAGTTAGGGTTCAAGTTTTACGGATTAGGATCAACTTGAAATGATTTGATTAACCCATTTGGCCCAATTGGGTTGTTATTATGTTGCTTTTTGCAAGTTTTTTGATTGAGTGAATACGTTGTTAATATAATAATTAAATTTTCTAAAAAAATATTAAATGTATGTAAATATATTTTTTGGATTAAAATTAACACATAAAAGTAATATAAACCATATCAATAGATGAGTTATATAGATTTTAAAAATCTGCAAGTCATTTTAGATGGACTTGAATAACACGAATAATATGAACATGTAGAATTGAGAAATCGGACACGAATAACTAAACATGTCAAATTATGATTGAAAAACCTGACACGGATAACCCGAATTTTATATCTCGATACAACAAATAATCCAAACAAGACACGAATGACCACACACCTATCTATAAATATTCATAAAGTACACTCATTAGAAAATATGAAATTATTTGCATTATTGTTGAACTTTCAGTATGTTGCTTTATCATTCTATCAAAGATAGATTGGAGTGTTATTCTTTCACGTTTAACAACTTGTTGTGTTACAAGCAATAACTCACACATCAAGATACTTTAGTGCATATTTTGAAGCACTTCTGTAAAAGTCCATTTTCTGAATTTTCAAAAAGTTTTCAATTTTGACTTCTCTACAATTTTTGGAGAAGTGACTTATTCAAAGGCATTATAAATTAACCACCAAAGAACTATTATGATGAAAATAGCCTTTTAGATCCGAAAAACAATTTAATCAATACACTTAAAATAAATTCAATAAAAACTAAAATAAAAAGTGAGTTATTTGAAATGTAATACAATATTAATAATAATATTTTTCCATTATAAGCAGTAGAGTTGTAAAATGGGTCGTACTAGCCTGGTGCCAGCCCACCGGGCCAAGAAAAAACCGGACCATTTTGAAAAAATGAGGCTCGACCCGATATTTTTATCGGGCAACCCACCAGTGCCAAACTCATTTTGACAACTATAAATTAAGCAGACATCCATAGTAGGTAGGGGTGTCTTTGTACTCGATACATAAACTTGACACGAGTTAACACAAAATTAATGGGTATGAGTTCAGACTTCATGGGTCCGGGTTGAAATCCGGTCGAACCCAAATAACCCGCCAATTAAACAGGTCGGGTTCAGGTCAACCTGCTATGACCCATTTAACCCACCTAACTCGTTTGTAAATTTAAAAAAAATTAAATAAATAATTATAAGAAAAACCAAAAAACAAGATATGTTCATAAAACTTAAATTTTGAAACTTCTTTAATTTTGTAAGTTGTTATTATTTGTATATTGCCATCAAAATATGATAAGTATGTTCTTTATGTAATTATGTTATTTCTTTTTAAATGTTGTGAATTGTGATTTTTCTTTTATTGATTGAATATTATGTTATAGTGATTGATTTTAAAAAAATATATTTAATATAAATAAAAATAATTTTATTATACGGGTTAAACGAGTCGGGTTCAGGTTACCTGTGAAATAAATAGATCGGGTTTGAGTTCAAAAATATGACACGAATAATTAAATAGGTGAGGCCCAAGTTGGCTGATTTGACCCACGAACCCACGGACCCAGAACCAGGCCACATTTAAAAAGGCAAATAAAAAAGAAAAAATAAATATAAACAACTATACCAAGTATAAAAACAAAAAAAATTGTTGATAAATTAATAATGGAAAGGATGGGCCTCCCCCTCCCCCTTCACTCAGCTTCAGGACCTGAACCTCAGCTTAAGCATCTCCATTCTTGTTTCTTCTCCATAAACAATCACACTTTCCAACATCACCACCTCCTCCACCACACCCGCCGCCACTTCCATTAACAACCTCCTAAAGTTTCAAACACCATGAAAACTTATAAACCTTGAGTTTTTCCTACACATTAAAAAAAAAAAAAACAAAAAAAAAGGGGTATCTTTTCATTTGCTAGCTTATTATTTTTGTGAAGCATATGGATGAAATGTATGGGCGTCAATCAACGGCGGATGATTATGCGGACAAGGCTTTAATGTCTCCGGAGAATCTGATGATTCCGGTGGAGTACCATCAGTATGATCATGACCATTCCTTGATTTGCTCCGGCGATCGGAATATTCCTGTGTTTCGATCGGATGAATTGGGGTTTCAGTGTTCTGTGGTGTCCCATGAATCAGCTCCCATTAATGTTCAAAATCAAAGAGAGGGAGATGATCAAGATGAACAGGCTTCCTCTTTGATCAAGGCTAAAATAGCTTCCCATCCTTGTTACCCAAAATTGCTCGATGCCTATATTGATTGCCAAAAGGTTTATTAATCATTTGAATAGTAGTAACGTTATTCATTTCTTTCTCCGGAATTTGAAACCATAATTGGTTTTTAGATAGCTATCTAGCTATGAAGTCTGAAACTGTTTCGTATGTATATGTTGATTATTTTGGGTTTATTTTTTTCTGATGATGACCAGGTGTTTGATGAAAAAGTAATGGGGTATTTAGTATGTGGGCTAGAGAAGTAAGTGGGTTTTGTTTCTTTTCTAATAAGCCGTGTGGTCTTCGACTACTTATGTTGTGCAGGTTGGAGCACCCCCCGAGATGGTGTGTTTGTTGGATGAAATCAAGCGAGAAAAGGACTTTTCCAAACAAGATCCAGTTTCCATGTGCCTTGGAGTTGATCCTGAACTTGATGACTTCATGGTCTCTCTCTCTCTCTATAACACAAATATATAAGCAATTATTGCAAACACATGAAGCACAATCATACATATACAACTTTTCTTGATATTCAAAGATTTACTTGAAGTGTTGTCTTGACATATTTCTTTTCTTTGTTGTCTGTAACTGAAGGAAACCTACTGTGACATATTGGTGAGATACAAGTCGGATCTATCAAGGCCTTTTGATGAAGCAACCTCTTTTCTCAACAACATTCAAACCCAACTCCTCAATCTTTGCAACGGTACTCATCAAAACCATTATCTAACATACTCTCTCTTTCACACACAACACACACACACCTATGTGACTAAACTTGTTACAATAAGGTTTCTGCTACTCATAAAAACCCTAAAATTGAAAATGACCTTATTTCTGTTCAAATGTTTGTTTTGGTGTGTTTGAGAATGTCTTTTAAGTATAACATGTGTTATCTCTTTCCTGTATGTATAGGAAATAGTAAAACCTTAAACCGAAAGTCAAGGGGGGGTCTTCTGGACTGCAACCAAGTAAAACACACACTTGCAACAGTTTTGACATGTTTCTGATTTTTTTATTAGTTCAGTGCAGTTTTATTATTATGAGGTTTTTTAACTTCACTATGGACGTTAGTTTTTATGTATTTTTTTTCCTTTTCTACCTTGATCTTTGGTTTGGTGTCAGAGGAAATTAAAGCTTGAAAATAAACCATTCATGGGAAAGTGATTCTGATTTTGACCTATCAGTCTGCAAATGACATGATTTCACACTAGTTCCTTTTTAGCTACAGCTACATTTCTCTTTTAAATTAGTTTCACTCTAATTCATCCCAGTTAAAATTTGATACTTTGGCATATTGTGACATTTTGTTACTGCCAATATTTGAAATTGAATGATTCACTTTTTATTTTTTTTTTTTTTGTTTAGGACATTGAGGTTCTTTTTATTTTTAGGTTATAGTATTATTTATTTGATGTTCTAGTACATTAATAATTGCTGAGTGGTATGGGGTCATCTTCTTTTGTTTTATCTTTGTCCTTCTTCTTGCATTGTTTTACATAAAACCTTTTAGGTAGATAAATGGAGGTAAAAGTGATGAAGATGAAGTTAAACTGAAATGGAGACTGGTTGGACATTGTGATCTAGAGAATAGGACAAAATGATGAAGATGTTACACAAGCTTTCCTTTGTTTTAGGGATGCAATCAAACCGAACCGAGTCGAGCTTTTGGGTGTTTGAGTTTGGCTCGTTTATTATCGAGTCGAACTTGAGCCTGAATTTATCGAACATATTGATGGCTCACGAACTTTTTCAAGCTTAATCGAGCCTAAACGAGCTTAGTAAATATTAATTATAAATTAAATTATTCTTCAATTTAATACAAAATATATATATTTAAAACGCATAATATATTTACTAAAATTTAGAATTTTATTCAAACAAATAAGTTTATTGAAATATTTTTATATTATCATAAGTAAAAATATGAAAACTTAAAATTAAAGTTAAATTATTAGTTTAATTTATACGAGCTTACTAACGAGCCTGTTCACGAGCTAACGAACCGAATATCTCTAAGTTTGAGTTTGGTTCGTTTATTTTAACGAGCCTAATTAAACGAAATCGAACGAGTTTTATCGAATCGAGCTCTGAATAGCTCACGAGCGGCTTGGTTCATTTGCAACCCTACTTTGTTTGATAATATGTCAAGGTGTATTGATTCAAAACTAAATTTATATTTAGAAAAATATTTTATACCATTGGTGTATTATCCTTAATGTAAACTATTATATGGATCACTAAATTTGAAAAAAAAAAAAAAGATTGAACCAATCATTGCCAATAAGTTTTTGTAACGTGTTACATTTGGATTGAGATTTCCTGTTCCATAATCCTATTCCACTCTATGTTCAATTGCATTGCATGGATGACACGTGTATAAGTATTAGATGATGTCATAATAGTATATGTGTCATATATCCAATGCAATGGAATAGGGAGTGCAACAAAATTATAGAACATGAGCTCTCATCCCCTTACATTTAACGAGTTCTTGTTACCAATTCTGTTAACATAAAGATGAGGTGGTTCAGTTTGTGAAGTAAATGGACTTATATGGTGGTTCTTTAAATGTAATGTTATGGCTTATACATAAAATATATTTAGAGTTTCAATTTCCAATAGATCATGTGTTGGCTTGAGCATGCATGAAAGATAAGAAATAACCTTAGAAAAGCGTGAGGTTGCTGATTGGTTGGCAGTTAAAGGCGATGCCTTCTCTCTTATGGTAGATGTACTTAAAGCTGAAAATCAGCTTAATATGCTTTAATTATATGGGAACCCTTATGTTTATCAATTATCAAGATGTGGGCATGCGAATCATAATCACATGACAATAATGTTTTGGCTTAAGTTTCTTTTGCATCTATTGTTTTTTTCTTTTTCTGCATTTGAGTTATTTTTGGGTTTGCATTGTCTATACATTTAAATAAGGGATGATTACAAAAACCTCTCTAAGGTATGGACTAATTACGAAAAAATCCGGACATGTTTCAAAACTACAAAAAGCCCCCTCAAATTTGCTTCTAATATTTTTGTAAGTGCCGGGTTTTTTTTTAAATATTTTTGTTTATGCAGAGGGAAAATGTGAGACAGAGTCAACCTCAAGGGGTTTTTTGCAATTTTAATTTTTTTTTTTTGTTATTAGCCCGAAACTCAGGGAGTTTTCTGTAATTATACCTTTAAATAATGAGTGCAAACTGTAAGTGTTGTTAAGTATCTTTTTCTGCATTTTAGTTCTTTTCAGGTTGGCGTTGTCTACGGATTAAATAATTAGTGCAAACTGTACTTTAAGTGTTGTTAAGTACAATTGGGATCTGTTATTAATTCAACTGCATGCACAAATCTTAACTTGGTTTGATTTCTAAGTATTTATAAATTTGGGAAAGTTGCAGTATTTTGTGCCTCTCTCTATCCAAGAAAAGATGTTGTCTCCATCTCCAAAGATGTGGAGTGGAGCTCATGTGTTAAACCATTAATATATGTTTAATAACAGCCTTAAAAGTTCATGAGTCATCTGTTGGTTGTAGTAAAATATTGATAATGTTGGACAAAAGGTTGTTGATAAAAGGTATAAGGTTTGTATTGTTGACAAGGATTAATTAGTTCTTTTCGCTTGAAAGTACAAGTTAACATTTTTCCGATTGTGTTAAACTTCTATCTGTAGCTGGCCTCGTGTGTGCGCTTTGTTTTCTGAACTCAATCTTAAAGCTTCTTATGTTCTTAATTAATCACTTTTTTATATTAAGATACACATTGGCACAAGTGTGGATTAGCACATTTTCACGTGCGTCTCTATAGTGTTAAGGTACAAGTGTGCCAAGATGCTGTCTCCGTTAGGAATTGGCTTGATTTTTGTGGTCTCTTCTTGGTGTTCAAATTTTTTTCCATTATCTTGTTGGCTGTTTTTTCTTTAAAAAAAAAAATAATAGTTTCCTTGTAACTTGTTATACGCCGGCTCCGGTGTGCGTTTATCTTAAAGGAGATGGGTTCAAAGTATCAGAAATGCAGTTTTGAGAACCTCTTATATGCCATATATACCGGATCTCTTATATATTGCAGATTGCCTTTCATCTGGCATTTCAAATACACCAGTTGAATGCCACGTGTATATGATGTCATTATTATATGCGCGACATTCATATAGTGTATTGAAACAACCAATAAAACACCATATAAAATAGGAGATCCTAATCGCTCTTATCCTCTATTTTCATAATTGCATTTTTTGATATTGGCAACTATATATTCGCATGTTAGTTCTGTTTATATTTTTTATATGCATGCAACCATTTTTATGAATCAAACTATGACTCCTGATTGTGCATGTTGTGCACATAATTTAAGCTTAATATGTGTAGAGGTCATATGGTTTTGTATATATTCTGGGTGCAACATCTAACATATATTCTGAACATATATATCTATTCTTGTTTGTCTTTTGAGGTTGAGGGCTTGGGTTATTCAATGAAACCTAATAGCTTCATACGTTGTTGTGACAAATTAACATGATAGACGAGTCGCACCAAAAGGATGTAAGACATATGGGATTTCCTTTTTTGTGTGTGTGTGTTTTCGATTCACATCATATTTTGTATACATGACATTTATATGATACATTGATATACATCAACTAGGGGTGGCAATTTGGGTCATTGGGTCGGGTTTGTGTTAGGATGATCTCGGTTATGAATACATCAAAAATTAAGTAAAATATAGAATAGCTATGTTTTAAGATAATTGGTAACATCACGTTTGATCATGTCAAAATCGTGTTAGTGTTGTTCATGTGATGTCCGTGTTTCTCATAGTAAATTTATGTTGGGTTCATGTCGTGTTATCGTGTAGTGTCATGATTGTCACCCCTAATAATATCAACTTTATGGTGTCGAATTGAAAGTTGATCATGCTCCGGTCCAGAGAAGGAATTGTCCAGATAAGATAATGGGGAGATAGGAAAAACAAAGAAAATGTGGGGGCATTGGGAAATTGGGAATGCGTAGCTTTAATGGGAAAAGCCCGGATTGGGCGGGTGGTCGTATATTCACATGGACGCCCGGGGTTTACGCTGAAGCCCGGCCCACCTGTCCAATTACCCACACATGCACACACACTTACGCACTCATGAAATGCTCGTCTATTGGACTTTGTGCCATATATCAATAATCATGGGCCCTCACTCCATCAAAGTTTTTGTGGGCCATGTGTTTTTTTATTTTCATAAAAATAATATTTCACGTGTTTTATTATTTTTGAAAAGAAAAAAAAAAGAATTTTGTTCTTTGCCGTGATTTTTTTAGTGTTTATCTTGAGTATAATTTGTCTTAAAACAACAGGTTTTAACGATATTTATTTTGATTGTTCTGTATTACGCATGTGCTGGAGTACTAGAGTCTAGAGAATAATTTTGTAAGTTTTGGTTGAAGCCGAATTTTGTGCCCCTGACTTGGGCCCATAAATGGTGACGTCAGAATTCATGTTCACCACTACTAATAGACCCACTGGGCCAAGGAATATTAGTGGGGTCGGCCTGACGGAGGCCCATACCAAACATGTTGTGGTTCTAATCTTCTTGCACGGGTTGCTTTGATTTCACTGCCCTACTTCCACAATTGAATAAGAGTGTTCAAAATGATCTAACTGACTGACCCATAAATAACAAAATAAAAAATGATGAATGAGATAATAAATTGCACCAGAATTTGGTGTAATATATTATCACTTATTTTCTTCTTATTTTGTCCGGCTTATTAGGGGCTCTCTATAAGTTTTTTAGGTGGTTATTGTTGCTTAAATAATGTTCTATTTAACATTCATGACAAAAACTTGTATAAGATGGTCTCATGCACATTGTCCATTAGACAGATTCTAAATATAAATATAATTTCGACCAAAATCTAAACTCATAAAGAAGACCCATGTTTTTTATGTTTTGTAGGATATGTGTCATGGATCAATGAAAATGAAACGGTCTCACATAATACCTCATCTTTTCAATTAAGAGAATTTTTCTTTTGTAGAGCACTTTAAAATTTTCCGGTGACTAAATTGTCGGTTGTGCGACGACTTTTTCTTTATATTTTCGCAAGGCATATATAATGACAACGGATGACACTAATCATAGCTTACGCACTCTAAGCATTCTAATTACGTGCCAATAAAAACTTCATATTACTCAAACTGATGTCATAGGTTCATGGCTTAACTCCTCATTACATCGTAATTGTTAAGGTAGTGAGTTTGTGTTTGCCCTTTTGCAATGTTTTGGGTAGATGATGGTGCATTGTCATCCGATGAGGAGTTGAGCCGAGGGGACATAGAAATACCGGACGCACAAATGAAGAACGAAGATCGACAACTCAAAGACAAGCTTTTACGTAGGTATGGTAGCCACATTAGTAGCCTAAAGCTCGAATTTTCCAAGAAGAAAAAGAAAGGAAAACTCCCAAAGGAGGCAAGGCAAACTTTGCTCGAATGGTGGAATTTGCACTGTAAATGGCCGTACCCTACGGTTAGTATCTCAACCTTATTAATATGCACTTAATTATTAGTATGATACATAGATCAATTTCTCGTATTTGGATTAGATTGTGATTAGTGTTTGTTGTGTGAACAATATCTCACATCGGCTAGAAGTAAGGATCATCATGCTTGTAAACATTATCGTTATCATTGTAAGGCTTCTCTGTTGAAACGCAAAAACAAATTAAACCATGGGGATTTAGGTCCAGAGTGAACAATATTATATTAATGTGGAGATATGTGCTAATTATAAAAAGAAAAAAACTCAGTTATTTTTTTGAAATTACAAGTACCCTGATCCTCAAGAGACCTCAAGAGCGGGTATCTGTTACGTAAATACAAGCTTCAAGGGGGTACTTTTAATTTTAAATGATAATTGGTATTTTTTGTAATTAGACTAAACCTGGGGTAGATTATTTTGTAATCATCCCTTATTTTAATGTTGCATTTCTTGTAAAAAAAATGCTCGGACATGAAAATAACTATGTAATCATTGTGAATGATAAAGGAGCCATGATTTTATTCAAGTGTTGTTGTCACACACAAACATATACAAATGTATGTATATATGCAGGAAGCAGATAAAATTGCATTGGCAGAATCGACGGGACTAGATCAGAAGCAAATAAACAATTGGTTCATAAACCAAAGGAAAAGGCACTGGAAATCGCCGGAGAACATGCAGTTGGCCATTATGGACGATCTCTCAGCCCATTTCTTCCCAGACCAAGACTGACAATTACTCCTGCAGATTTAGGGAAATTAATGCTGATTTTCAGCTGCTGTATATTATTTTCTGAAAAATATTATTGATCCTACTGACTCCACATTTATAATCTTCAAATAAACTAGAATTTTATGAATTTGTTATTTGCCGCTGTTCTTTCTTATTTTACGTTTGGTCACAGTTAAAAATAAATGTTATTTTTCTCTACTCATGCTAGTAGTAAAAGCTTGTTCTGTCACGATGAATGACTTGGGGTCGATCCCATATGAGTGTGTGTTTCCTCCCATGTTATCCTCTATTATACTTACAAGAAAAAAAACCTACGATAATAATAAAATTAAATCGTTTCATGCCCAATTCAAAAGCGATCGTTGGAAGTTTGTACTAGATTTGTTATGTATAATGATGCAAGCTTGAAGATATTTTTGGTTTGATAAGAAATGAAATTTGGTTTTGAACTAGACTAAATCAATTAGAATAATAAATAATAGGTGAAGCAAGATTAACGTAATCAAGTTCGATTTGTTTTCAACTCAATTAAATTTCTCTCAAACTCAATTGAACTAATAACGAAATTTAGTTTAACCTAATTTTTAAGCCCATAGAACTTTAAACGTATTTAATTAATTAAATTTTATATGTTTACACCCCTTTATACTTTATTTTGCAATACAGGTAAAATATTTCTAACAACCCAGTTGTGCCAGCAGGAAATGGATGGTAGGGATAAAAGATCATGTCACTACAACATAAATGATATTTGGTAACACCCAAAAAATGTTAACTAATGGCCATAAAATGTTACTTTAGACAATAGGTAGCACTTTTATGGTGATGCACTTGCCCGTGCTACCTATAGTCTAAGGTATCACTTTTATTAGCTTTTAGTGACACTTTTTATAAGTGTTTCATTAAGTTCTCTATTGGTAACACTTTAAAGCAATATTTCTAAAGTGTTACATATGAATCTTATTTAACACGTTTTGTAACACTTTTTATATTTGTAACACTTTAAAAAAAATACTTCTAAAGTATTACATAATATGAATCTTATGTAAGATTCTTTTTGTAGCACATCGTAGAAATACTATTTTTTGCCACTAAGTGGATTCGAACCCACGACCTGTGCGTGGAAGTGACAGTTTGCCACTAAGTCAAGTTGATTCTTGTTACAACTTTTGTTTTGTTTTATATATACACATACACACATATATATATATTAATATTAAAATTGTATAAAAATTATATTATATGTATATATAATATATTTTATATAATAATAATTGTATTATATAATATATGTACTAAATTATATTATACATTGTATATATCAAATTTTATATTATATAGTATATAGTTTGAAAATCATATTATGTTATATATTAAAGAACACAAAAAAATATCAAAAATATATCAAATGAATTTATCGACCGATCAATATTCAATCGGTAAAAATAAAAATTATATAAAAATATAAAATTAATTTACCGACAGGTAAAAAAGTTCTAACATTAAAAAATTAAATAATAAATAAATAATGAAAAAATTCCTAAGTAATTTACCGATAACATCAATTTTAATTGGCAATTATTTTTTTAAAAAAGTAAAAAAATAAAATAAATTAACGATGAAATTGGTCTCCGTTAGTAAAAATTAAAAAATAAATAAATAATAATAATAATAAAATACATACATGCGCATTTTCCGTCGATATTACGACGAAATTAATTAACTCCGTAAAGAATAAAAAGGTAAAAGCAAAACTAAAATACTTTATAAAAAGAAAATAAAAATTCAGTAAAAAAAACAGAGTACATGATGTCTACAAAGGTTTGGTAATTTTTTTTTGTCTTCACCTATTTTGTGACATCAATTAATTAAATAAATCATTAACATGATTTAATTATAGTTATATATTAGTGTTACTAAAATAGCCTAAAAAGCGTTACAATTAATAAAATATAGTGTTGTCGAGAGTGCTTCTTAAATAAAGTGATACCTATTTCCGTTACAACAGAAATAACAAAAAAAATGATACTTATTTAAAAATGTTACATATAAGCGTTATGTATTGATAAAGTGTTACAAAAGTGTTACATAAATATTATAATGTAAAAAGTGTTATAACCATGTGTTACATATGTACCTAATGTAAAAAGTGCTACATAATTTGTCACCTAATGTCATTTATGCTGTAGTGTGTCTGTTATAGCCCATTCTTTTGCTAGGGTGGCCTGGATGATTTATTTGTGAGCTTTTCAATGATTTTTTTCATTCTTTATAGTTTCCATTTGACAGTCCTCTATATATATTTCCCATATTTTCAATATATTTAATCTAAAATATAAAAAATAATCCAAAAATCAAAGATTTTATCTATACAATCTATGTTATTTTTGTAAAAAAAAAATTTCATCTATATTATTTATTATAATCTAAAAGATAATAAATAATCTAAAAATCAAATATTTTTAATTTTAGGTAAGATTTAATTGGACAACCTTATGTAAAAGTTAAGATGTACTAAGAATGAATTGTACAAGATGCTATACTAATCCGCAACATTATCTAAAAGGTAAAATAAAATCCCAAAAATCAAAGATTCTATCAATATAAAATATTTTTTTGGTAGGCTTATATAAAAGGCCTGTAAAAAATACTTGGAAATTTTAGGTCTTGTATAGTTTGAGGGTCCATTTTTCAGTTTCTAGGGTTGACAAATGAGTTTTGAAACTTTATTGGTTTTTTAGTCAAAAAAAAAAAAATGAAACTCTATTGGTTTTCATGTGAAAATCGGAATTATGTTTAGATGAATGAATGAAATAATATTATGTAGGTTTGAAAATGATAATATGTTTGGTTGAATACGTAGTTCTGACGTAGTTTTAATGTAGTTTTTTATGTATATAATAATCTGAAAAATTGATAGTAGTGTATCCACTTTCAATATTTTCAATTGAATATATAATATTATATTTATAAGATTGTAAGTGGTGGGTCCCATAAGATAGATATAATTTGAAAATAGTACATTTTAAGTAGATAGTATTGGTAATAGAGGTCCCCACGTGTGTAGAGCTTTCAATTTTGGCCCAGCTCGGTGGGCTGGCTCGATCGGCCCGTTAAAGTGGTAGGGCTGGGCTACACTTTCTTAGGCCCAAAAAATCGAGTCGGCCCAATTTTTTCTTTGTATTTTCGTGGGTTGGGCTTCAAAAATAGTGGCCCGGTTACTATTTGGCCCGGTCGAATTTTTTGCTCTGGTCCGGCGGGTTGATACTTCTACACGTGTGTAGGGTAGGGAATTAGATCTATAGGTGTGTGAGATATTATTTTATGTGTAAAATAAAAAATAAAAATAAAAATAAAAATGATGATTCCAATAAAAAATTATAAACAAATATGATTTCATTTTTCTGAATAGTTGAAAAATAGAAACTGCCATTTGAAAAATAACCATACAAGACCTCAATTCATATATAACAGGCTTGTAAAAAATATATACATATATATACACATATATATATATACATATATATAATATATTTGCAAGATATATTGAGAAAGGCTTCATTTCCTAATATATACTTTAAGATATACTTTAGAAAATGTTAAAAGGAAAAAAAACATGATTCATATCCCCCCCTCAAAAAAAAATATATTCTCCTATGTTTTGAAAGACACCTGTGTGTTACAAGCGATTTGCCAAAAAATAGAGTTTTCTGGTGAAGTTTACAAATGAGTTTTTCATAATTTGAAGTGAACAATTTGTATGATATTCTTCTAAATTTTGAATTTTATTTTTAGTGTTTCTAAATAATATTTTGGATCTCCTATAACTATTACAAATAAATTTGTGAAACTAAAATTTTATCTTTTGACAAATCATGTACAAGGGTGTTGTTAGTGAGTTTTATAATTGAAAAAAGTAACCTTACTGTTAAAGAATGTATCTCTTATTAATCTAACTTTCTAAGAACAAAATTTGAAAATAAACTACTATTTATTTCAAAAATATCAGAAGCATCCAACCTAATATTTTAAGATTTTAATTAATTGTAAAGGTATAGTTAGAAACTAATATTTAAAACTTTTAAAAGTATTTTTTAAAGTACAAGTAGACAATCATTTTAAAAGAATGTCTTGCAAGCACTCCCTTAAATTCTTATCTGTCTTTGATTTTTCCAAGTCTGGGTCATTTAGTAATTGTATTGATCCTCCAATGGATTGGCGCGAAGTAAAAAAACCTCTAATTTTTTTTTCAATCTTGGGTCACACTCTAGGGATGATATTCATAATTCAATAGAAGCTAAGCTTGTTGGGATCAGATACACTATGCTCTCAGCCAATGGTGTAGCCAGAAAATATATCAGGGTGAACCGATACACGAAATTAGGGTAGGATAGATAAAAAAAACTAAAAGAAAAACTATATAAATTTTAACTAAAAAAAATTTCTAAAAAAACTACTTAGTAAAAAATATTCTTTTTAAAAGAGGGTGAGGGGGTGTTCAGGGACGACCCTGAGGCGGCCAAGGTGGTGCCGCCGCACAGGGCCCCCAATTTTTTTCTTAATTTTACAGGTAAATTTGACAGTTTGTGGCAAATGCCACAAACTTGTGTGAAACTGGGGTGGGTTGGGAGAGTTTTTAAATATTAAGTGTAGGCACCCATGGTATTGGCGCCTACTTTGTAGCCGCCATTCTCAAGGGCGTCTATTGCCAGCATTTTTTTTTTGTATTCTGAGACACATTAGGCGCAAGTCAAACTGGCGCCTACTACCTTTTTTTTATTTTTTTATTTTTGAAAATTAATTTTAAATATTAAATTAATACACAATTTTTGGATAACTGGAATGTGAAAATATTACTGAATGAAAATACAATAAATCAGTACATGAACAATCGAAATACTGCACGATCGATCTTGACATGAAGAAAAATTTGATTGCTCAGCATTAGGTCGTGATGGCAAGTAATATTACTGAATGAAAATACAATAAAATATTACATATGTTGTTAGACTAGTGAATTAAATATTACAATTAGATCAAATAAATAAGTGTTAATGTCACGCCCCAAACGGAACGCGACGACGATCCACAACTTAAATACAATAACCAAACAGTCCAGACAAATATCAACGAGAACCCAATGAAACAGAGTCTAAATAGCAGCGGAAATAAATAACAAGTACAAATACAACTTACAGTCCACAATCCATAATCCATAATCCAAAAATGCGTGAGTATGATGCATGAATTCACACACAGTTCGCAAGCGTTGTGATAAATATATTTAAATAATATACTTATACGGTTCGAGAAAACAGTTCATGGTCACACAGGCACTATGTGATTCAGTCAAGACAGGTAGGATTGCGTACGGAAATATAACGCCAGTCCCATGCAAGGCAATTAATGGTTGCGTACGGATTTATAGCGCCAACCAATGCAAAAGAAGTAGCGGTTGCGTACGGATTTGTAGCACCAACCAAATGGGTCCGATAACTCCGGAATCGTGTGGATCAGATAGCGATTCCTTCGTTCTTCCTTGTAACTCCCCAGGCAGAATGGTCCAAGACCGTCACCTTATCACCTCCTCGGATCTATCATAATCATGATTATACCTCAAGTACTACGACCCGCTTCCCTTGGACACTCCGTCCCTCGGTAGCGGGATTAGGACGATGGGGCCGGAAGAGTGGAATAGCAGCCGAGCTGCCGGTTCCATCCCCGACGTATCCATTCCGATTGTGAGCTCGACACACCAAGTTGACTCGGCAGAGAGTAAATACAAGTACAGACGATCAACCAGCAATGAGTATTATTGATTCAGTGGAAGCGATTGAGAAAATTTTTGAAAAGCGAGTGGCAATTATGGCGTTGGTGGAGTATTTGGATGAAGATGATCATCGGAAGGATAAGCAATCTTCGATATCTTGAAAGATTAGGTGGAACATAAGTCCCGTTATAGATTCAAAATCGCAAGGCGAGGAAGTCGCTCCGCGATCGGGTATTAATCGGTCAAATTGATCCGATAAGTCAAGGGTTTTTGGGAAAGTAAAATACTTTAATTAAATCTCCAAGTCAGAGGGTCCAGGGCTATTTTAGTAAAAGAGAACATAATTTGAGTTAGGTCCTTTATAAATGAAAAATTGTAATTTAGCCCCGTTTTGTAAAAACCAACACTTTTGGGGTTAAAAATTAAATAAATAAATATCCCGACCTTGAAAAATTATGAGGTCAGTTCCTAAATTCTATAAATTGTTCAGAGATTCAGGTTTTTTAAAATTTTTGAGGTCGAGTTTTTATAAAATTCTCACATTGGCCCCAAATTTGTAAAAATTGCCAATTCGGACCTTAAGTTTAAAATAATCGGAACTCACAAACCGGAAGGGCTTTTAATGTGATTCCAGTTGGAAAATATCACTAAAGTTAGTGGGATATTGGGACAAAAGCTGTTTTTAAAATAAATAAGTGTAGGTCCTTTAACTTTTGAAAATATCATTTTTGTCCCATTTTGAAATAATTGCCTTTAAGGCTTTTAGGGGTCCAATTGTTATGAAAGTTGAACCTTGGGTCCAAAATATAATTAAGTTATAGTTAAGTTAGTATTTACAGGTGCATGGGCTGCATAAGTCCTGGAAATTTCATTTGGGTCCTCAAGTTTAGTATTTTACACATTAGTCCCTCAATTTTAGTAAAGTTGCTTTCCAAGCCCTAACCACTTGGATTTTCGGAATACTTTTAAAATATGTAATTCCCAGTACCTTAAGAGTAAAAATTTCAAATTTTAAAGTTTAGGTCTGGTGCAGTTTTAAAAATTGCAAAGTAGCCCTTAAACTTTCAAAATTTTACAATCTAGTCCTTGGGCTTTTAAAGGTTGATTTTATTTATCTTAAAACTCTTAAATCTTTATTAAAATGTCCAAAAGTCATTTTTGAACCTGAGAACAGTCCCAAAAATCAAAATTTGCAGAGGGGTCCTTTAACTTTTATTTTCTTGCAATTTAGTCCACCAACTTTCCATTTTTTACATTTTTAAGTCCAAAATTGAATTTTAATCAATTATGCTCGACTTGTCCAGGTTATAAGTCATCCAAAACATAGATTTTAAAGATCATACACATGCATGTCCAATACATACAAGAATTCATCAAATAGAAGATTAAAGTGCACATGCATGCACCTAAAATTCAATAAATAGTAATTTTGAGCAACTCTTGAGAATTTTCATGATTTGATACATAAAATTGACATGCAATACATAGATTATATATATCTCAAGGCTCATGATCAAATTTTCTACATGCATTTTAATAAAACACTTAATAGTTGGAAAATATTTTTCCACCCACCTTAAAATTGGAAATTGTGAAATAAAAGGATAAATTTCACAATTTTTGGATGAGGCTTCTTAGGTCAGCCCCTAAGTCAAGAAATATAAAAAATTTAAAGTTAGAAAAATGAGAGAAAAATTAAGGAGAAAAGGAAGGAGATAAGAAAATGAGAAGGACTACACTTTACCTTGTGTAGTAGGTGTTTGGAGACTAGTTGAAGCTTTAAAATTGGAAATTTTGGTTCAACTCCAAAATCACCTAAGGTCAGCCCCTATTCCTCAAAAATGAAAAAGGGGTGTTAAAATTTGAAAAAAATAGAAAGAATAGGAAAGAAGGGGTCTAGTACTCAATTCTTACCTTGTAGTCCAAATTCTCTACTAGTTCTTCTTCAAGTTTTGAAGTCCTTCTTCAAGATGATGTCAAGTTCTAATCTTCAAATGGTCTTCTAAATGTACCTCCAAATCAAATTCAAACTTAAGTTAAAAAGGTGGAAGAGATGAACTATGTGATATCAAAAATGGATTGAAGATAAAATTTCTTACCTTGTAGTATAGGTGTGTTCGAATTTTTTTGAAGGATAAGGAGGAAAAATCTTGAAAATTTTCTAAGTGTTGAAGAAGAAAGTGAGAAGAAGAGTAGAGAGAAGTTGGGAGTTTAGAGAGAAGGCGGAGGATTTTGTGTAGGAGATGAATGTGTTAGTGAAAAAATGAAAATTTTGTGTAAAAATGGCCATATTGGCCATCCACCATGGGGCGGGGGAGAGAGAGGGATTTTTGTTCAATTTTGTGTCTTGCATTTTGCCTCTTGCATGGGAGACAATTTGAAGGTCAAAGGTATGGGCAAGACATGGTTTGAATGGAATGTTGGAAGACTTCCAACATGTTGGCAAAAATAATATTAAAGAAGTAATGTAAGAGATGATGTGTATAATGTTTGAATTAATGGTATAATTATACACAAGATGACTAATATATGGTGTAGATGTACAAGAGTTGGATGATATTTATACTCCAAAATTTCCATGTTGGCCGTCCACTATGAGGGCATTATGGTAATTCCATATATTTGTTTTTCCCAAATTTGATGATAATAGATGAAATATGTCAATCTCCAAAATAGTTAGTGATTTCCTTGATCACCTATAAGTCTCATGATCACTTAATCTAAATCAAAATCTTAATTCTATAAGGTAAAAGTCTCTAAAATAAATAGTCTCTTAAAATTCTAAGGTGACTAATAAATACAAAAATAGTAATAATGATCAACCAAGTGATCATAATTGCAAAATAGAATTAATAAAGATCATGATCACAAGTAATTAAATAAAATGAAATAAAGTAAAAAAATGTATATATTATTAATAATTACCCGTCAAAATGACGCGGTAAAATAGTCGATCAAATGTATAAACGACCATAAGGATCAATTATAAGCTCCGAAAAATCGGGGCTTCACAGTTAATGATTTTATAGTAAACCAAAATTGAAAAGAATCAAGAAAACATATTATCTTCCAACAATAAAAGTAGATTATAATTTTGAATAAAAATATTCAAATTGATTCATATATTCGAATATGTTACAAATAAGAATAAAAAAGAGAGTAAGTCTGCAAATTTCCCAATTATACCCTTTATACCGGTACGCGGATAATTGGAACTTCTCCAACTCAATCAACTTGTCGGCTCACATCTATGCTACGCTACTTGCCATCACGACCTAATGTTGAGCAATCAAGTTCTTCTTCATGCTAAGATCGGTCCTGCAGTGTTTCGATTGTTCATGTACCGATTTATTGTATTTTCATTCAGTAATATTTTCACATTATAGTTATCCAAAAATTGTGTATTTATTTAATATTTAAAATTAATTTTCAAAAATAAAAAAAATAAAAAAATAGATAGTTGGCGCCTGTTTGACTGGCGTATGTGTTACTTGTTATAGTGTCTATATTATTCGATATTACTATGCTCTTATGCAAGATATCTTGTTAAGATTTTGAAGAACTTTTTTTGGTATTTCGGAACAAATTCGATGATCAAGGCAACATTGTTCGAAACAAGGTAAGGTTAGTAGCTCAAGGGTATTGTCAAGAATAAGGTATTGATTATGATGAAACATTTGCACCCGTAGCACATTTAGAAGCTATTCGCATTTTACTTGCCTATTCTTGTTTTAAAAATTTCAAGTTTTACCAAATGGATGTTAAATCCGCCTTTCTAAATGGTTTTTTTAAGATGAAGTCTATGTAAAACAACCTCCGGGGTTTGAAAATTTTTCTAGGCCAAATGATTTTTATAAAAGGCCTTGTATGGTTTAAAACAAGCACCCCGTGCATGGTATGATAGACTTAGCTCTTTTCTTTTGCAAAATGGTTTTACAAGAGGTATAGTTGATACTACTCTCTTTGTTTTTGAAAAAGGGCAAGATTGCTTACTTGTGCAAATTTATGTTGATGAGATTATTGTTGGTGCTACTAATAAATCCTTGTGCAAGAAATTTTCTAAGTTAATGCAAGGTTAATTTGAGATGAGCACGATGGGGGAGCTCAACTTCCTCCTTGGATTTCAAGTTAAACAATGCCAAGAAGGTGGTTATATTTCACAATCAAAGTATACAAAAGAACTTTTGAAGAAGTTCGACATTAAAGAAGGAAGAACCGTCACTACTCCTATAGCAACCGACATCAAGTTAGATAAAGATGCTAAAGGCATATTGGTTGACAAACAAACTCGAGGTATGTATATCCACTTTTATTATTCCCATAGACTCGAAATTTTCTATGTCTTATATCTATATGGTCGACTTCAAAACAATCCCAATGAATCTCATTAAACTGCCGTTAAAAGAAATTTTCAAATATTTGAAAGGCACTTTTTCTTATGGCTTGTTTATCCAAAGTTTTAAAAACGTTCATATTTTTCGGGATAACAAGAGCGGTGATAATAATTTCTCAAAATATGGTTCGTCATAATCAAACTAAACATATTGAGATTCTATATATTTTTTGGGATTGTGTTTCTTAAACGAAAAATTGAGATGTGTTTAATTCCGTCTCAAGGATTACTCGCGGATATTTGTTTTTAACCGTTAACCGCTGAGTCTTTTACCTCATTTCGAGCTTGTTTAGGCATAATGTATATTGAATGAGGTCTATGTTTGCATTTCATGCGTTTTTAAAACTTAGGGTAAAAAATCAATTTTTTGGTTCAAAATTCGGACAGAACCACAAAAAGAGCTCCAGGGACCCGTTTGAGGGAGGGGGACTAGCCGACCCACCCTTGGACCGGTCACCCTGGCATATTTCAGTGTTAAAATACGTTCTGTCCAACACTTAGCATATTTGTGCTCTTCTTCTTCAAACTTGAACCCCTTTGCAAATTTCACACACAATTCACTCAAAATGATTTCTTTCTTGTAAATTATATATTTTTGAGTTTATACTATTGGTATATCATCCATGATACCCGACATCTCCGATTACTTGGTAAGAATTCTTCCTCTTCATCTCAATTGGGTTGAACCCTTGAGAATGTGCTTCATCTTTAATATTTTGTTGGAACTCTTATATATTTGTATTGGGCATGATGATTGTTGTTGGATGATAATTGTATAATTGCATTTGGTGATGAAAAATTTGGCTTGGTTATTTTTACAAGGGCTATATACATCTTTTTTTTTTACGCCCGCCAAGTGTTCGATAAAATATTTCAAAGAAAAATTCATCACCTACATGATTCTCTCGTTTTCTAATGTCTTAAGAGATCATGTTTTGCAAATTAAATAAACTTTTACGAGCTTTTACTAGTCATATGATCAACTCTTCCTTAGGTTTTGGAATTTTAAGCTTAATGATCAATAGCTCGATAAATTGGTTAAATTACGCACTTTGATATGGATATATGATATTTTTATCGTGTTAATATTCTTTTTGATGATTCCAAAGGGGGAGAAACATGATATAAGCTCTTTAGCTCAAAGAAACTAAAATAAACTCGCGAAAGAAGCTATAAGCTATGGCTCTTTAAAGCCAAAAATTGTGGATCATACTTAGTCCATTTGTTGTATTGTGGACTCATTTATATGTCTAATGATATTTTGTTGATAGGGGGAGCTTTTGCAAAATATTTTTGAAAATCTCT
Source organism: Rehmannia glutinosa (assembly GCA_016081115.2). Classification (NCBI taxonomy): domain Eukaryota; kingdom Viridiplantae; phylum Streptophyta; class Magnoliopsida; order Lamiales; family Orobanchaceae; genus Rehmannia; species Rehmannia glutinosa. The sequence continues at coordinate 27,145,128 of CM071926.1, read as the reverse complement.
ACTCCCATCCTTGTGATTATTATGCGTGGAATGTTGTCGCTCTCAACGGATAGTTTATTTTTAACCGGTAAAATTGTTTTGTTTTTAAAATCGACTTCTTTAAATTGTTTTGGTTTGTAATCATCAAAAATGGGGAGTTTATTAGATAAATGGTTTTATCATTATTTTGATGATTTTGTTAACACCAAAACAATGTTTCTAAATGTTGTCCAAATACTCCTAAATGATTTAAAATATTTTTACTAATTTTTAGGAGTATTTCTTAGATTTGTTATTCGATAAAAATTGGAAAACACTTTTAATGATTTTGTGTTAATGTGTTTTTACACCAAAACAATGTTTCTAAATGTTGTATAAATACCCCCGATCGATTTGAAATGTTTTTACTAATTTTTCGGAGTATTTCTTGAAGTTTATTTTTGGCAAAATTGGACAACACTTTTATCTCGTGTTCAACCGGTCGCCCTATAGGGCAACCCGTGTCTGAAAGTTGAGTTTTGAAATAGAAACGAGATGTTTGAAAAACCCATGGAGGTTGATCGATCGCGCAAAGGGCGACCGGTGCCTGAATAGATTACATAACTCTCTGTATCTTACATTTTGAGGAGGGTGACCGGTCCAAGGGTAGGGTGACCGGTCCAACCCTATGGTGACCGGTCCAACCCCCCTGGACCAGTCCCCATGTGTAAATGTGCTGTGTTTTCCAAATTTCTGTATTAGAGCGCGACCGGTCGCCCTATCCTTTTGACAGCAAATTCTATCCGTTGTGCAACAGACAACTTTTCCTCAATTTATGGTGTTGATCTGTAACAGCTATATTCATCATTTGTCTTGCAATTTTTTACAGATTTCAATCCTCTAGGAGGAGCCTATCAAGTTCGAGACATCCTCTATAAATAGATGAAGAATTGGAGCAACACAAGAAGAGAGAACAATACAACACAACAAGATACATTCAAGCAAACACTCTTGTTCTTATATTTCTATATTCTTGTTGTAATAGCCTAAGGTCTTACACTTTCACATCTTGAGGTATAGGCTTAATTATTGATTACACTTGCACTCAAAATTGTATTATCCATTATCGAGTTGTAATCTTGAATTTTTGGGTTCATCATTCAACACAAGATATCCTTGTGAGTGTTCTTGTGGTAAGAACACACTTAGGTGATCTAGGTGTTAGGTGCAAGAAGATTGTGGTAATCTTCTTATTGAAGAGTTTGGTGCTCTTTGAGGTGTTGAAGAATTTGGTGTTTTTCAAGGTTGAAGATTGTGGTAATCTTCACAAGGTGCCGTTGAAGATTGTGGAAATCTCCAAAGAGGTGTTGTAAGGTGATGTTGAATTAATTGTGGTAATTAATAATTTTTTTCTCTTTTTGAAATCCATCCCGGAGATACTGGGGTGGTAGAGGATTAGACCCTAGGTGGGTTGAACCTCTATAAATCGACGCGTGTTGTTTATTCCCGCACTTCCATTCTTGTCTTGGCTTATTTATCCGAAAAAGAGGGCATAATCGAGAAAATCAGGACATAATATATTCACTCCCCCTCTAGATTATCGTAGCCACTTGGACTTACAGTCCCAACGAAAAATATTAGTGGTCTCCTAAAAAATATTTAGTAGTCTTCTCAAAAAGTATTTAGTAGTCCCCTAAAAAGTATTAGTTTTTCGCTTGAAAAATATTAGTAGTCCTACTGAAAAGTATTAGTAGTTCTGACAGTATTAATAGTTCACTGAAATGCTTCAGAGTCGATTAAGTCAAATCAACAAATACTTGGATGACATGAATGAATGCACTTTTTTAAAAATAATAGTTGGACTAGTTTACACCAAATTCTAAGCATACTTGAAGACAATTATTAATTGAAGTACAAGTAATACAATCAATTAAGCAGACATTCAGCTTTTTCACCACTTTGGAATTTCATCAATTATTTTAAAACAAAACAGAGAGTTAAGTACTAACATTGTAATTCATAAACCGTGCAAATATTAAAAAAAAAAAAAAGGAGCTTGTCAACTTATTGCGACGGTGATGAATATTTTCGACTTGGAGGCATTAAATTGCTTGAAAAATTCTTTCGCAATGCAGAAAGGACTTGTGGTCTTTTTGTGGGGAGGATGAAGAAGATTTTGTGGCCTCTCTGTGTTAATTTGCTCAATATGTGAAGGAAAGTGGTGACATGACCAATGGCAACTATGGGTATATGGCAATTCTGAGGCTGTTCTCACTCATAATTTTACTGAACTATGAAGTCCAGATATACATGTGAAAGTTTGAAGAAGAGGGAGGTGGCTTGCGGCATATTAGTTAAGGCAAAGAAAATGAATAGACATTCATGATTTCTGTATTTTTCTATTTTTTTTAATTATTTGGATTTGGGTCGGTGGATCGGTGTTGGATCTGTCTAACGGATCTACCTACTCAATTACCATTGTGTTTTTTGATTGAGAAAGGTAACGATTGTTTTTTCTAAGTTCTTTCTATTTTTCTTTTTTCTTCTTTTACGTTTCATCAGAAACAGATCTACCTACTCAATTGCCATTGTGTTCTTTGATTGAGAAAGGTAATGATTGTTTGAGAAAATTGCAAAATTGGTTCCATAACTTTGGGGGGTGTCAAAACTAGTCCCAAACGATTTTAAATTTTCAAAAACATCCTGTAATTTTTAAAACGTATCAATTTCAGGACAAATTTAATCGCCGATGTAATTTCTTGCCGGAATTTATCACGTGACACGCACGTGACACAAAAAATTGGGGATTTCTGACTTTTTTTGACACGCTGGAAATGGGTTGCCAACATGGAATCGGGTTTTGGAGGGAAAAAAAAAGATTTTCTCACCCTTCCCCCCCCCAAAAAAAAAATGCCCAATTCACATTATTTCAAGCCCTAGCAGACGGTGAGACACAATCCCACCAAAATTCAGCAATACTTTCTCAATTCTAGGAAAATGTCTCATGTCAGTGGATCGGACGATTGTTATTGTGCTAGAACGGTTATCATTCGCACCTCATGGACGAATGAAAACCAGGGACGGCGATTTCAATCTTGTTGGAACTTCGATGTAAGTTTATACCAAATCTTCCAAGTAGATGTTAGTTTCTATGAAGAAGTCGTGTGATTGCGTTATTTTTTTTTGTAAATTTTAGTTAATTTTCTGCAAATTTGAAACTTGAAGCTTTGTGGTTTTTAGTTAATTTTCTGCAAATTTGAAGCTTGAAGCTTTGTAATGATTTAGTTAATTTTCTGCAAATTTGAAGCTTGAAGCTTTGTATTGATTTAGTTAATTTTCTGCAAATTTGAACTTGAAGCTTTGTGATTTTTAGTTATTTTTCTAAAATGTATTGGTGTTTGTAGAGAGGAGGCTGCCGTTTTTTTGCTTTAGAGGACCCTCCTATGTGCCAGAGGGCTAGAATAATCATTCCTGGATTATAAGAAGCATGAATGAAAAGGATTTGGAGACCAAAAGGTTGAGAATCGATAACAAGAGGTTGAAAGACTCAAACAAAAAATTGCATAAGTTGTTGGTTCCTCTGGTGGTGTTTGTTTTTTTTGGATTTTGAACCTGGTTGTGAAGAATGGTGGTTCAGCTTTCAAGATGCTTCAATGATAGTCGGTGTCATGAATTTTGTCTTAGTTAGTTATTATCAAGTGTAATAGTGTCGGGCAAAACCATCAAGTTTTCTGTATTATGGTTGCACAATGATGCAATGCATCAATGATGGTGTTTGTAATAGTGTGAGGCAACTCAAGTAGTTATTTCTTTTTAATGAATCTGTATTAGCTTATTCAATGCAACACTTATTACTAATGAGCATTGTAATGGTGTATACTTTTTAATGAATCTGTATTAGCTTATGCAATGCAACACTTATAGTGAAACTCCAAAACTCCAAAATGAAACTAGCATTGTTCAATTACCAATGGCACAATCATTTAACAAAACACCAAAATGAAACTAGCATTGTTCATATACTAATGGCATAGCCATTTAACAAAACACCAAAATGAATGTAGCATTGTTCAAATACCAATGACACAACCATTTAACAAAACACCAAAATGAAACTAGCATTGTTAAAATACCAATGGCACAACCATTTAACAAAACACCAAAATAAAACTAGCATTGTTCAAAAGGTTGCTAAATTTATTTCTTACCCTTCTTATTCCTTGGTTGCTGTTTCCCAACACTCTGACTTGCCTGAGACAGATCCAAAACCTTTCTCCCTCCTTCTACTATTATTGAATGTGAAGTGTTAGGTTTTGTTGTAAAGCATGGTTTGATGTAGCCACCAAGTATTAATAGAGGTGCCCTGATGTTGATACTTGTTTGCAAAGGATTAGAGAAAGCAACTCATGTGTTGGTTTTAGACATATGAAGTTGTTCAAACACTGAAGGACCAGTCTTTTGAGGCTGCACATCTTGGAAAATATTGCTTGATGCCTGACTTGCAATTGTTTCAAACTGAAGGACCAGTCTGACTCGCAATTGTTTCAATTTCATTGTCTAACCCCTGATCTTTTCTTGGTGGTAAAATGGTTGGCCTTGGTGGTATGAAATGGCTTGATTGGCCAACATCAACTTCTGTACTGCTTTTCCTCCTAGCCTGCATACATACACAAAACCTTTAATATATATTTAAAACACAAAACAAAAGACTTCAGAACATGTTTACCTTGTATTTTTTCCTTCTCACATTGGTTTCAGATGTCATCTTGCTTTCTCCTTGAGCTGAGGGATTTGAGTTCTATGCATTTTGATTTGCTCCTCTCTGTGGACATGTCAGTGAATTGTGGCCAGGTGTTTTGCAAGTTTTACACTTCAATGTAACCTGCTGTCTTTTAAGCCTATATATTCCTTGTGGCCCCCAAGATTTCTTCTTGTTTTTCACATTTGCTTCATCTGGCTCTCTTCTTCTAGCACTAGAAGGTCTGCCCACTGCCCTACCAAAATTAGGAGGCAATGGAGAGATATACATGGTCTCACTCCATAAAGTCTCTCCATTAATAAACATTATTGCAGATTCATAAACTCTTCTATAAGTCTCAACATAGTAGCATGGATTTACGTAATCCTCTGGATACCATTTTTGGTTAACAATTGCTCTAGGGCATGCTTACAGGGTATGCCACTCAACCCCCAAGACCTACATGTGCAAATTTGCTTGTCCAAGTCCACAGTAAATTGACCTCCTCCAGGGATTGATATTTGATAATGAAAATCATCTGCCTTTATGGGAATGCACTCAACTATATTCTCCATATGCTTTTCAATTATTTTTTTAATTTTGGGACATAACCTTCCCTTCCATTTTGAAGTTGCCCTATCCCTGTTTTCCTACAACCTCCTCATTAAGAACTCCCTAATCCACTTAGATATTGTAATGATTGGCTTCTCTCTAGCATCTAGTATGTTCGAGTTGAAGCTTTCACACACATTATTGAGGAGCATATCACACTTGGGTAGTTCAGAGAAATGTGATTTAGACCATTCAGATGGAGGTTTATCATTAAACCATTCCCATGCAGATTCACTCAATGTCTTCATTTCCCTCATCCTCTGTTAAATTCCCCCTCTGTTGTAGCCTGTGCTGCTCTCCATGGTGCATTCTTAAAGCTCAAACCTCAAAAACCCGAATTCTTGAAATTGTTGTGTAAGTGTCTTACACAATATCTATGACTGCTACCTGGGAAAACATCATGAAATGTCTGTATCAACCCTTTCTGCTTATCAGACATAAAGGTCAGATCATCATCCCTTATAATGCTCAAATCTGACTTCAAAGACAAGAAGAAACCATGTCCATGTATCCTTAGTTTCTTTACAAACAACTGCATAAGATATGGGATAGAGGTTATTATTTGGATCAACAACCACTGCAGTTAGCAAAACTCCTCCATGTGGACCCTTTAGGTGACATCCATCTACACCAACAATAGGTCTACAACATCTCATGAATCCCCTTTTCAGAGCCTCAAAACAACAATAAAACTTACCGAGTCTATTCTCACCATTTTCATCCTCTGTTGCCAAAAGAATTGTGCTTCCAGGATTGGTTTTTCTCAACTCTTTAGCATAATCCCAGAGTTTTGTAAACTGAATATTAGGGTCTCTCTCAATCAGATTTAATGCTCTTCTTTTGGTCCTATAGGCTTGATGTTTGGACACATGCACATTAATCTCATTCATGACATCCAATCTAAAACCCTTAACATTCCTTTTGGGATCTGACTGAAATTTTTGCACGTAATTCTCACTCAACCATTTGGTTTTCACATTTTTCACATGGAACACAGGTGGACAAGAATGGTTAGGGATAAATAAAGTAATTTGGAAACTCATTTCTTCTTTCATCTTTAGAGCATTTATTCTCCAATTGCAGTTTTCATCAGCACATTTGACATACACTCTTCTTCGGTCATTTTTTGTGAAACTCAATGTTCTTTTTGACCTAATAGCATGAGATTGAACTGTCTTTCTAAATTCTTCTTTTGTACCAAAAATCATGCCTAACTCAAATACTGGATCAGACATCATTGCATGATTAAATATAGGATGTGCTGGTCCATTTTCATCATCAGAAACCTTGGACTCATCAAAATCTATCCCATCTCCCACAACATCTTCTTCACCACCACTGTCATCTAAATCATCTATCTCATCATTATCTCCATCTGACCGATCTACATTTTGTTCCCACATTTCATCATCCTCAGTGGTCTCAATACTCATATTATAGTCAGAGTCTTCTAGTGACTCAGAATGAAAACCTTCATCCAATTGATCACCTACAGTCCCACCAGTTATATCCTCAAGTGTCTCCCAATAATTGCCAATTAAAGCTTCATCCATATCATCTGTAGTTGTTAATGATTTTTCTAACCGCAAGTCTACGGTGTCAAGTTTTAATATAGAGTAGTAAGGTTGTCGAATCCACAGGGAATAATTATCGAATTATTGCTAAGTACTATAATATAGTAGTCTAACTTTATTTAGAAATTCAATAATTGATGGAGTTGATTATACTAAAAATTCTAAAAATAAATTAAGACTATGAAAATATCAATGAGTTTATCCAAATGATTAAATGAATTCTAGAGGTATGATGAATCTAGTTATCCCTTATGTTGTCAATATGGTTTATCAATCATCAATTATCAATTTATAAGTCAAGATTTCTACAATAATCATTCCCTTTCTCAAGTGCTAAATGATTTTAGATTCAATTGGGAAATCAATATCTCTATAAAAATCACCAATTAAAATCTCAATAAAAGCTATGAATCTTGATAAATGACTTCAAAGGATTCATAAATCTCTCAATTCTATGAAATCCTAGGTTATGCTATTCCAAGGTCATGTATTCAATTACCTCTCTCAAGTGTTAAATCAAATACACCAAACAATCTAAATTATTGATCAAGTAATTTAGAAGCAATAGATCCAAATAGCACAAATAAATTGATAGATCTAGATTGACAACCCACAATCTCAAAACATAAGTTCAAACATAGATTACATCAATCCTCTAGAATTATAGTGTTTAGCTCATGATTAAAGAAAATGAATCCATGAAAATACAACAATACATCTTACAAGATATGAAGAAAGCAACAAAATAAGAACAAGAGTTGAGGGATCTTCTCTATTTCTAGATGATAGAAGCCTCCAATCTTCTTCTCCAAATTCTTCTCAAAATGCTCAAATTCTTCTTCCTTGTCTTGTAGCTGTGTTTATTGCCTTCCCAAGGGTTCCAAGATGCCCCCATTTCAAGCCCCAAGGATGGTATTTATAGTACACAAAAGTCCAAGAAGGGGGTAGGTGAACATAGGATTTTCCGCCCCCGGGCGCTGCGGCGCCCAGCAATTACGTGCCATTTTATCGCACGGGCGCTGGGCGCCAGCGCATGGCGGGCGCGCGGCACCAGCGACTTCAAGTGAGATTGTCGCCGGGCGCTGCAGCGCCGGGCGTTGGGCGCTGCAGCGCCCAAATACCTGCTCCAAGATCGCACGCCCTGCCACGGGCGCTGTGGCGCCCAGGGTCGGGCGCTGCAGCGCCCGCCCGTCTTTGGGTCAAAGTGCGATTTTTTCATTTCTCACACGCGATTTCTTCTTTCTTCGCGCCGTTTTTCATCGTTTTCTTCATTTCTCGGCTACCAAATCTGTAGTGACTCTTCATCGACACTATTTGAAATAAATTGGACTCTAAAGACTCTAAAAACACCCAAAATAAAACCGAATTCTAATCTAAAATACTCAAATAAGTTGGTAAAATACCAACTTAACAAATACCCCCAAACTTAAGCTATTGTTTGTCCTCAAACAATTATAACTCCAAAATGAAAGACAAACAAAACAACAACACAAACAACTACAAAACTCCATAAACCAATAAAATTTGTCTAAAAACTCATTTCACTATCAATCAAGCATGCATTTTATCATTGTGATCAAAAGTGTTGAATATTCATGAAAATTCCGTTTACATTATTCAAATTGATTTACGCAATCAAATGTTATCAAGATGATCCACTACTAAGTATCAAAAGATAATGACTACCGGATTCCATAGGCTTGTTATTCCCACTAATCTCCACTAATGTAGGCTAATATAACACATGGATCAATAGGACTTCCAAATTAAAGCTTGTAATGTGGCTTAGGGTCGGGTAGGAAAATTTAGGATTAAGTGGCTCAATTCACCCAAACACACAATTACCTCTTCAAATCACCAATTGCCAAACAAAATGGCTACTTTCACTTTTGTTGAATTTTCAATTATTCTCCCTTTACGAGCCTCTATTTTCAACATTTTTTTTTTCGAGACCCCCAAACTTGGTCTTTTGTATATTTTAACAAATGGGGTTTCATTATTTCTTTTTCTCGGCAACTTCATGCGAATGAACATCTACCTTACTTAATACATCCTCCTCAACCTTCAATCATTTTGTGTGTATGAGTGATGGGTAATTAGGATTTTCACATATAAGCTCAAGGTAAAAAAAAAAAAAAAAACTTGGTTGCCAAAGAACAGGTTTAATAGGCTCAAAAGGGGACACTAGTGAAATTATATCGTACAAGGGTAGTCATTTTGGCTCTAGCTTTTATTCAAAGATGGCCTAAATCATTTCCTTATGTTATTTCACCTAGGATTTCGCCTCAATTAGTGATCAAACAAGTTCTAGAATCCGGTGGGATCATACAAGCAACACTCGACTTCATTAATCATTTTCAAATAAGTTAACAGAATTATGCATGAATATGAAATCAATGAAGCAAAATATAGATCACCACTTAAAAGCATGCTTTCGTGACAGTTCAACTTGCAATCAACAAATCTACTTAGTCATGTAGTTCTATAGTTCAACAAACTACCCGACTCGACTCAACTCGATTTTTTTTTTTTTTTTTGATTGACACGACTCGACCACAACCCCCCAAACTTAAATTGACTCAATGGGGATTTAGAAAACTTTCCTGATAGCCGGAGCGCCTAGGACTCCTCATCGGAGTCGTGTGGTGAAAAATGAGCAATAGGGCCCGGTGGTGGTGGTATTGGGAACTGGAATTGCGGGTGTGTCTGGCTATATATCTGGGCAAGTACTCGGTTGTGCTCATTCTCATATTCTTCTCGTGCCGCTCGTGGCGTTGCTCGACTACAAAAGCCCTTCTCAATTCTCGTACTCGCGAACTAGTGTGTCGAAGAGTCGTTATGTGAGCGTCTAGAACGAGAACGTCTTGCCGCTGAACCGGATGGAACGTCAATATTCTGTGGTTGGGCATGAGTATCAGGCTCAATAGCTGGTAGAGCAAATTCGGGATGAAGAATATATCCTGCACCCTTCGGATTAGGCACACCGTCTGCCCACTCGTCATACGAAGCAATAGTAGCCGAATCTATAGGTCCCTTAGGATGTTCCAACGGCTCGGAGCTATCCCACTTAACACCGCTCTTTTTACATAACCCACAAATTAAACTCGGTAAAATTAGTCCCCCTGTTTTGGGATGTAGCATTTTGTTATAAAGGGACATTCCAATAATTACCGCTGGGTCGAATTGTATGTCAGTAACTATGGCATATAGAAGATGAGCTCGTTCCTTAGTTACATCACTGACATGCTTGGTTGGTATCAAGTTGTTGCATATGAAGTGGTACCAAGCTCGCCCATATCGACTAAGACTCGTATGCGGAAAAGCAGTAGCACCTCCCACAACTTTTATATGACGTACCACAGTTCCAGGCCGGCATAAAGTATTACAAATCTCCTCCATACTCGGTGGTTGCGAGATAAATTCGACATACGGTGAGTGATCCACCTCCGGGAGTCCATAATATTCTCTTATCGCTGTTGTATGAGTGTATACCCTGTCTACTCCACGCATGAAAACCTCGAGTTATAGCCATTTTTGGTCTTCACATTCGCATAAAACTCTCGGACTATATTCGGTGCGAATGGTCCGGGTTGTGCACAAAGTTTTTTCCATTGCTTCGATGTATCATTTGTGCAAGTTCACCATCATTCGGCCCCTGGTTGTAACCCCGTTACTGTAGCCGTTATGCTCTTCGAGCATAATGTGTCATAATATAATCATTGTGCTTCCAAGTGAAGAAAACGAGCTTCAACATTTTCCTCGGACGTACTTGCCACTCTTTTGCCCTTGCTTGCATTCTTTGTTCTTGGCATTGTAATTGATCGGGAAATCACCTGAAAAATAACACAAGCAAAATACACATAGAACGCACAATACGAGTTAGGAGTTAGGAATTTGGCAACAACTCAAGAATTATGCATCCTTGTCATCAAGTTATGATCAAATAACCTTTAGTACACAATGATGACAAGAATCAAATGCCTAAGTGTAATATTTTTCATTGAGGCATTTTAACAAACACCTTGTAGGCATATATGCAAAGAAGAGATAAACACCAAATTTGAAATTCAATTCATGCCCATTTTTCAACACCAATCAATTCAAGCACAATATTATCATATATCATCACAATTTATCAAATATTTATCAAGAAATTCGAAATTATAATGATATTGAAAATTCCCACATTTTTAACCTAAGCTTGAAAATTTGAAGAAAATTGGTGTACAATTGAAGCTCACTTACCCAATTGATGTAGAAGATGAATTTGATGATTAAGTTGCTCAATTGCCCACTTGAATGGTGTATAAGTGAATGCTAGGTGGGATTTTGTAGAAGGAAGAAATAGGCGTGTGTGAGAGTGTTTTGTTTGTAAAGAGAAATGGGGCTGTGGTTGACCCCTTTAATATTTCCCAAAGAATCACTCGACTGCTGCGGCGCCAGGGCCAGGGCTGGCTGCGCGCCCGCACACTCCGTCTCATGTTGCTCACCCTGTCTCAAAGGCGCTGCCATTTCCAGTAAGCAGCAGCGCCCCGCCCGTTTTTTTTTTTTTTTTTTTTTTAAATTTAAATATAATCAAAAATTTAAAATCACACACGAATTAATTTACACAAAAATCACACCAAAATTCAAATAAATTCACACCAAACTAAAAGAAAATAAAATCACACAAAAAAATTTGATCACACGAAAATCACTTGGGTTGCCTCCCAAGAAGCGCTAAATTTATAGTCGTTAGCCGGACTCAAATATTCGGACTCAAGAATTTTCATCACCAAGTGGAAGATTTAAAACCTTCCTTGCTTCATTCCCAAAATAATGTTTCAATCTTTGTCCGTTTACTTGGAACGAATTCCCATCGTTCCCTCTTAACTCGACGGCACCATATGGAAACACACGTTCAACCACAAACGGTCCTGACCATCGTGATTTGAGTTTACCTGGAAAAAGTTTCAATCGAGAGTTGAACAATAACACTTGTTGGCCGGGTAAAAATTCACATCGCAAAATCATTTGATCATGCCATTTTTTCGTTTTTTCCTTATACATTTTGGCATTTTCATATGATTCTTGACGAAATTCTTCCATTTCGTTTAATTGAAGTAATCGGTTTTCACCGGCCTCTTTCAAGTTAAAATTCAATTTCTTAATTGCCCAATAAGCTCGATGCTCAAGTTCAACCGGCAAATGACACGCTTTACCAAACACCAATCGATACGGTGACATACCAATGGGTGTTTTATAAGCCGTGCGATAAGCCCACAAAGCATCATCAAGCTTTTGTGCCCAATCCTTTCGATTAAAACTCACCGTTTTTCAAGAATTTGTTTCACTTCACGATTGGAAATTTCGGCTGACCATTAGATTGAGGATGGTAACCAAACGCAATCTTATGACGCACACCAAATTTAGCAAGAAGGTTGTTAAATAATTTATTACAAAAATGCGTGCCTTCATCACTTACAATAGCTCGAGTACCGAACCGAGTAAAAATATGCTTGTGCAAGAATTTGAGTACTACCTTAGCATCATTCGTTGGTGTAGCAATCGCCTCAACCCACTTGGAGACATAATCAACCGCAAGCAAAATGTACAAATTTCCATAGACGCGGAAATGGTCCCATAAAGTCAATACCCCATACATCAAACAATTCCACCTCCATTATGTTTGTCAAAGGAAGCTCATGACGCCGTGAAATATTACCAACCCTTTGGCATCGATCACAAGTTTTTACAAAGGCATAACAATCCTTGAATAATGTTGGCCAATAAAAACCAGATTGTAATACCTTTGCAGCGGTTCGGGTTGGCCCGAAATGTCCCCCATAAGACGATGAATGGCAATGTTGAAGAATCTCTCCAATTTCTTCCTTAGGAACACAACGGCGAATGATAGAATCCGCGCATCTCTTGAACAGTAACCGGATCATCCCACAAATAAGACTTGACATCATGTAAGAATTTTTTCTTTTGGTGTGAAGTCAAGTCCGGTGGCAAAACTCCTCCCGCGAGGTAATTAACAAAATCTGCGTACCAAGGTAATGATGTCTCGGCACGCATAATTTGTTCATCAGGAAATGATTCTTTTATTGGACTCTCAATCACCTCGTAAGGTTGCTCAAGGCGGGATAGATGATCGGCAACCCCATTCTCGCTTCCTTTTTTATCTCGAATCTCAATATCAAATTCTTGCAAGAGCAAAATCCATCGAATTAATCGAGGTTTTGCATCCTTTTTGGAGAAAAGATATCGGATTGCCGCATGATCCGTGTAAACAATCACCTTTGTACCCACCAAGTATGCTCGGAATTTATCAAATCGAAAACTACCGCCAACATCTCTTTTTCGTGGTGGTGTAGTTCTATTGGGCGTTGTCCATGGTTCTACTTGCATAGTAAATAGCTTTAAAGATTCTGTCTCGCCTTTGACCGAGAACGGCACCCACTGCATAATCACTTGCATCGCACATGAGCTCAAATGGTTGAGTCCAATCCGGCACTATCATAATCGGAGCTGAAATGAGTGCCTTTTTTATCTGTTCAAATGCCTGCAAACACAACTCATCAAAGCAAAAGATAGCATCTTTTTCAAGGAGATTACAAAGTGGTTTAACAATTTTTGAAAAATCTTTTATGAATCTCCTATAAAATCCTGCATGCCCTAAAAAGCTTCTTATGCCTTTCACATTTGAAGGTGGGGGTAGCTTTTCAATAGCCACAACCTTCGCCCTGTCAACTTCTAACCCTGTACAAGAAATACGATGTCCAAGTACAATCCCTTCTTTGACCATAAAGTGACATTTTTCCCAATTAAGTACAAGATTAGTTTCCTCACAACGTTGCAAAACCATAGATAAGTTATGCAAACAATGGTCAAAAGAAGTACCAAAAACAGAAAAATCGTCCATAAAAATTTCCATGATTTCCTCAACCATACCATGAAAAATCGCCATCATACACCTCAAAAAGTAAGCGGTGCATTACATAACCCAAATGGCATCCTGCGAAATGCGAAAGTACCATATGGACATGTAAAAGTAGTCTTTTCTTGATCTTCGGGGGCAATGGCGATTTGATTGTATCCTGAATAGCCATCAAGAAAACAATAATATTCGTAACTCCAACTTTGTCCAACATTTGATCAATAAAGGGGAGGGGAAAATGATCCTTACGAGTAGCTTTATTCAATTTTCTATAGTCAATACATACTCGCCATCCTGTGACAGTTCGTGTAGAAATTAATTCATTGTTATCATTTTTCACAACTGTCATACCTCCCTTTTTAGGGACAACCTGTACCGGACTCACCCATGCACTATCAGAAATGGCATAAATTATACCTGCCTTTAGCCACTTTAAAACCTCATTTCTCACGACTTCTTTCATTACGGGATTAAGTCGTCTTTGGTGTTCAATAGATGGTTTATAAGATTCTTCCATTAAAATTTTGTGCATTACAATGGAAGGACTTATACCTTTCAAATCAGAAATATACCAACCTAAGGCCGACTTATGTTCACGAAGCACACGCAACAACTTATCCAATTCGGATGAAGATAATGAAGCAGAAACAATTACCGGGTAAGTTTTATCTTTTCCCAAAAATGCATATTGAAGATGTTCCTAAGTTCCTTTAGTTCTAAAGTACCTTTGGAATATTTTCAATATTGGCATTTTCTAATGCTTCATTTTGTTTTTCTTTTACAATTTCTTTAGCCTCAAGGAAAGAATAAACTCAAGCAAATCAATATCATCACTATCTTCCTCATCACATTTCATTATTGAATTAATCAAACAATGTTCTAACGGATCTTTTAAATCTTGTTTTATAACTTCCGTTTGATCACATTGTTCGATTTTATCAATAAAATGACATGTGTGAGGTTCCTCTTGAAATTTCATTGCTTTATAAATGTTAAATAGTACCTCATCATCATTTACCCGTAATGTTAACTCTCCTCGTTGCACGCCAATTAAAGCTCGTCCCCGTTGCTAGAAAAGGTCTCCCAAGAATCAATGGCATTTCATGATCTTCCTCCATATCCAACACCACAAAGTCCGCCGAGAAATATGAATTTATCCACTTTGATCAACACATCTTCAATCACTCCTCTTGGGTAGGTGAGTGATCTATCGGCTAATTGCAATGTGATGGTGGATGGCGTTATTTCTCCAAGGCCAAGTTTCTGAAAAAAGCAGACAACGACATAAGATTAATGCTAGCACCTAAATCACAAAGAGCTTTATTAAAATAAGAATCACCAATAGTGCAAGGGATAGTGAAACTCCCTGATCTCTTAATTTTTGTGTAGCTTTACAGTAAGTCAAGCGCTACGATAATCTAGAGGGGGTGAATAGATTATCTCCATCTTTTCAATTTCGCCCTCTTTTAACAATCGAATGCTCAAACAAAATAATGAAGGTGCGGAATGTAAACAACACACGTCGATTTAAAGAGGTTCAACCCACCTAGGGCCTAATCCTCTACCACCCCAAGATATCCGGGATGGATTTGAAAGAAAAAGAATTTTATTAATTACCAAAATTAATACAAATTCAACTTACAACACCTTGAAGAGCACCACACTCTTCTTCAACACCACCTTTGAGATTACCACAATCTCTTCTTGAAGATTACCACAATCTCCAACGGCACCTTGTGAAGATTACCACAATCTTCAACCTTGAAGAATACCAAATTCTTCAACACCTCAACAAGAAGATTACCACAATCTTCTTACACCTAACACCTAGATCACCCAAGTGTGTTCTTACCACAAGAACACTCACAAGGATATCTTGTGTTTGAATGACGACCACAAATTCAAGATTACAACTCGATAATTGATAATACAATAGAGTGCAAGTGTAATCAAGAATAGCCTAGACCTCAAAGATGTGAAAGTGATAAGCTAGGCAATTTTACAACAAGAATAATGACAATGAAAGACCAAGTGTTTGCTTGAAGTGTATCTTGTTGTGTTGTATCTCAATTGTTATGTTGGTTGCTCCAAAACTTCCTCTATTTATAGGAGATGATTGATCAAGCATAGGCTCTCTTGGGGATTGAAAATCTACAGAAAAATACAATTAAAATCAAGAATATAGCTGTTAGAAATCAATCCCACAATTTAAGGAAAGTTTGTCTGTCAAACGGTCGAAATTTTTTGTCAAAACATAGGGCGACCGGTCGCATTTAAATAGACGTTGGAAAAAGTACACAAAAAATAACACAGGCGAAATGGCCGACGTCTACCTCGACCGTCGACCATCACCCCAACCGGTCCCCCTCATGGATTTTGCAAGGATAAAACGTTCGTTTCAAAAACGAAACTTGCAGTGCCGGTCGACCATCGGGCGACGGCCGATCGACCGGACCGGTCGACGCCGAAGCGACCGGTCGACCGCTCGTTTTTTTTCTTTCGTCTCATTTTCTGTTTCTAAAAACATCTTCGGGTATGGGTTGCCCTATAGAAACGGCCGGTCGATCACGAGACAAAAATGTTGTCCAATTTTTGTCGAAAATAAAACTCAAGAAATACTCCGAAAATATAGTAAAAACATTTTAAACCGATCGGAAGTATTAGGACAACATTTAGAAACATCGTTTGAGAGTGAAAACCCAATAACGTAAAATCATTAAAAGCGTTGTCCAATTTAGACGAAAATAAACTTTGAGAAAATACTCCTAAAAATATTAAAATCATTTTAAATCATTTAGGAGTATTTGGACAACCCTTTAAAAACATTGTTTTGGTGATAAAATAAAATCATCAAAATTAAGATAAAAACATGTATCAAACAATCTCCCCCTTTTTGATGATTACAAACCAAAACAATTTTATCCCAAACTAAGAGAGCAATTTTAGAAATGATTTTCCGGTAAAAACATTTGACCGTTTGGAAGCAACCAAAATTTCCAAAAATATTAAAGCAACCAAGTAGGGAGTAAATATTTTCAAAAATAAGCTCAAGCTCCCCTATCCACAAGCACATCAAGAATAATGTAAAAGCAATTATCCATAAGCTAAAAACTTAAGCTTTTACAATTTGCTTAGGAGCTTATAAGCTCCCCTGTCACAAAACAACATTAAACAATAATATAGGTCCATCAAGCAACAAATGGACTAACAATAAATCACAACTTATGGCTTTTATGAGCCATAGCTTATAGCTTTTATGACAAGCTTTAATTAGCTTCTTTGAGCTAACGAGCCAATTTCTGTTTCTCCCCCTTTGGAATCATCAAAAGAATGTTAGTATGATAGAAACATCATAGAAGTATATCAAAGTGCACCAAAGAAATGGTTTATCAACCATTGAGCAATTTAGGCTTAAAAACCAAGGAAAATGGGAGAAATGTATCATGAAAAGTTCATACGCTCGTTTTGTTTCTCAAAACATGATCTCAATGAGTATTGGGGACTTTTTGAAGCGAGAGAATCATGTAGAAGTTGAAATTTTCATTGCGACATTTTAACAAACACCTTGTGTGTGTGAAAAATAGAAGAGGTTGTATATAACCTTTGTAAATGGTTCAAGCCAAAAAAATTTCATATCATTAATCAACCTCATTTCAAAGCTCAATCATATGCACCATATGCAATAAATTGTTCATCAATAAAGAAGCTCAAAGTAGATTCTCAAGGGTTCAACCCAATGAGATAAGCTAAGAATGATCAAGGCATTACAAATGCCAAAAATTAGAGCAACCATCAAGTAATAAGTCATGCTTTCAACAATACATGTATCAAAAGTCCCAACATATTCAACTAAGCATAATAAAGCAATAAAAGAAGCACTTTTACCATCAAGTACTTCATACCAATGATCAAACAATGCTTTAGAGTATTTTTACCATCAAATACTCCATCAAAAATCATGATCATCCACAAGTCATTATCAACTTGCAATATTAACCCTTTTAAGAAAAACAAGCAAATATCATTAGTACAAATGAGTTTTACAAAAATTCATCAAAATACAAAACATCATTAATGAAAATGCTAGAAAGTAAAGGGGTGGGGTAACATCATTCCTCATCCGAGGAGAAGCAAGATCCGGGAATAAAGTCCTTGATGAATTTCTTTAACTTGCCGATAGACTTTTGCATTTTAGAGGTCTTTTGCTCCAAAGCCTCATACCTCGTCTCATGAAAAGCCCTCATCTCATCAAATTCGGCTTGAGTATACCTCCTAGGTGGTTGAGCACCTGGTATTACCCTCCGGATTGCTCGGTTCGCCTTCTTCCACCAATCTTGCGGCCCCGTCATCAAAGATGTCATTAGGATCGGAGACTCTTGACCTCTTCCTCTTGCCATTTTGGTTGGTCGGATGTCCATATTCTTGCGCATCGTGACTATTTGGGAGATATTGTCAATGTCGAAGTCATTTTGAAAAACTTCCGAGTTAAACTCCGACGAAGGGAGTCCCGATTGAATAAGAAGTTTACAAATCCAATTTCCCATAACCAACTTCTTATTACCTTGAGTAATGGACTCGATTAGACATTGAATGAGTATGGCACCAAAGTTAAGTGGTTCCTCCTAGCAATCTTATAAGTCAAAAAGTAATCCATATTGCTAGGCATCTTTCCCGACTTACCACAAATGCAATATGCGACAATGACCGATAAAATGCGATGCTCAAGTGTCATTGCCAACAAAGAATACTTAGGCCATACTCCCAAATACGTCTTGACTTCTTTCATTGATACCCCCAACATTTCATCATTCCAAGTCCCGCAAGAGAAATAATCCCAACCACCTTCTCTAACATGTAAAAGCCGGCAAATATCATTGGGAGTCCATCTAAAATGACGACCCTTTATAAGTGAATTAACGGCAATCGGCTTTCTATCATTATCAAATTGCACCCACATATTAGCAAAAAATGTTGGATAATATCATCATCATACAACACATAAGCATGCTCCCATAAATACATCCAACCTTGCTCCTCAAAAAAACCTCTAATCGTAGGATACTCATTCGCAAAAGAACTAAAACGACACATTTTAGTCCTCGCAATAGATTTACCTTTCATCCCCAGTATCCTCATAGTACCATTCCGCATACTTATTGATGAAATTAATAGCATTGCGGGAATTAGGAGCTTGAGTAACAAAAGATTTTTACCTTTCGCCCAACGGCAATTTTCGAGCGAAATTGTTCATGAGCTCGGTGATTTGGGCCCGAGAGAGAATGGGATTTTGAACATCATCACCTTCTTGAGCCACGTTTCTTTGAGCGGCTCGAATATCCCTTTGTTCGGCTTCTTGCCGATTTCTTGACGAACCCTCTCCGTCCCTTCTACGCTTGGAGATGGGATTTCGACCGGTGGAATTCTTTGGAGGTGCCATATGTGAAAGATTCTTGAGAAAATAAGAAGATTAGCAACAAGAATCGTGAAAAATGATGAAGAATTGAAGATTGTAGGAGAAAGGGGATGTTAGCGCAGTGAGGGTTTGGGGATTTTTGTGTGTTCTGTTTTGAAACGAAGACAGAAAGTTATAACCTGAAAAATTGGCCTGCGACCGGTCGAGGTAGGGCGCGACCGGTCGAGTGCGGCGGCCGGCGCCCTGCCGTGACCGGCCCTGGTGATTTTTCTTTCTCCCGAGTTTTCCAAAATTCGATTTTCCACCCCAAAAGTTTTTAAAACTTTGCAAAAATATAAGTTTGGACTATATCCAACAAATATGGGTTTTGGGAAAAACATATAAATGATAAAATCGAGACTAAACACGTAGTGCCTTTTAAGAGAAAATATTTGCAAGATCAATTAGGGGCACTAAAGGGGTCAAAATGAAATATCTTGAAAGATATGTGCATAAGCATAAAATCGAGTTTATAAGAGTAAGAATAACACAAGTAAACGTGACCTCGATAATTTATGCCTTTCTTGACAAATAATGACATAAATGGCCATTTGTGAAAATATGTAAATCATACACAATTCTTAAAACATATCTAGCACAAATTTTAATGATAAAAGTGTAGGCTAAGAGATATCACATGTAAGCTCATGCCATAAAAATCCATAAAGGATGATAACACACTATAGTCAAAAAAATGCACAAGAGTTTTAAAAAGATCATATAAGGTCTTCTTTTTTAAAAAAATTTTAAAAGCACAAGTATATATTGAAGACCTTAATTAAAAAATAAATATTTGAAAACTCATTTTGCAATTAAGACACAAATAAGAGCATGCATAATAACAAAATAAAATGCATATTTAAATAGGAGATACGAGTTACCAATTACGCCATTTCCATGGGTTGTGTCTTTCCCATTGTTGATGATGATATCTTCCCATTTGGAAGTCACTTTGTTGATGATGACTTCCTTGATTACTCCATTTCCAAGGTTTGTTACCTTCCCATGGTTGATGGTTTCTTCTTCTTTGAAAATCATCTTGTTGATGATGTCTTTGCCATTTCAAGGATTGTGTTCTTCCCATTTTTGATTATACGCTCTTCTTGGAAATTTGCTTTGTTGAGAGTAGTTCTTCTTTGATCAAATGAAACGTTCATTTGATGTTTTCTTGGTGGCATGAATTTTCTCCGATTTTTGTTTTTTGCGGGTACCTAATAACACATTATTTTGTGGTACCCTCATGTGTTTGGGTCCTTTAAGATTAGCTTTGAGACTTTTAGGTCTCCAACAATATTTAGAGCTATTTCTAGCCCGACAAGAATAAGCCGTATGGCCCTTTTTACCGCAATAAAAGCATGTAATAATTCTAGGAGCATAATGACCAATATGCATAGTGACTTGATCCTTTTTCATATGATTAACAATTTTAGGCTTATGATCAAGTTCTTTATCACAATTATTAATATCAACAATATTGGACATTTCATTGGTACTCAAGTTGGATTTTAATAAATCCTTTTTCATGCAATCAATATTCTCAACAAGAGTACTATTTTCTTTTTCAAGGTTTCTAACCTTGTCAAGTGTGGTGGTGTGAGCACATGATAGTGATTCATAGGAAGTAAATAAACTATCCTTATCATTTTTCAAAACAATGAATTCCTTTTTCAAATTTTTGTATTTAACAAGTAAGTTTTGGAATTCATCTTGTAGTTCATCAAAATCATTTTGCAAATCACTATAATCATTTTGAATAACAATATCATAAGAAGTAGAGGGTTTAAGACATACCTCATTTTCTTCATTGATGCCCATAAAACAATATTCAACTTCTTCATAATTGGAAGTTGTAGGAGGCTTATTCCTTAAATTTGAGCTTGTATGATCTTGAGAAGTAGATGCTTTTGTTTGACTCCTTTCATTTGCAAATACTCCATAGATGGCTTCTAATTTTTGCCATACTCCATGTGCCGACTTTATTCCTACAATATGTTCATATTCTAAATTAGTAAATGAACAATATAAAATATTTAAAGCCTTACCGTTTAAGGAGATGATTTTCTTTTCTTCATCATTGAGCTTTTTGAAGCCTTTTGAGGTGTATAGTGTATCTTTCGTCGGAATGGATTCTCCATTAATGACGGTGTTCCAAATGTCGAACCCGCAACCTTGTAGATAGCATTCCATTCTTTCTTTCCAAAAATTAAAATTCTTGGAATCAAATAGTGGTGGCTTGGTGGTGGAAGTGCCGGATAGATGATCTTCGTTAGTAGCCGTTGATCGTTTCTCTTCACTCGCGATGTGAAACGAGCTTGCCAAAGAGTTTGGCTTTGATACCACTTGTAAGTCCAAGCGGCTACGATAATCTAGAGGGGGGGGTGAATAGATTATCTCCATCTTTTCAATTTCGCCCTCTTTTAACAATCGAATGCTCAAACAAAATAATGAAGGTGCGGAATGTAAACAACACACGCCGATTTAAAGAGGTTCAACCCACCTAGGGCCTAATCCTCTACCACCCCAAAGATATCCGGGATGGATTTCGAAAAGAAAAAGAATTTTATTAATTACCAAAATTAATACAAATTCAACTTACAACACCTTGAAGAGCACCACACTCTTCTTCAACACCACCTTTGAGATTACCACAATCTCTTCTTGAAGATTACCACAATCTCCAACGGCACCTTGTGAAGATTACCACAATCTTCAACCTTGAAGAATACCAAATTCTTCAACACCTCAACAAGAAGATTACCACAATCTTCTTACACCTAACACCTAGATCACCCAAGTGTGTTCTTACCACAAGAACACTCACAAGGATATCTTGTGTTTGAATGACGACCACAAATTCAAGATTACAACTCGATAATTGATAATACAATAGAGTGCAAGTGTAATCAAGAATAGCCTAGACCTCAAAGATGTGAAAGTGATAAGCTAGGCAATTTTACAACAAGAATAATGACAATGAAAGACCAAGTGTTTGCTTGAAGTGTATCTTGTTGTGTTGTATCTCAATTGTTATGTTGGTTGCTCCAAAACTTCCTCTATTTATAGGAGATGATTGATCAAGCATAGGCTCCTCTTGGGGATTGAAAATCTACAGAAAAATACAATTAAAATCAAGAATATAGCTGTTAGAAATCAATCCCACAATTTAAGGAAAGTTTGTCTCAAAAACGGTCGAAATTTGTTTGTCAAAACATAGGGCGACCGGTCGCACGTAAATAGACGTTGGAAAAAGTACACAAAAAAATAACACAGGCGGCCGGCCGACGTCTACCTCGACCGGTCGACCATCACCCCAACCGGTCCCCCTCATGGATTTTGCAAGGATAAAACGCGTTACTTTCAAAAAACGAAACTTGCGGTGCACCGGTCGACCATCATGCGGCCGACCGACGGCCGACGCCCGGGGCGGCACGGCCGACCGCTCGTTTTTCTTTCCGTCTCATTTTCTGTTTCTAAAAACATCTTCAGGTATGGGTTGCCCTATAGGGCGGCCTTGGTCGACTACGAGACAAAATGTTGTCCAATTTTTGTCGAAAATAAAACTCAAGAAATACTCCGAAAATATAGTAAAAACATTTTAAACCGATCGGAAGTATTAGGACAACATTTAGAAACATCGTTTGAGAGTGAAAACCCAATAACGTAAAATCATTAAAAGCGTTGTCCAATTTAGACGAAAATAAACTTTGAGAAAATACTCCGGAAAATATTAAAATCATTTTAAATCATTTAGGAGTATTTGGACAACCCTTTAAAAACATTGTTTTGGTGATAAAATAAAATCATCAAAATTAAGATAAAAACATGTATCAAACACTTTCTTTGCAAAATGGCGCTACACTCTTCCGTGAGATTGACCGTCTCATATGCTTCCAACCTTCTCTTTCTCGACATCACATCCTTCATGAATTTTGCATAGTTTGGCATTTGCTCGAGTGCATCGGCAAAAGGGATATTGATGTGAATTTTCTTGAATATTTCCAAAAACTTGGAAAATTGAGCATCCAACTTTTTCTTCTGAAATCTCTGTGGAAAAGGAAGAGCATTTGGTAACACATTATCAGAATTGGAAATTGGTTTTACCTCAATTTTTGCCTTTTCTGATTGCTTATCAATGCCCTCTTCATTTTGGATTGTTTGAGCTTGCTTCTACGGTTCTTTGATAGCATGAGCGAGCATCTTTGGTTCATCATATTCCGTCCCACTTCTCAACTTAATGGCCTTGCAATGTTCCCGGTTCACTTCGGTGTTACTTGGAAACGTATCAACTTTCTCATGAATTAATAGCCGTGGCCAATTGACCCACATGTGTCCCCAAAGATTTGAGATGACTTTCAATTGTTGTAACCCTTGAACCAAAATTTTCTATGTTAGAATCGGCCTTGTTCATCCTTGCTCTTGATTCTACAAGGAATGAACTAAGTAATTCCTCCAAAGATGGCTTTTGTTCTCCCACATGTGTGCCTTCGTACTTGCTTGATTCTCGATATCCCTGAGGTGGTTGCAACACATTTCTCGTATTGCTATACGAGAAGTTTTCATGATTGCGAAGTCCCTGATGATAATGTGTTGGCAATTGATTCCCTCTATTGTTGAAACCCGATTATTCACATAATTCGCTTGTTCCGTATCGGGATTCACAATTTCTTGACTTATCTCCATGACGGCCTCGATTGTTGTTTTCCACCCGACTTAGTGTAGCAATTTGCTTTGACAAGGCGGAAATTTGAGAAGCCAATGCGGACATAGTATCAAGTTCAAGAACACCGCAACTTTTCTTTGCGTAGATCTTTCGACGGCCATTGATAACTATTGGCAGCCATTTCTTCGAGTAAAAGCATGGCTTCACTTGGAGTTTTAGCCATCAATGTACCTCCCCTTGCAAAGATCTATAATAGTTCTTAAATGCCCATTCATACCATTGTAGAAATATTGAACCTTTTGCCAATCTGCGTACCCGTGTTGTGGACACCTCCTCAATAATTCTTTGAATCGCTCCCAAGCTTCGTAGAGTGGCTCAAAGTCGAGTTGATGAAATTGAGCAATCTCACTTTTCAGTTGAAGTGTCTTACTAGGTGTAAAGAATTTTGCCATAAATTTTTCAGTGAGATCATTCCAACTAGTGATACTTCCTGGTGGAAAGGTTTGAAGCCACTGTCTAGCCTTATCACGAAGTGAAAACGGAAATAACCTCAACCGAATAGCTTCATCGGGAACCCCATTCATTTTGATAGTGTCACATATCTCAAGAAAAATAGCCAAATGAGCGTTCGGGTCATCTACGGCACTTCCCCCAAACTGATTTTGTTGCACCATGTTTATTAAGGCCGGCTTCAATTCAAAATTGTTCGCATTGATAGGTTGGCGAACAATGCCCGAATAGTTTTGATTTGTGGTTGGTCGAAAATAGTCCCGAATGGCCCTTTCCGGTGGTGCAACAATAGGTATGCGGTCTTCATCATCACCGATTCCTGCCATTTTTGTGAATTCGATTCTTCGTGCGGCTCTAATCTTTCGAAGCGTTCTTTCAATTTCTGGATCAAATAAGATTAAATTAGCACTTTTATTTTTTTGCATCAACAAGAAAACACAAAAATGACAATGACCCTATTGTAACAAAAGAAACCAATCTAAATTAAAGTAAAACTACTAAGTAATAATATTAGCGCAAATAAGATGAATTATTCCCCGGCAACGGCGCCAAAAACTTGTTAATGATTTTTCTAACCGCAAGTCTACGGTGTCAAGTTTTAATATAGAGTAGTAAGGTTGTCGAATCCACAGGGAATAATTATCGAATTATTGCTAAGTACTATAATATAGTAGTCTAACTTTATTTAGAAATTCAATAATTGATGGAGTTGATTATACTAAAAATAAATTAAGACTATGAAAATATCAATGAGTTTATCCAAATGATTAAATGAATTCTAGAGGTATGATGAATCTAGTTATCCCTTATGTTGTCAATATGGTTTATCAATCATCAATTATCAATTTATAAGTCAAGATTTCTACAATAATCATTCCCTTTCTCAAGTGCTAAATGATTTTAGATTCAATTGGGAAATCAATATCTCTATAAAAATCACCAATTAAAATCTCAATAAAAGCTATGAATCTTGATAAATGACTTCAAAGGATTCATAAATCTCTCAATTCTATGAAATCCTAGGTTATGCTATTCCAAGGTCATGTATTCAATTACCTCTCTCAAGTGTCAAATCAAATACACCAAACAATCTAAATTATTGATCAAGTAATTTAGAAGCAATAGATCCAAATAGCACAAATAAATTGATAGATCTAGATTGACAACCCACAATCTCAAAACATAAGTTCAAACATAGATTACATCAATCCTCTAGAATTATAGTGTTTAGCTCATGATTAAAGAAAATGAATCCATGAAAATACAACAATACATCTTACAAGATATGAAGAAAGCAACAAAATAAGAACAAGAGTTGAGGGATCTTCTCTATTTCTAGATGATAGAAGCCTCCAATCTTCTTCTCCAAATTCTTCTCAAAATGCTCAAATTCTTCTTCCTTGTCTTGTAGCTGTGTTTATTGCCTTCCCAAGGGTTCCAAGATGCCCCCATTTCAAGCCCCAAGGATGGTATTTATAGTACACAAAAGTCCAAGAAGGGGTAGGTGAACATAGGATTTTCCGCCCCAGGCGGCTGCGGCTGCGGCATGCCAGCTGCATGGCGTGCCATTTTATCGCACGCGCTGCGGCAATTACGTGCCATTTTATCGCACGGGGCGCTGCGCGCCAAAGAGCTTCAAGTGAGATTGTCGCCAGGCGTTGGCGCTGCAGCGCCCACCCGCATCGACCAATTCTTCCGCCGGCTGCGCAGCTGCCGGGCGTTAAAGCCTGCGCGCGCCAAATACTGCTCCAAGATCGCACGCCGCCACGGGCGCTTGTGGCGCCAGGTCGGCTGCTGCAGCTGCCCCGTCTTTGGGTCAAAGTGCAATTTTTTCATTTCTCACACGCGATTTCTTCTTTCTTCGCGCCGTTTTTCATCGTTTTCTTCATTTCTCGGCTACCAAATCTGTAGTGACTCTTCATCGACACTATTTGAAATAAATTGGACTCTAAAGACTCTAAAAACACCCAAAATAAATCCGAATTCTAATCTAAAATACTCAAATAAGTTGGTAAAATACCAAATTAACAGTAGTCCCACCAGTTACATCTACATACACACGCATCTCTCTAATTTGAACATATTTTTTAGCCCATTTTCTTATATCACTATCACACACCAATAAAATAAACCCACCATTTTCAAGGATGTAGAACCTCTTATTCCCATATATTCTTTCACTATCACACCATTCTTTCAAATTGGAATTGCACATAAGAGATGGATTAACATAATCAAGCACAAACCTTTTACCCCCTATGAACAGTGCAAGAGGTGCTGACACGAAAGATCCACCATAATGCATGACTAAAGTGAAGGAATCTGACTCCGAATCTGTGAAACATAGAAAACAAAAAATCAAAAAATAATAACCAAATAAGACAAAAATGATATTAAAAACATATAATGGGACCACCCAAAATCTTAGAACCCCACATGTCTCCATTTAAAAAACACAAGAAAGCTGAAAACAGTGATGAAAGCTTAAAAGTGTACACCATTCTCACTATTTTAATGCGCAAGTGGTCCACATTAATAGACAAAAAAAAACAGTAAAGATTCTTGACTTACTATAGAACGGTGGTGCCACATTCAAGTCCATACTCTTTCTTTGGAATACCATATTCTATAGAATAGTAAAGTTTTTTGGTTTTTTGTGTTTTTTTCTGCGATTTGGGCGATTGGAGATTTACAACATCTTCAATAGAACAGTAAAGGTTTTGTGTGAGAAGAGGACTGATTAGAGTTTTTTTAATTGTCATTTGATTGGGGCTGTAAGTCCAAGCGGCTACGATAATCTAAAGGGAGGGTGAATAGATTATCTCCATCTTTTCGATTTCGCCCTCTTTTTCGAACAAAACAAGCCAAGACAATATAAAAGGTGCGGAATATAAACAACACGCGTCGATTTATAGAGCTTCACCCCACCTAGGGACTACATGCTCTACCACCCCAGTATATCCGGGATGAGTTTCGAAAAAGAAAAAGAATTTTATTAATTACCAAAATTAATACAAATTCAACTTACAACAACACCTTGAAGAGCACCATACTCTTCTTCAACACCACCTTTGAGATTACCACAATCTCTCTTGAAGATTACCACAATCTCCAACGGCACCTTGTGAAGATTACCACAATCTTCAACCTTGAAGAATACTAAATTCTTCGACACCTCAACAAGAAGGTTACCACAATCTTCTTACACCTAAAACCTAGATCACCCAAGTGTGTTCTTACCACAAGAACACTCACAAGGATATCTTGTGTTGAATGATAACCCAAAAATTCAAGATTACAACTCGATAATGAATAATACAATTGAGTACAAGTGTAATCAAGAATAACCTAGACTTCAAGAATGTGAAAGTGATAAGCTAGGCAAATTACAACAAGAATAATGACAATATAAGACCAAGTGTTTGCTTGAATATTTCTTGTTGTGTTGTATTGTTCTCTCTTTTTGTTGTGCTTCAAATCTTCCTCTATTTATAGGAGATGATTGATACTTGATAGGCTCCTCTTGGAATCTGATATCTACAAAAAAAATTGCAATTAAAATCAAGATTATAGCTGTTATAAATCAATTCCACAAATTAAAGAAAAGTTGTCTGCTGCACAACGGTTAGAATTTTGCTGTCAAACTTGAGGGCGACCGGTCGCACACAAATAGAAGTTTGAAAGAACGCAACAAAAATTAACTAGGGGGACCGGTCCAAGGGGGGTGCGACCGGTCGCCCCCTATGAGGACCGGTCACCCTGACCAATTTTTGGAGTTCTGGGAGTTCTGTTACGTGAAATGCGTTCCCAGGTACCGGTCGCCTCTTTGGTCGACCGGTCGACCTCCAAAAATGAAATGGTGTCCGATTTTTGTCGAAAATAAACCTCAAGAAATACTCAAAAAAATTCATAAAAATATTTTAAACCGATCGGGAGTATTTAGGACAACATTAGAAATATAGTTTTGATGAAATAACACATTACCACAAAATCATCAAAAGTGTTGTCCGATATAAACTTCAAGAGATACTCCGGAAAATAGTAGAAATATTTTAGATCGATCAGGAGTATTGGGATAATATTTAGAAACATAGTTTCTATGTAAAAACCCATTGACGCAATATCATTAAATGTGTTGTCCAATTTTGTCTAAAATAAACTTGACGAAATACTCCGGAAAATATTGAAATCATTTTAAATCATTTAAGAGTATTTGGACAACCTTTAAAAAATATTGTTTTGGTATAAAAACAAAATCATCAAAATCATGATAAAACCATTTATCAAACAGGGGCAACCCGTTTATTTCCCTCCTGAATCCGTTCCACATTTGCAACCCGTTTTCCCCCCTAAACCCGATTTCACGTTGGCAACCATTTCCAGTGTCAAAAAAAGTCAGAAATCCCCAATTTTTGGTGTCACGTGCGTGTCACGTGATAAATTCCGGCAAGAAATTACATCGGCAATTAAATTTGTCCTGAAATTGATACGTTTTAAAAATTATAGGGTGTTTTTGAAAATTTAAAATTGTTTGGGACTAGTTTTGACACCCCCAAAGTTATGGGACCAATTTTGCAATTTTCCCGATTGTTTTTTCTAAGTTCTTTCAATTTTTATTTTTTCTTCTTTTACGTTTTATCAGAAAACCCGAATTTCCATACTTGTACCCTTCTTGATTATGGAACCACGAATACTTGGTTTAGCAAGTAGAAATTAATACTAGTGTTGTACTAACTTGCTTCAGCTGTAGGCGCTACTTTGTTTGAGAGGCCTAAAGTAGGTTGACAATTCATGACAACACGATCTCAACATGAAGTTATCAAGAGAAACAACAAACTGACCCGACCCAAACCAAATCCGGCTAATCTGTATTCGACACGATTTTACCAATTTATCATAAAGTATAGTAATGCTATGTTTTTCATAACAAATGATTTATTTTGGCATTCCCCGTCAACTCTAAACCAAACACGAACCAGACCAATAACCCGTCACTCCTAGCTAAAGAGACTAGAAAACTGACACATTTTTTTCCTACTAAAGTTTCATTGAGGTGAAAAGAGTAAATTTGTTAATCATTCAACCCTAAAAATAAAGGACAACTAAACTATTTATACTCAGAGTTGTACCAAAACAAGGCTCCTATTAAACTAGGAAATAACAAAATTAAAGGAAACAAAATCCATCAATATAAAATAATTAAAACGTGTTGCTCTCATAATCTGCACACACGACTTGTGCACAAGAATAGAGCCATGTTCAGCTAAAAGATCAAAACAGTCTCATCGCCATCATTCTCCTCCTCTTGAAAAAGATTCGCCCTCGAATCTTCTGAAGTCTCATCGCCAGAAACATTATTGCCACGAAAAGGAACCAAATGCTTGACATTGAAAACATCTGTGGGGAGCTTTAGACGATAGGCATTGGGGTTAATCTTTTCAACTATTTCCAAAGGGCCAATTTTTGAGAAGACAACTTATTATATTCATGTGCGGGATAACAATCACGAGTCAAGCCGGCCAAACACAAAATTGTAAGTCCAAGTGGCTACGATAATCTAGAGGGGGGTGAATAGATTATACCCATTTTCTCAAGATGCCCTCTTTTTTGAATGTAATAAGCAAAGACAAGAATGGAAGTGCGGGAAGTAAACAACACAAGTCGATTTATAGAGGTTCAACCCACCTAGGGCCTAATCCTCTACCACCGCAGTATCTCCGGGATGGATTTCAAAAAGAAAAAGAATTTTATAAATAGTTACCAAAACTATTACAACATCACCTTACAACACCTCTTTGAAGATTACTATAATCTTCCTTCAACGGCACCTTGTGAAGATCACCACAATCTTCCGACTTGAAGAGCACCAAACTCTCCAACACCTCGAAGAGCACCAAACTCTTCCACAAGAAGATTACCACAATCTTCTTTCACCTATGAAGAGCACCACACTCTTCAATACCTAAGATCACCCAAGTGTATTCTTACCACAAGAATACTCACAAGGATATCTTGTGTTTGGATGATGAATTACAATCAAGATTACACTTTGAAAAATATTACAACTCAAAAATGCAAGTGTAATCAAGAATCAAGCCTAGACCTCAAGATGTGAAAGTGAAAGACCTTAGGCTATTACAACAAGAATGTTGAAAATGAAGAACACGATATATGCTTGAGTATATCTCTTGTTGTGTAGTAGTAATTGTTATTCTTGTTGCTCCAAAGCTTCCTCTATTTATAGAAGATGTTTGATCAAGGATAGGCTCCTCTTGGGGATTAAAATCTGAAAAGAAATACATGTTAAATCAAGAATATAGTTGTTATAAATCAATCCCACAAATTAAGGAAAAATGGTTTGCTGCACAACGGATAGATTTGTTGTCAAAAGTATAGGGCGACCGGTCGAATAGAAATAGAAGTTTGAAAAATATCGCACAATTTTACATAGGGCGACAGGTCGGAGGGGGGTCCGACCGGTCAACCCATGTGCGGACTGGTTGCCCTCAAGTGCATAGCACAAACAGAGAATAGGCAATATCTCCAGACACCGGTCGACATCGACGCCACCGGTCGACCGGTCGGCCTCCTTCAGTTTTGTGTTCGTCCCGTTTCTGTTTCCAAAATCAACTTCAGACACGGGATGCCCTATAGGGCGACCGGTCGAACACAAAACAGAAGTGTTGTCCAATTTTTTGTTGGAAATAAACTTCAAGAAATACTCCGAAAAAATAGTAAAAATATTTTAGACCGATCGGGAGTATTTGGACAACATTTAGAAACATTGTTTTGGTGTAAAACATAGTTAAACAAAATCATCAAAATCATGATAAAAACATTTATCTAACAAACTCACCCATTTTGATGATTACAAATCAAAACAATTTCAAGAGGTCGATTTTGAAAACAAAATAATTTTTCCGGTCAACGAATAACTATCTATTTAGAGCAACAATAATCCATGCATAATAGACAAAGGGAGAGCAAAGATTTTCAAAAACATTTTGCAAAAGCTCTCCCTTTCAACAAGCACATCAAGAGAAGCAAAGAAGCAATCAAACAAAAGCTAAACGCCCAGCTTTTTCGGTAGAAACTAGAATATCATGAGTTTAAAAGCTCCCCCTGCCAAA
This sequence comes from Rehmannia glutinosa, assembly GCA_016081115.2. Taxonomy (NCBI): domain Eukaryota; kingdom Viridiplantae; phylum Streptophyta; class Magnoliopsida; order Lamiales; family Orobanchaceae; genus Rehmannia; species Rehmannia glutinosa. The sequence goes on along the minus strand of CM071926.1, from coordinate 27,113,572 downwards.
GAAACATCATTAGACTTGTAAATAAGTCCATAATACATCCAATGGACTAAGTATCATTCACAACTTTTGGCTTTTAAGAGCCATAGCTTATAGCTTTTTTCGCGAGCTTATTTTAGCTTCTTTGAGCTAAGGAGCTTATATCCTGTTTCTCCCCCTTTGGAATTATCAAAAAGAATGTTAGCACGATAAAAGCATCATATAATCATATCAAAGTGCGCAATTGAACTGATTTATCGAGCTTATGATCATGAAGCTTAGAAAACCAAAGGCTAAGGGATAAGTCGAGAATATGACTTGTAAAAGCTCATTTGAGTAGCAAAACACTATCTCTATAAACTTATAAGACTTGTGAAATCGAGATAATCATGTAAAATATAAAATTTTCATTGAAACATTTTGTCGAACACTTGGCGTGCGTTGAATAAAACAAAAGATGTATATAGCCTTTGAAATTGTAATCAAGCCAAAAAATTTCATCACCAAATACAATTTTACAAATATCATTCAACAACAATCATCATACCCAACACAAGTATTAAGAATTCCATCAAAACATGAACATAAAACCAAGTTCTCAAAGGTTCAACCCAATTGAGATTAAGGAGAAGAATTCTTAACAATTAATCGGAGATGGTCGGATAAGAATGATGAAATACAAGTAATATAAACTCAAAACTATAGAATTTATAAGAAAGAAATCATTTTGAGTGAATTGTGTGTGAAATTTGCAAAAGGGTTCGAAATTGGAGCAAAAGGGCCAAAATGGCTAAGTATGGGACAGAGACAATTTTAAACCAAAATTTTGCCCAGCCAAGGGGGTCCGACCGGTCTAGGTGCTGTTCGACCAGTCCCCCTCCCTTCATCGGGTCCCTGGAGCTTCTTTTCAATTTCTGTCCAAATTTTGAGTTAAAAATCCGATTTTTCACCTATAAATTTTAAAAATGCTCAAAATGCAAACATAGACCTCATTCAATATACATTATGCCTAAACAAGCTCGAAATAAGGTAAAAGGCTTGGCGGATAGCGGTTAAAAATAAATATTCACGAGTTATCCTTGAGACAAAATTAAACACATCTCAATTTTCCGTTAAGAAACGCAATCCCATAGAAAAAGATATCGAATCTCAATATGTTAGTTTGGTTATGAAGAACCATATTTTGATAAATTATTTATACTGGACTTGTTATCTCGAAAATATGAACATTTTAAAACTTTGGATAAAACAAGCCATAAGAAGAAGTGTCTTTCAAATATTGTAAATTTCTTTTAACAGTACTCTAATGAGATTCTTTGGGATTGTTTTGAAATCGCGCACATAGGCATACGACATGAAGAATATCCAGTCTACTTGCGGTTAAATAAAGTAAACTACTGATTGATATGTGTTTTGCATGTATTTTGGGCTTAATTGTAGCTAGAATTAGTTGCTATGCATGCATTACATGAGTAAAAAGGGCTTTATTTCTGTTTTGTGGAAAAGGTATTACGCTTTGCTCATTTTGTAGGAATTTGTTGATAATTGTAATATTTTGGCAACAATTCAGAGCATTGCGATAAAGAACCGCCGATACTTGAAGTAACGTACGAAGTTTGGAGTTGAATCGGGAAGAAGTCAGACGAACAGGGCGAGAAACGGAAGGAAACGAACAAGTATCAAGTCCAGCAGGTGCGCACAGGCAGGGCGTGCGTCCCTAGCACGACCCGTGCGCTAATCCAAGACTGAGACTCAAGCCACGGCATGATGCACAGGCTGGTCGTGCGTGATGCGCACGGCCCATGCGTCCTTCAGTAAAAGTTGAATTCCTGCAGCACCTAGCACGGGCTGGGCGTACGCTAGGCGCACGGCCCGTCTGTCTGTGCGGGAAAACAAAGTTTGATAGATTTTTGAACTAGGTTTTGACCCCAACGAAGTACAAATAGAGACGAGGCGGCCACAAACGAGGACACACTGATTTTTGCCCTAGAAAGCAGAGAAAAGAGCAACTTTCCACCGGAGAATGGTGGAGATCGATCAAGGCTACAACAACACGCTTGAGTATTGAAGATAGATCGAGAGATCATATACATCCCCGAGTCTTCGCATTCCATAGTATCTTTATTTTCAATTAGTTAGACATGAACATGAATAATTTGTCTATGGATTATTTATTTTCTATGTCTGGCTAAACTTCTTGTGATTCCCGGGTTTGGGAGTAGGTTAATGGATACGTTTATTTGATGTATTGATTCATAATTCGAAAGATGAGTTTCAATACTAGATCTATGAGTACTTGACATGAATATTTGCAAGATTGAGAAGTCTGCGAATATTTGTGAGGATATTTAATCTTTTGTGCTTTTGGGAGTTAGATATCTCATGTTGAGTAGAGATGCTAGCATAGATATTCCAGTCAACGTTTTTACATGCATCTCGAGAGAGAGGGTAAATCACTTTTGTGATTGTTCTATAGGGAAGAATACGTATAACTTTGGGTTGATTAATCTGATAATAAAAGGGGATAACTGGAACCATAACCCAGGAATCCATTCATCTCCTTGATCTTTCAATCAATCTTTACTTTGTCTTTTTATGCTAAATTCTTGTCTTAGTTTTATAAAACCAAATCACTCAATTCCCAATCGTCTGGATAAAAATAAGGCTATTATAATCCCAGTACTTAGTACAATAATTTATTAGTCCCTGTGGATTCGACCTTGCTAACCCTATTCTATAAATTGCACCGTACACTTGTGGTGAAGCTAAAAATAAGGCGAACAAGTTTTTGGCGCCATTGTCGGGGACTAATTAAATTTTTTAGTACTAATATTGCGATAAATATAATTATTTTTAATTTAGACATTTTTTTTCTTTTCTTTTATTGGTTGTTCAATTTTACTCCTACTGTGTTTGACTTGTTTTCTTTAGTTGGTTCAGGTAGTGCATGAACACCGCTCGAAGCAAGGAGAATTAACACCGTTCATACTGGAGGTTGAAGCTTTTGCTAGGCGAATTAGAGCGGCTACTAGACGGGCATAAAGACAACAAGAACAGGCTATGGCGGACGTGGAAAATAACAACGGGGGAAATAAAGAAGGCAATAATGGAGGTAACAATGGGGCCAACAGGGTCGTTAATAAGTTACCAGTACCAGAGGTTCCGGTAGTCTAGCAGCAAGCGATTCGCGATTACTTTCACCCACAGACCAATCGCAACTATGGTGGAATTGCCAATGTCCCAATTAATGCGAATAATTTTGAGCCGAAGCCATCACTGATCTCAATGGTGCATCAGAATCAGTTTGGGGGTTTCCCATCTGAGGATCCCAATTCTCATCTTGCGAACTTCATGCAGATTTGCAACACAATCAAGATGAATGGGGTGACTGATGATGCTATACGTCTGCGCCTATTCTCTTTCTATTTAAGGGTAAGGCTAGAAACTGGCTAGGCACCCTAACTCAAGGGAGTGTGAATACCTGGGATGAGCTGAGTCAGAGATTCTTGTTTAAATACTTCCCATCAAGTAAGACACTACAGCTAAAAAGTGAGATCACGCAGTTCAGGCAGTTTGATTCTGAGCCATTGTAGGCCTGGGAGAGATTTCGGGATTTATTGAGGAGGTGCCCGCAACACGGATTTCCCGAGGATCAGCAGCTCTGCTTCTTTTACAACGGGTTGATGGGACAGACTAGGTCATTTGTAGATGCCACAGCAGGAGGCGCTTTACTTGCAAGATTCCCAAAGGATGCATTCAACTTGTTGGAGGAGATGGCCATGAATAGCTATCACCGCCCTCCGAGAGGACTAATGTGAAAAGGGTAGCCGGGTTACCGATTCGGACCCACTTAAGGAGTTGATGACTCGGATGACGCATTGACAAATCAATTGAGTGCATTGACGAAGGTAAATGAAGGAAACGTGGGTGCAAGTAATGGGGGAGTTCCTCTAGATCCCATGGAGGAAGCAAATTATGTTAATAACCTGAATTTCAACAATTTCCGGAACAATCAGACTCCCACTCATTACCATCCGGGTTTGAGGAACCACGAGAACTTCTCTTATGCAAACACGAAGAATGTGATACAACCACTCCCGGGGTTTAATGTGACAAATGGTGTCATTAATGCTGAGGCTAAGCCATCTATGGAGGAGATCTTCACCTCGTTTATGAATGAGGCAAAGCTAAATAAAATCGAAAACCATGTCGCGCAATTGGCCAACACTATGGGGTCCCAAATGAAAAATCTTGTAACCCAAATTGGCTAATTAGCTACAATTATTGGTGGACAGCATCAGGAAGGACAATTTCCGAGCAACACTGAGGTTAATCCAAAGGAGCAGTGTAAAGCCATTCATCTGAGGAGTGGAATGGAATACGAGGGGCCGAAAATACCAGAGAATACTGAACAGACGCAGGGGGCACGGCCCGTGCGCCACCGCACGTACTGGTCGTGCGTCCTTCGGGCAGCGATCGTTGTTCCGGAGACGCGAAATCAAGCAAATGGCGATGTTGAGGCCGAGGAAGGAGTTGAGGACCATCTTGCTGAACAAAAAGGGGCTGAGAAGCTTAAATCTTCCTCTAACCCTGATATTTCTAAACTTAATATTCCCCTTCCTTTTCCCCAACGTTTTCAAAAGAAAAAGCTAGATGCGAAATTTTTGGATATATTTAAGAAACTGCATATTAACATACCTTTTGCAGACGCATTGGAGCAAATGCCCAATTACGCTAAATTTTTGAAGGATGTTATGTCAAAGAAAAGAAAGATGACTGTTTCGAGACAATCAATCCGGCGAGAAAGAGTGCAAAGGCGATAATCCGGAGGAAACTACCACGAAACTAAAAGATCCGGGAGTTTCACTATCCTCAGCTATTGGTGATGTTTTCTTTAAGAAAGCACTTTGTGATTTAGGAGCAAGTATTAACTTGATGCCCTTGTCCATTTTCAGGCAACTTGGATTGGGAGAGGTGAAGCCGTCTATGGTCACCTTACAACTTGTGGACCGATCACTCACGTATCCGAAGGGAATCATCGAGGATGTGCTTGTTAAAGTCGATAAATTCATATTCCCTGTGGATTTTTTGGTGCTGGATATGGAGGAGGACAAAGATGTCCCTTTGATACTTGGGCGTCCATTCCTAGCTACCGAGAAGGCCTTGATAGATGTGCAAAAGGGAGAACTCACATTACGGGTTAATGATGAGCATGTTTTATTTACTATCTATATGGCACTACAATTTCATGATGGTGTTGAGAGCTGTAGTTTCATAGACGTAGTTGAGTCTTGCATTGATGAATATGCGGATCATACATTGTTTAAGGACGATTTAGAGTTTGGTTTGACACATTCATGTTCAACATCAAACATTATGATTGATTTTGATAATCAAGACTTGTATGACTGTGTTTGTGCTTTATATAATATGCAGGAGCTACCAAGAAGCGCGAGAGGAGCGCACACGAAGAAAAACGTGCGAGAGTCAGTTCTGCAGGGGCACACGACCCGTGCTTCGGAGCATGCCCTGGTCGTGCGCATGGCCGAAGAGAAGGATGAGAAACCTGAAGAGCGCACGGCCCGTGCGTTTGAGCACGGGCAGGTCGTGCGTGGGTTCAAAGCAAAGGAAGTAATACCTGAAGAGCGCACGACCCGTGCGTCTAAGCACGGGCAGTTCGTACGTGAGGCCGAAACAAAATATGCAACCACTAAAGAGCACACGGCCCGTGTGCCTGAGCACGGGCAGCCGGTGCGTGAACCCAAAAAGCCGATTTTGAACCCAGAACTCAAACCCTTGCCCGAGCATCTCAAATACGCATTCCTTGGAGCAAATAACACGAGTCCGGTAATCGTATCATCCCTTTTAACTTCAGTTCAACTTGATAAATTGTTTAGGGTGTTGAGAAAACATAAGTCTGTGATAGGTTGGTCAATTTCTGATTTAAAAGGCATAAGTCCATCGATTGTAATGCATAAAATTAGAATGGAATATGTCTATAAACCTTCAGTGCAAAATCAAATAAGATTGAACCCTATAATACAAGAGGTCATTAGAAAAGAGGTTTTAAAATAGTTAGATGCTGGAATCATATATGCTATTTCTGATAGTTCTTGGGTAAGTCCGGTACAAGTGGTACCAAAGAAAGGGGGAATGAATGTAGTTAGAACCGAAAGTGATGAGCTTATTGCGACTAGGATAGTTACTGGATGGCGTATATGTATTGATTATAGGAAGTTGAATGATGCCACTCGTAAAGATCACTTTCCCCTCCCCTTTATTGATATGATGTTAGATCGCTTGGCAGGATATGATTATTATTATTTTCTCGATGGTTATTCCGGGTATAACAAGATCATGATTGCACCGGAAGACCAAGAGAAGACGACATTTACATGTCCCTATGGTACGTTTGCATTTCGCAGAATGCCATTCAGACTATGTAATGCACCCGCGACTTTTCAGCGATGCATGATGGCTATATTTCATGATTTTATTGAGAAAATAATGGAGGTATTCAAGGATGATTTTTTTGTGTTTGGAGATTCTTTTGATCATTGCTTGGATAATCTTTCTCTAGTGTTGCAGAGATGCGAGGAAATTAACCTTGTTTTGAATTGGGAGAAGTGCCATTTCATGGTACGAGATGGCATTGTTAGGCCACCGGGTTTCTTCTACAGGTTTAGAAGTGGACAGAGCGAAGATTGTCGCAATTGAGAAACTCCCACCTCCAACAAATGAGAAGGCCATTCGAAGCTTCTTGGGGCACGCCGGTTTTTACAGAATGTTCATTCGTGACTTTTCTAAAATCACTAAACCTTTGAGTCGGTTATTAGAAAAAGATATTGCTTTCAATTTTTCCGATGATTGTTTGTAGGCATTTGAGATTCTGAAGAAGGCTTTGGTGACAACACCAATTCTTGTAGTTCCGTATTAGAGTCACCCCTTTGAGCTGATGTGTGATGCCAGTGACTTTGCAGTTGGGGCTGTTTTGGGTCAGAAAAGAGACAAGTTGTTCAGAGCTATATACTATGCGAGCAGAACATTAGACAGTGCCCAGCAAAACTATGCCACCACTGAGAAGGAAATGCTGGCAATTGTTTTTGCGTTCGATAAGTTCCGATATTACTTGATTGGAACTAAGACGATAGTCCACACAGACCACACGGCGATCAAATATCTATTCGACAAGAAGGATGCCAAACCGAGACTAATTCGATGGATTCTTTTATTGCAGGAGTTTTATGTGGAAATTCGAGATAGGAAGGGTTGTGAGAATGTGATAGCAGACGACTTGTCCAGGTTAGAGTACAAGAAAGATGAGAAAGAAGGCACAGAGGCAATTAAGGAGAAGTTCCCCAATGAGCAACTTTTAATGTTACAGGCTAAATTCCCATGGTACGCAGATTTTGTGAATTACTTGGTGGCGGGAGTCATGCCTCCGGATTTGTCTTCCTATCAAAAGAAGAAGTTCCTCCATGATGTCAAGTTCTACATGTGGGATGACCACTTGCTCTTTAAGAGGTGCGTAGACACTATCATCCGACGATGTGTACCTCAAAAAGAGTGCGAGGGAGTTCTACAACAATGCCATTCTTCACCTTCCGGGGGACACTTCGGTCTGACACACACTACGGAAAAGGTATTGCAGAGTGGTTTATATTGGCCTACTTTGTCTAATGATTGCTATTTATATGTGCAGCAGTGTGATAGATGCCAGCGAATGGGGAACATCTCGAGACGACATGAGATGCCCATGACCAATGTGTGTTCAGTGTGAGTTTTGCATGTATTTTAGGGCATATTTATGGCTATAATTGTTTATAAACATGCAATAACTCATATGAAATGATATATATTCTCTCTTTGTGGAAAAGGTATTACGCTTTGCTTGTTTTGTAGGAATTTAACGATACTTGGAGTGATTTTGTGACAAATACGAGCATTGCGACCTAGAATCATCAAGAACCGAGCGATTACACCCAACTGGAAGCCAACTATATGGAGTCTAGAATCATAGTGATGAGTCGTGTGCCAAAAGAAGCATGGATGATCAAACAACGAGGGGATTCATAAGAAAAATCCATTCCAAATGCGTCTGGAATTTCCAGCACTGGCAGGGTTTAGTATTTTGGCCATAACTCTCTCTAAAAAATTGATATTGAGCTGATTCAAGTGGCTATGGAAAGCTAAGAGAGAGGTCTAAAACGTGTATGAAGACCCCAGAAGCAAATTCAGAGGTTTGGGTGAACATGAATAATTTGTCTATGAGTTGTTTATTTGTAATGAGTAGCTAAACATCTTGTGATTTCCGGGTTTTGGAAGTAGATTAATTGAACTCTTGTTGAATGTTTTAATCTTAGTTGAAGTTATTGTCTTGAAGCCTATTTGAGTACTTTATGCTTATTCTTGTTTTATCATTTGGTTAATAGTTGGCATCTTTGATGTATTGATTCATAATTCGAGAGATGAGCTTCAATATTTGATTCTTGAGCATTTTGGCCAATGATTTAGCATGACTTGATATATTGATTCATAATTCGAGAGATGAGCTTCAATATTAGATCTTGAGTACTTGACATGAATATTTGCATGAATCGAGAGGTTTATAGATATTTGTGAGGATATTTGATCTTTGGTGCATTTGGGAGTTGTATATCTATTGTTGAGTAGAGATGCTATCATAGATATTTCAATCTACATTTTATATACATCTCGAGAGGGGGGATAAAACATATGTGTGATTGTCTTATAGGTATATTGATAATAATTTTGGCTTTGATTAAATCGGAAAACAAGAGGAATATAAATTGAAACCATAACCCGGGAATCCATTTCATTCTCTTGATAATTCCATATTTATTTTCATCTTGTATATTGTGGTTATTCTTGCCTTTACTTCCACAACAATCATCCAACTTTCGATCGTCTAAATAAAATAAGACTATTTTGGTTCAATACTTGGCACATAAATTTATTAGTCTCCGTGGATACGACCTTGCTTACCATATTCTATAAACTACACCGTACACTTGCGGTGAAGCGAAAAATAAGGCGAACAAGTTTTTGGCGCCGTTGCCGGGGACTAATACAATTTTTGGTGTTAATACTGCGATAGATAGAATTATTTTTAATTTAGATATTTTTTTTCTATTTTCTTTTATAAATTCTACCTCTACAATGTTTGATTTGTTTCTTTGAGTTGGTGCAGGTAGTACACGAACACTCACTCGGATGGAGAAATTCAATTACTTTAATAACTGGAATTCTTACAGTTATTGGAATAATCCTACTCCTACGTGCTATTATCCAGATTGGGGGAATTACGAAGATTTTTGATATGCTAACACGGAGAATGTGATTCCACCACCATCAAGCTTCAATGTAACGAATGGGTTTACCAATGCAGAGGCAAAACCATCTTTGGAAGACGCCATCACTTCATTCATGAATCAAACGACTGCATTTATAAGTGAGACAAGGAACTAATTCAATGCACAGGAGGCTAGGATGTACAAGATAGAGTTGCAAATGACACAATTGGTCAATACTTTGGGGTCACAAATGAAAAATCTCGAGACTCAAATGGGCCTATTAGCTACAATTATTGGTGGACAACAACAAAAGAGCCAATTTTCAAGCACCACTAAAATCAACTCAAAGGAACAATGTAGTGCCATTCATCAAATGAGTAGTACCGAATACGAGGAGCCGAAGATCCTGGAAAGTAAGAAAGTTCGGAACCAAACACGGACTATGTGTCTATGCACTTTCAGCCCGTGTGTGGTGTCGAAAATGAGCAGAAACAGGACAAAGAAAACATGAACCATGTGTGGATGCCTGGACAGTTCGTGTGTGATATCATAAGAAAGCTATTCCACAACGAAACGAACACTGGTGGTACATACGCGCACGGACAACATGAGCATAGCCCAGATCAAAATGTTCCAACACCAGGACTCCAATACTGGCTTGGAAATCCCAAGTATGCATTAATGGATGCAAACCATGAAAAAACTGTTCTCGACCACGACCCAAAGCAGCTAATATATGCATTCAAATGTGGTACGAACTGAAATTAACAGGCGTCGAGCTAAAGACGTTAAATATAGCACTTGTTGGGAGACAACCCAACAGTTTGTGGTGTGATTTTTGTTTTTGTTTGTTTTTCTTAAAAAAAACCAAAAAAAAGAGAGAGAAAAAAATTACCCGATTTTATTTCTTAGCCACGCACGGGCAGGGCGTGCGTGAATGCACGACCCATGCGTGATTGAGGAATTGGAGATGTTGCTACGGCACCATGCACGGGCAGCCCGTGCACTTACGCACGGCCCGTGCGTCCATCCGCTGAGAAGAGATACGAGTTTATGCGAGTTGAGATATCGGGGAGAAGTACAGAAGGATGCTACAGAGATCGCTCATAAGGCGACCACAACGTCGGGTAGACGTTGGTGCCACTTTCCGCCACCACCTCCATAGTGAATCAGGTAAATCCACACTTTTCAATATTGAAATTCTATCTTTCTTTGCGCACGATATAATTCCATTTAAGTTTGGGGGAGAGATAGCTATTTTGATATGATATGTGTGGATAGAAGAACAATATATACATATATATATATATATGCATTTTTGTGTGTTTTCATATAGTTGTATGTAGAGCATTTTAGGTTGCATTGCATTAGAAGCACGTTTACAACTTTCATAAATTTTAGAGAGTGAGTTGACCGTGTGATGCGACTCGTGCTATTATTTTGAAAATTTTGTATTGTTATGATTGGGTGTTGAGTATGAATTAACCGAGTCATGAATAGATGATATTGAGCATGTGGATATTGAGAACATGGTTTGATACTTTGAATTACGTAATTACAAGCCTGTGAGCTTTTGAGCCTTTACTGCTTTCATCATATGTAGTCTTGTTTATGATTTGAGTGTATCATTCATGTTGTTAGAATTCTAGAACATGCTCTGGTATCTCTATCAAAGTCACATGTTGTATGCGAATTGTGGAAATGATTAAAGGCCATTTTTGATTAGCCCTTCAAGCCTTTTGCGTACCTAGTGATGTTGAAATTCCTAGTTAGCTAAGTTGAGCCTATTGCCTATTTTTTGATAGCCACAATTCAAGCCTTAACTTGATATATTTGTTACCCTACACTTGAGCGTATAACATTGAGTAAAGGGATTGAATGAGGTTGAATGGGTTGGAATCGAAAAGTTGGATAATTGTGCAAATATTGGTTGATGGGAACAAAAGAGGAAGAAATGGAGGAGAAATGAAATGTTGAAAACTCATATAAGAGAAAACAAAATTGGCTTGATGAATGAGTTTTATATAAATGAACTTGGGGGCTAAGGATTGTAATTTGAGGTGTTTCTCAAAAGAAAGAAAGGGGATGGAGATAAGAAAAGTTGATGAAAATACGGGATGATTGGAGTAGCTTATGGGATTTTAATATAGATGATTGATGTGCTCACCGGTCTATACGCTCGAGTTTGAGTCACTTTATCCAAAATTTCCAACCCTAATAAAATAGCCTTCATTACAACCAAAAGAAAAAGTCTTTTTTGATTCACAAATTGCATACATTTTAGTGGCGGAGATATGAGACGATTTGTATGCTTATGGTAATTCTGTAACATTTAATTGAATTGAGCGTAAACACGTCCTATATTCATTCGAGATGAGAGTATACACTTGATCTTTGAGAGCCGTGATTCTTAGCATTTACCATGGTTTCTTTGATGTGTGCTCTATGTTAGATGTTTGAGGCTTGTTTGATTCATTGCTTGACACCTATGATGAACAATACAAATTTTATGGAGTTGTTGTGCGTTCTACTTTTCATTACTCCCAGTTATGTTTTGTCTTGTTTTAAAAGCGTTGACCGGGACGGTCAACAATTTAAGTTTGGGGGTTTGTTCAGTGTGAGTTTTGCATGTATTTTAGGGCATATTTATGGCTATAATTGTTTATAAACATGCAATAACTCATATGAAATGGTATATATTCGCTCTTTGTGGAAAGGGTATTACGCTTTGCTTGTTATTGCGACCAAGAATCATCAAGAATCGAGCGATTACACCCAATTGGAAGCCAACTATATGGAGTCTAGAGTCATAGTGATGAGTCGTGTGCCAAAAAAAGCATGGATGATCAAACAACGAGGGGATTCATAAGAAAAATCCATTCCAAATGCGTCTGGAATTTCCAGCACTGGCAGGGTACAACTCTTTCATTTTAGCTTCTTATGAATATGAACAATTTGTCTATGAGTTGTTTATTTGTAATGAGTAGCTAAACATCTTGTGATTTCCGAATTTTGGAAGTAGATTAATTGAACTCTTGTTGAATGTTTTAATCTTAGTTGAAGTTATTGTCTTGAAGCCTATTTGAGTACTTTATGCTTATTCTTATTTTATCATTTGGTTAATAGTTGGCATGTTCGATGTATTGATTCATAATTCGAGAGATGAGCTTCAATATTTGATTCTTGAGCACTTTGGCCAATGATTTAGCATGACTTGATATATTGATTCATAATTCGAGAGATGAGTTTCAATATTAGATCTTGAGTACTTGACATGAATATTTGCATGAATCGAGAGGTTTGTAGATATTTGTGAGGATATTTGATCTATGGTGCATTTGGGAGTTGTATATCTATTGTTGAGTAGAGATGCTAGCATAGATATTTCAATCTACGTTTTTTATATACATCTCGAGAGGGGGGATAAAACATATGTGTGATCGTCTTATAGGTATATTGATAATAACTTTGGCTTTGATTAAATCGGACAACAAGAGGAATATTAATTGAAACCATAACCCGGGAATCCATTTCATTCTCTTGATAATTCCATATTTATTTTCATCTTATATTTTGTGGTTATTCTTGCCATTACTTCCACAACAATCATCCAACTTTCGATCATCTAAATAAAAATAAGACTATTTTGGTTCAATACTTAGCGCATAAATTTATTAGTCTCCGTGGATACGACCTTGCTTGCCATATTTTATAAATTGCACCGTACACTTGCGGTGAAGCTAAAAATAAGGCGAACAATGTGATGGAAGTCGAGCTCTTTGATGTGTGGGGGATTGACTTTATGGGTCTCTTTCCATCTTCTTCGGGTTATCAGTACATTTTACTTGCAGTGGAGTGCGTATCTCAATGGGTTGAGGCGATTCCAGCACAAACAATTGATGTGCGAGTAGTGCTGAAATTTCTAAAGAAAAATATATTCACTCGGTTTGGAACCCCGAGAGCTTTGATTAGCGATGGGGGGTCACACTTTGTGAATAAGTTGATGAGCACTTTACTTGCGAAATACGGGGTCAAGCACAAGGTGGCATTAGCATATCATCCGCAAGCAAACGGGCAAGCAGAGGTAGCCAATCGCGAGATTAAGCAGATCTTAGAGAAGACAGTGAATATAAATCGCAAGGATTGGGCTATGAAGTTAGATGATGCATTATGGGCATATCGGACTGCGTACAAGACACCATTGGGCACATCGCCTTATCAGTTAGTATTCGGGAAATCATGCCATTTGCCAGTGGAAGTAGAGCACAAGGAGTTTTGGGCTGTGAAGAAGTTAAATTTTAACTTCCAAGCAGCGGGTGAAAATAGGATTTTGTATTTGAATGAGATGGAGGAGTTCCGGGATGAAGTCTATGAAAATTCTCGGATTTACAAGGAACGCACCAAGAGATGGCATGATCGAATGATAAAGAAGAGAGAGTTTTTACCGGGTGAACAAGTCATTTTGTTTAACTCGCATCTTAAACTCTTTCCCAGAAAACTTAAGTCTCGGTGGTCAGGGCCATTTGTTATCAAGAAAGTGTTAAATCCTCCAGGAATAGTGGAATTGTTGACCCGGGATGGGGAGACATTTATGGTGAATGGATAGAGGACCAAGAACTACCTTCATAGAGACCAATTAAAAGGAAGAGGTGACACGCCTCACTTTGCTGAACCATGATCGAGTAGACAGGCGTCAAGCTATAGACGTTAAATTTAGCGCTTTTTGGGAGGCAACCTAACAGTTTGGTGTTTTATTTCTTCCCATGTTTTTTTCCTTGGTTTCCTTTTGCTAAGTTAGGATTTTTTTTATGCTTGCATAAGTTAGGATTTTTTTTGCTTTCCTTAAAAAAAAAAAAAAAAAGGAAATTTCGAAGTTTGGTGCGGCACCCCGCACGGGCAGGGTCGTGCGCATGCGTGCAACAGGATTTGAGACTGAATTCACGGCACCCCGCACGGGCAGCCCGTGCGGATTCCAGGATTTTGGTTTGAACTTGAGGCACCCCGCACGGGCAGCCCGTGCGCCTTTCGACAGAAGCAACTTTAAGAAGCGCAGAGGCTATTTTTTTAACACTCTCACAAACTCCTCACGCACGGACACACACAAACCTCTCCCCCTCTCCAATTTGTTCGCCAATTTCACTTAAACTTTCATTGCAAACTCACTACCCACACTACTCACACACGTATTGAACACTCGAACTCGATTTGGAGAAAGATTTTGTGTGAAAAAGAGCCTAGGGTTTCAAATTCGTCTCTTCCCTAATTTTGGAGAATTCCTGGTAAGAACTTCACTTTTCTTTCGAATTTCTTGTAGATTATGGTTTAGAGTTCATATATGGTGCATGTTTGATGAATTTGTCATGATTTAATTGAATTTTTCTTTTGGGCATTTTATCGAACACCTTGTGGGTTGTTGAATTGGAGTATTTGTGGTTGTTTTATTGATGAATCTTGCATAAGCTGAGTATTTAGGGTGTTAGTGACTATGATTCTCTGCAATTACATTGTTATTTAGGTTTGGGAGCTTCATTGTTGATTAAATTGTAGGGATGAGACATTATGCCGTATTTGATTTGTTTGTATTGAATTCGTCATGTTCTTGTGTTGCTTGGCATGTTCGAAATCTCACATTTCTTTTGCTAGGTACAAACTTGAACATATGGCTGAACAAAGGAACCGACAGGGTCGGGGTGGACGCCCGAGGGGGCCGCTGCCTTACGGCGGGAGGTACATCCAGATGGCCCCGAGGCTTATGGACATATGCTGACTCAGGCCGATGAACTGGAGCGCTGGAATAGGTTGATCACTCGTTCTTTTACGCCAACGAGATATGCTGACGACGAGTGTACCCAAGCTCTTGGGATACACGATGAGGTTTGGCAGATGTTCAAACGGGTTGGGTGGACCGCGTTCATGCAAGGGCGGTGGCCGATGTATAAAACGCTAGCGCTCGAGTTCCTAAGCACACTGGACATTACTGAAACGAGAGCGAACAACGAGCCCCAGGTGATCCATTTTCGACTAGGAAATGAGTGGAGGCATGCCTCTATCGCCCAACTCAATGAGATTTTTGGGGTACCTTCTAACGCCCCTTATCGGCCAGCAGCGAACTATAGCCAGTATGAATTTTGGCGTTTGTTGGTTCAGACACCAGAAACCAGCCCAATGCTATATGAGGCACGCTCATCTAAGGCCTCATCACTCCGAAACCCCATCTTCTGCTGCATCCAAAAGGTCACAGCTCACTCCATTTACGCCCGACAAAATAACAGAGGTATGCAAGCTCGGGAGCTATACCTACTATGGTGTATGCTATCCCTTACCCCTTACAACATGGTGGCCCACTTTGTGGAACACGCCGTGTATGTTTCCAAGCAGACCGCAGGGACGATACTGATTGGGGGAATGCTAACCCCCATTGCTCGACATTTTCATGTCGATTTGAGAAGAATGGAGCCCATAGCGGGCAGTCGGAGTATAAACATGAACGCCCTTCGCCAAATGAAAATAATAACAGACGAAGAGAACATACTATGCTTCCAACAAAGGGTTGGACCTGCCTTCCCACTTCCTAACCCGCAGCTCACGTTTGTGGTTGACAATGAACTTAATTGGCTCATGAACTCTGAGGCGCATATCAGAATCATGGAAGTCATGACTGCAAGGAAAAAGAGGAGGGTAGCCGGGTTGCCAGATAGAGGCGATGGAGTATGATCGGCAAGAGCGAGGTTTTGAGCTGGGTTCCCAGCAGGGGGTTTCGAGCAGGGGTTCCAACAAGGGAGGCCCGACATTCTGGAAAGCTCTCACCAAGGTGAGGAGCGTGGGGGACAAACTTACCAGGATAGACTGTTTGCTCTTGAGGAGAGCATGCGACAGCATCGGGACAATTTCAGGCAGCACCAGGATGATTTCCGGCAGTACCGGGATAATTTCCGGCATCACCAGGATGAGTTTCGTACTTTCCGAACGGATCAAGAGCAGAGGTATCAGGCCCAGGAGCAGTGGGAATTGGAGATGTTGCAGATGATACATCAAGTACAAATGTGGCACATCTCCCAGGGCCACTTTTCGCCGCCACCCCCACAGTGAGACAGGTCCATTCCACACTTTTCTTTGAAATTCTATCTTCTCTTCTATGCGCTATAATTTCATTCAAGTTTGGGGGGGGGAGATGTATTATTTTGATTGAAGGGTGTGGTGTTTTTTGCATTCATATAGTTGCATGTAGAGCATATAGGTTGCATTGCATTAGATGCTTATTTTTGATTTTAGCACGTTTATTGCTTTCTTATGTTTTTAGGGAGTGAGTTGACCGCTATTGTGTGCTTGTTGTGATCTTGAGAGCATTTGTTGAACAGTTTATGTTGTTTTGAATTGGGTGTTGAGCGTGAGTTGATCGGTTTGAGAATAGATGATATGGAGCATGTGAATATTGAAATCATGGTTGATATGCTTTGAATTACGCAATTGCAAGCCTGTGAGTTTTTTGAGCCTTTACTGCTTTCATTATATGCAGTCTTGTTGTTGATTGAGTGTGTCATTCATGTTGATATGAATTCTAGAACTTGCTTTGGTATCTCTGTCAAAGTCACATGTTGTATGCAATTTATGAAGATGATTTTAGGCCATTTTTGTTAAGTCTTTCAAGTCTTTTGCCTACCTAATGACATTTAATTTCCCTAGTTAGCCAATTTGAGCCTATTGCCTAATTTTTTGGTAGCCACAATTGAAACCGTAACTTGATATATCTGTTATCCTAAGCTTGAAGCGTATAGCATTGAGTAAGGGATTGAATAAGGTTGAATAGGAGGATATCGAGAAGTTAGATAATGGTGTGCATGTTTGATGTTGGGAATATAAGAAGAAAAGGAGGAAAAGGGAGGATATATTCACAAAAGGGTCGAAAAAAAATCGACTGAAAAAAATAGAAAAAAGAAAAAAATCAACTGCATAAGTGAGTTGGCCTTAATTGCATTTATAGGCAGATGATTATGATGTAAGGCGAAAGAGAGTAGATTGAATGAAAAAAGGGGAGAAAAGAGATGTGATAAGAATAAGATGTGATTAGGGGTGCATATTTGATTTGAATGAGAATAGTTGATTGAGGAAAAGATGTGCTTACCAATCTATACGCTTGCGTTTGAGTCACTTTCTCCATATTTCCCTACCTTAACCAAAGAGCCTTCATTACAACCAAAAGCAAAGTCCTTTTTGATTTATGAATTGCATACAATCGAGTGGCGGAGATGTGAGACGATTTGCAAGCCTATGGTAATTCTTCAACATTGACATGATTTGAGCGAATACACGTCCCTTATTTTTCTAGAGAGGAGAGTATACACTTTATCCATGAGAGGCGTGATTTGAAGTATTTACCATGGTTTTAATTGACTTGTGCTCTATGTTAGATATTCGAAGCTTGGTTGATTTGTTTCTTGGCGTCTAGGGATAAACGACATGAATTGTGATGCGTTGTTCTTGAGTTGCTCTTCGTTACCCCATTTGTGTTTTGTCTTGTTTATAAAGTGTTCATCGGGACTGTCAACAATTTAAGTTTGGGGGTTTGATTGATATGTGTTTTGCATGTATTTTGCGCTTAATTGTAGCTAGAATTAGTTGCTATGCATGCATTACATGAGTAAAAAGGGCTTTATTTCTGTTTTGTGGAAAACGTATTACGCTTTGCTCGTTTTGTAGGAATTTGTTGATAATTGTAGCATTTTTGCAACAATTCGGAGCATTGTGACAAAGAACCGCTAATACTTGAAGTAACATACGAAGTTTGGAGTTGAATCAGGAAGAAGTCAGACGAACCGGGCGAGAAACGAAAGAAAACGAACAAGTATCAAGTCCAGCAGGTGCGCACGGGCAGGGCGTGCGTCCCTAACACGACCCGTGCGCTAATCCAAAACTGAGACTCGAGCCACGTCATGACGCACGGGATAATCCAAGATTCCTATGAACACATCAGTCAAGATGGATATGGATGCAGATGGCAAAGCTGTTGATCAAACTAGATACAGAGCCCTCATTGGATCATTGCTTTATATAACATCAAGCAGGCAAGATATCACCTTTGCAGTATGTGTATGTGCTAGATTTCAATCTGCACCGAAAGAGAGTCACATGACTGCAGCTAAGAGAATCCTAAGGCATTTGAAGGGATTCCAAGAAGTTGGCTTATGGTATCCAAATGAAGTAGGATTCAAGCTGGTAGGATACTCAGACTCGGTATCTTTGGATGTAGAGTTGACGGAAGAGTACATCGATACTTGTCAAATGCTTGAAATAGATTAGTTTCTTGGTTCAAAGAAAAACAAAATTCAATAGCTACATCCACAAAAAAAGCAGTACATAGTCTGCAAGGCGTTTATGCCCAAGTCTTATGGATGAGACAGCAGCTGAGAGACTATGATATTAAAGAAAAAGAGATTTCAATTATGTGTGATAACACTAGTGCTATTGCAATCACATAGAATCCAGTGTAGCACTCAATAACAAAGCACATTGATGTCAAATATCATTTTATAAGAGATCATGTTGAAAAGAAAGATATCACCTTGGAATACATCTCAACTGATAAGCAGTTAGCTGACATATTCACAAAGTCGTTATGTGAATCGAGATTTGAAGAGCTTAAGAATGAGCTAGGGTTAATTGAGTCGAGTTAGGATACTCAGAAGACTCATTCAGCAGAATCAAAAGAAGAGAGAATGAAAAATGAGCAAATTTCACATTTCAACCAAGTGAAACAACTTAGATGGGAAATCAACTGTATCGAGTTAGCTGACAGTTGAGTGATCAAATGTGAAGACAGAAGCAGAGTTAAGTCACTTTTGGATGATAGTTGAGTTATTTATGAGCTAAGTGACACAATGCAGTCATTTTTTGTGAGCGGCAATATTTTTAAGGATTACATCAGCGTAATTATGGCTGTCAGAACAAAAGCTGCATGGTTAAGCCTATGATTGGATATAAATACTACTGCATTTAATGCGGGTAAATTAATGTAGTTTCAAAGGTTAAATTCTGACCGTCGATTTTGATCAAGTTTTTCAAATTCCAAAAACCGCCATTTCAAGTCCAATATAAGCCAAAAACACACTTTCTCTCTCCTCACAAAAACTCTCTCGTCTCCAACAAGCAAGGATTTTTTCCCTCTGTGAAAGTGCAAACCCTACTTTTCAAAATCGAGATTTTATGTTTTTTTTTTCACCGGAGATCTTCATAAAAATGGATGCTACATACGACTTCGTAAAGATGTCCAAGAAGATCCACTCTGGATATACAGTTGATTTCAAGAGAATGATGAAACAGGGCGCTGATGAATCTCCGGTGAAGAAAATCGCAAAGAAACTAGAGAAGTCCGGTCTGAAGGACCTTCTCACTATGGAGTTCTCTCACACGTATCTGGAAGAGGTCGCGATGTTCTATGTCAACGCAGAAGTGCATGATGATGAGATTCGCTCATCAGTTCACAACAAGACTATCAAGATCACTGCTACTGACCTTGCTGAGTTGTCTACTGAAGGGCTGAAGGAAATGTCTGAGAAAGATGTCAACATAGCTGCGGCTTGGAAGGAGATAGCCAAGCCTGAGTCAACTGCGAAGGCTATCTATACAACCAAGAATGATTTGATCAAAGATGATTACCATAAATTAATGTACATTGTGTCCAAATGCATGGATATGAAGTTCGGGAGCTTTAATCACCTGTCTCGAACTAAGCTGGTGGTGATGGCAGCGATCATAGAAGAGAAAACGATCAACTGGGCTCAATTTGTTTTCAGCTTAATCTGCAAAAATGTGATCAACATGACCATCAAGGAGGATGGAACCTTTGGATGCTCGTTGGGATATGGCCTGGTGATTGGCCATTTGATGGAAGCAAAAGGAATTGCCCTGCATCATGGAAAGCCATTCCATGTGAACAAGATGTTTAAGGCAAACTTTTCTGGAGCTCAGAGGAAGGTGCATGCAAGGAAAGCTGACACGAGTGAGGGTGAGTCAGCTGACCCTACTGAAGACAAAGCTGCAACCGCTCCAGCTCTCTCTCCCAAGCCTACTCAGAAAAAGAGAGCTACGGCGGCAAGCCGGCTAAGCCAAAGACTGCCCTGCACCAAAGTCCAAGAAAGCTCCCGCCCCTACAAACCGATCCACAAGCACTTTGCCCCGGAAATGATTTGAAGCCTCTGCTCCAATCGTAAAGAAGAAACACACAGCTGCGCCCCACAAGTTAGCTGTTGTTAAGAAGATAAAGATGGTGGAGCCAGAAGCCACCATTGAAGAAGCTGAAGATGATGTTGTTCCTCTTGTAAGGACCAAGAGAAGAAAACTTTTTAGGAAGTCTAAGCTTGAAAAAGCTGAGTCTCCCACTCAGCCAGAAAAAGCCAGAAAAGACTGCTGATACTCAAGAAGAGAAGTTGAAAGAAATGGATTGTGGAGATGCGGCCACCAAGGATGCAGAGAAGACTGTTGATGCCACTCAGCGGAATGTAGAAGACCAGTACGCCAAGAGACACAATGTGGAAAAGCAAAGAGCTGAGACAGCTGAGATTCTTGAGGAAAGAGTTGTCTTGTCCCCTCAAACCGATGTCAATATACCCGAGGAGGAGCAAGCTCCACTTGCTACGATTTCGGAAGATGGAGATGATGATGATGACGTGGTAATGTACTCTCTAGTCTACCCAGATATTTTGCAGAGATTGAGGGATTGGAGGAATCGGAAGTTAAGTTACTCCCAACAACAATTTGAGCAACCATAGTTCATTGAAGAAGAAGAGGAGCTCTAAAGCTTCCTTGGAAACGTCTCTATCCACTATGCCCTCAATGAGGAATTTTGTATGGACGCCCTTCACGCAATAAAAGAAGATGAAAATGAGAAAGATTTGGAGAAGGCCAAAGCTCTTGAAAAATCAAAGATGTGCATGTTCGTTGGAGGTCACGAGCATCACATGGAATCGACTGACAGCAGCGACCTAGAAGAGATTGATCCTGCTGAAACAGTCGAGAAGGCCGAATTCCAACAGGCCATTAAAGAATCAAAAGCCATGCATGAACAACAATTGCGAGAGGGTCCGGGAGAGTCTTCTAAACTCTCTCCCAACTCTAACACTTTGGATGTGGCGCAGAAGATAGCTGCCACCACATCCCTCGTGCAATCTGAAAATGGCTCTCATGGGAACGGCGATGAAGCTAGGGAAGGAGATGAAATGGGAACTTTAGCCAAGCCAACCCCCGAAGAAGGTGTTAAAACACCTGCCCCTACGGATGATCACTCAGAGGGGAAAACAGCCGGGTCTCAGGAGCAGAGTAACCCCACAACTTCTAACTTAGCTGGTGAGCCAGCTAAGAGAGAAGCTCTCTCCACCACAACCAGGTCAGAAGATGTTGTGGGAGACACACAATGAAGTTAAGAGGCAAATGAGAGAAACACACAGAACATCAGAATGAAGTTGAAGAAGCTCAGACGGTTGAGACTGTCTCAGATGAAACTTCTTCTGCACTGAAGGCTGATGACGATGTTGTTGCAGCTAAGGCAAATGATGGAATGGAGACCATAGGAGTTTGAGACTCCACTGTCCTGGAAGTGCAATCCTAGGAGTTGAGACTCCGACGGATACCACCGAAGACCCTAAGGCAGATGAGTTTGCTGTGGGGAAAACTGTCCAAGACCCTACTGCAGTTGAGACTGCACATAGGAATGCTGAAGGCCCTACAGCGGTTGAGACTGCTGAGGGTATTGAAGGCCTAAAGAAGGTTGAGACTTCCTTAGGTAAAGAAGCTGAAAAGAGCAAATTCCTCATGTGGAGACGGCTGATGAAGAAGACAAAATCAGCGCTCTCAGTGATTTCCAGGAGAACATTGACACAAAATTTCTGGAATCCGACAATGAAGCCGAGTCCACACCCATTGATGAATCTGCCAAGGACAAGGCTGAGGATGCTCAAGACTCTCGGAGTACTGTCAGTGATAAAACAGGTTCGATGAGGTTCGTATTCAATGATGATCCACCCCCAATGGCTACATCACACTCCAATTATGCTGGTAAAATAGCTGAGGACCAGTCGACTCAAAAAGAAATTCAAACTAATACTGACGAAGCTGTTAACACAGCTGAGGGTTAGTCACCGAGCAGACCAAAACAACTACTCAAGCTGGAAATCAGTCAGTTGAGTAGGCTACCACATCTGCTCAAACAAAGACTCAATCAGCTAAAAGCAGGATAACACAGCTGCTCTCAATGCCGGCGAAGCTGGTTCAACTGAGGCAAATAGAGCTGAGGAACTACAGAAGAAGAAGGGAAAGGCTCCACAAGTTGGACCTTCAGGAATTCTTATCGACCCAGACAACATGTTTGAAGAAATATTCCACTTTGAAGTTGAGTTGCCACCTCTGGATGCCGAGTCTGCTAGAGAACAAGCCAAATATATTGTGGAAATAGATCCTGGAGTTCCAGCTGATTCCACAATAGTGCCTATAGGTTTCGACTTCGATGTTGTTTGGCCTGAGGAAGAGTCCGCTTCTACAGCCGACTTCCAGAAGGCATTTAAAGCCATCTGCAAAGAAATTGAGAAAATGGAACACGGCTTAGCATCATTAGACTTAAAGCTGGACAACCGTGATGCAAATATCAGTGGGGACATTCGAGGTGTTGTTCTACGAATCAGTGAGAATTGAAGAATCCCACAAGTCAGATATGGAGTTACTTAAGCTGCAACACAAGAGCGAGATTGCAAGACTAAAGACCAACATGAACCAGCAGTTCAGTGTTCTCCAGACATAAATGAAATTAATGGCAGCTGAGTCAAAGGCTACATGATCAGAATTCAGAACAGCCTACTCCAAAGCAGATGACAAGCAAAACTCTAGAAACAGCCAACTTGAGTTCATTCTCAGTGGATTGTTCTCTGGTCTGACCCTATGTTTTGGTGATGATGCCAAAAAGGTGGAAGATGAGGCCTTGAAGGAACTGAAGGAAGGGAAAGGGAGTCATAAGGTGGAAAAGAAGGAAGTACCAACTAAGGGGGAAAGAAGCTCGAAAAATCCCCTTGAAGCTTATGTTCGCTGAAACTCCTCATCAAGGAGAGATAATAGCTTCACTTCTCAGCAAGCTACTGAAAGAGCTGTCAGTGGAACATAAAGCTGAGATGGCAGTTAAAGAATCAAGGAAAGCCATCGAAGCTGAGTTCGAAAAGGTGGCTGAGAAGCATTCTACGCAGATTCAGAACATAAAGACGCAATATGATGGTCCTCCAGCAGGAAAGGATTTCCCTGCGATCAAGCCCCCAAGAGACATTGTTATGCCTGATACTAGGTCTGAGCCCAAATCACTAGAGGAGTTTCAAACTCTAGAGGCAGAAGGCTACTTTAGAGAAATAACTCTACCGCAAGCCTGATGAAAGGTCTCGATGTATGTAACTTAGCCGATATGCGGTAAAGTTCAAAGCGATCACTCACCGGAAAAGCCAAAGCTCGATGACAAGACACTCCCAGATGAGGAGCTGAGTCGGGGAGTGGAAGGGGAAGATCAGGTTGTCGTGGAAGAGGCAGAGGTTCTCGACCGCAGCCAAATCCTCAGGACATCAAGTATATTGATCCACAGAAGAAAGGGATCACTTACTGGGGTGGATATGATCATCTTGCAAATTTGGAAGTCCATCGCAAGAATGAAGAAGCTGTGAGGAGGCAAGAAGCCGAAAATAAGAGGGCGACGCGAGAATGGGAGGAAAGGCAGCGTAGGGATGACCCTACTGCAAGGCGTGCCTATGAGAAGAAGAAGAGGGATGAAGAATAAAGAGAGAGGAGAAGAGCAGATGAGGACAGGAGGAGAGCTGAAGATGAAGAGAGAAAAAGGAAGCAACCAAGGCGTTGAAGACAACTGCAAACCCTTTATGTATTTTACTTTATTGTATATACACAGCTGTAAGTACTCTGTATGTTAGCTATTAGCTCTGATACCTTCTTTGTAATTTTGCTCTGATACCAGTTGTAACTTAGCTCTGATACATGTTGCAATTCAATATATGTATAAGCTTTGATACATTTTGTAAACAGCTTTGTAAAGGACAAGAATGCTATGATCAATAAAATTGATTATTCAAAGCATACATTCTTTGTTACTGCACTGCTTGTGTTTGTTGTTTATTTTATTTAAGTTTTGACATCATCAAAAAGGGGAAAATTGTTAGAAAATTTATTGTTTAGATTTTGATGATACCATGTAAAACTTAGACTAGGAAGTTGGCACCCCATTTTCCTTGTATTTCTATGTTGTAATAGATAAGACTGAAAGATCTGACTGAAGTCAGCTATGTCAAAGAATGCAAGAAGTCAACTGTAGACAAAAGTGAAGACTCTGATGTGTGTCAACTGAGTATGGCCAAGATGAAAGACAAAGACTCGACTGAAGGAGATACAACTGAGGAACAGTTGTGTGAAGGATCTTGATGTATCAGTCAAGTCAGTGAGAAGCCAAGTCTATACAGTTGAATTGACAGTTGAGTCATTCTCATATAATTGGAGCAGACTCAAGTCAAAGGGGTAAATGCAGCAGTCAAGTCAAGACGACTGACATTGATCCGTTGGAAGGAAGTCAAGGATATTACTCAATATAGTAATAAGTCCAAGCTTCCAGGTCTTAAAATGTTTGGCCGAGAAATATGCAAAAGGAATAAAGCAATAGGAAACACTGAAGCATTTGTCAGACCCTGTAAAGCTGCAGAGTCATTTAATACGAGGAAGGGTTAACATCACTTCGCTGCAGGCCAAGAAAAGACAAGCCAACAAACAAGAAGTGTCATTTGAAAATAGACTATCTCTTCAACGGACAAATTTTCAAATGAGGACTATAAAAGGTTGCGGAAGCATTTGAGGAAAAAATGATCTACACGAGCAAAAATCAATCTTACAAGCAAGCATAACCTGCAATATTCTCAAACTTATCAAGAAAATTCCTCAAGCCTAAAACTCGAAGGAACTCAATCCAACACACGTTGTGAAGGAAAGATTACTTAAATCAGTTGAAGAGGAAATATTTCAAGAACATAAAGGGATCTACTCTCCAAGTTTGAAGGAGTTGTAGTGAGGTTCAAGGTTGAACCAGAAGTTTCAAGTTTGTTGGAAGGTTGTGTGATCAATTCCAAAGGCTTGAAGGGAGCTGAAGTAGCAAGACAACTGTCTTGTGAAGAAGCTGAGTCGTATGAGAAGCCAGCTGTGTGATCAAGGCTGTCTCTAGACTGAGAACTGCTTTGTAACTTGATCTGTTACTTAGTAAATTCCTCCAGAAGTTAGAGAATAGTGGATTAGAGGAATTACCCCATCCTCGAACCACTATAAAAATTTGCTTGTGTCACTTACTTTCAGCATTTACTTTCTTGCTTATATTTTCATATATGCTGATAAGTTATATTGCTATCAACTGATAATAACAAATGCTAAAACAAGTGTTAAAAACGAGCTTAAAATTAACAAAGGGTGTTAAGTCTTCCGCTGTTAAAAACCAAATCATCTAAAATTTAAGTGTTAGCTGACGCAGCTAAGTTATACTATCAAAAGCTCAGTCGAGTCTGTTGAATGGGTAACTTTACTGAAGAAAGCCAACCTAGATGTCCCCCAAGGACTTAGCTGATTTGAGTCAACTCTGTTTGAATATTTTAAAAGGACTAAAAAGTGAAAATTTGGTAAAGTTTATTCAACCCCTCTTCTAAACCTTACACTTCATCCCTTGGGACCTACAAACAGTGCATCATTGTATAACTAATTGTACACCATTCAATACCAGCGCTTTTTATGGGATTTGATTTTACGATTATTCCCGCATTTCATTCAATTGTGGTTTACTCACAATGATGTACAATTAGTTATACAATGATGCACTGTTAGATATAAAATGGTGCACAATCAGTTATTAAATGGTCCACAGTTCAGCTATTAAAATGGTGCATAATTCAGTTATGGAAACATGATCTTTATCACATCCATGATTATAGGGCGTCATTATGGAAAGGTGGTTATACCATTTTGTCTTTATAGGATTTTTAGATGATGTACAATTAGTTATACACTATACAATGATGCACTGTTACATATAAAATGGTGTACAGTTAAGTTATTAAATGGAAGATGGTTACACAATTGTGTTTATAATTCATTTAGATGATGTACAATTAGTTATACAATGATGCACTATACAATGATTCACTGTTAGATATAAAATGGTGTGCAATCAATTATTAAATGGTGTACAGTTCAGCTATTAAAATGGTACACAATTTCAATTATGGAAACGTGATATTAATCAATCCCTTGATTGTAGGGGCGTGATTTATGGCATTTTGCTAGTTACTATTATGTCATTTCCACCTAATTATTTGATAAATCAGTTATTTTTAATAGCAATCTGGACCATTGAATAAAAGGTGTGGATGGATGGGATCAATCCACACTACCACACTGTAAGAAGCTGCCACACGAAATCCCATCTCTCTCTCTCTCTCTCTATATATATATATATATATATAGAGAGAGAGAGAGAGAGAGTTTGTACGTGTTCAGTGTGTGTGGGAGAGTGGAACTGTCTCTGTAGAGTGTGTGTGCATATGTGTGTGTGTGTATGAGAGAGAGAGAGAGAGAGGAACTATCTCTGCAGTCGGTGTGTGTGTGTGTGTGTGTGTGTGTGTGTGAGAGAGAGAGAGAGAGAGAGAGAGAGAGAGAGGTTGCGATTGGATATGTAATGATTTCCATTTTCTTTCCGCTGGACAAACTTGTTTAACCCAACATGCAAACATTTATGAAAATTTTGAGAAAATATATTATTCTCTCGCTTTCACTTTTTCTCATTTTTTCTCTTACTAATCACATCTACACATTTTTTCACGAAGAACTAATCATTATTACACATTCTCCCACAAATTTCACTATTCGCCCACTCACACATTTCTAACTACCAATCATTATTTTACTATTTTTAAATCAAATCAACTTTCATAATTACTTTTTCATCTCACATCCAATCACACTCTCAAAATTCATGTGTGTGTATGTATGATATGTGCAAGTGTGCATAATGAAAAGAAAACGACGACTTCAAATTACTACATTTTGGGAGAGATTTCAAATCCTTTAAAAATGAATTAAAACTTGAGTGATATGTAATCCATTGAATTGAATTTATAAATCAAACAAATGTGTGAATTTAGCTAAAGATTTCAAATATCTCACTCCAAATCCACTCCCAAATATCCCCATACAAATCTAACCTAATTGATATTTTTGACTTGGCAACCTCACAGTTGATGCCACCCACCTGCTAGGAATCAAACCCTTATATTTTGGCCTCATCTGACTTATATCACAGGACAATATAATTGATGCCAACACCACTATGAATCGAAACTTCTGACCTTGATTCTGATACCACTTGTAGGATCTGAGGAGTTGCCACTTTGCCTAAAAACCAATTGGTATTACAGTGTTGCATACCCTTAACCTTGTAGAGTACATGCACAAGTGTCCACCATATTCTTGTGATTTGGCCCCGACTAGGACTTACGCCACCGGACAATTGTTGTTACACCTTGTGACCCTCATTTTATTTTTTCAATTATATTTGTGAACAAAGATACTAACAACCACGTTTCATGTTAGACAAACAGTATTAACCACGTGGAATTCTTCTTAGGAAAAAATTGTGCTGGTTTTCTAAGAAATGACTGATTACGAGATAGAAAAATGAAGTCGATGCTAGAATTTGATTCCATCTATGCAAGACGAAATTTCCCATGTATAGTATTTTAATAATTACGCAACGTCTCTAAGATACAACAACTTTCATTCTTAAGCTAGTAGCACTACAAAACTTAAGAACTCAATGAATTATAAGTGTTTTTACAACTTTCAAGCTTTGAAGATAAAAGATCTCAATATGATGTGTATGATATATGTTGATTCAATTTTGTTTTTCTCTATTAAATTAGTTCAAATTTCATACATGGAAATCATCATATTTTTTTACTCGAAAAGACATCTTCATTAGCCAAAAACAAACATTTATGCACTTATAGACGCAACACTTTGGAACTGTGAGACCGTGTGCACTTTGCAGCTGATCGACCAGCGCGACTGTACCAACTCTCTGTCTGAGTCGCGCGAGCACACACGAAACGCACGGGCGCGCACTGTTCCAGACCAGATTGCACAAATAACTTTTAGAGGTGTCAAATAAATTTTGTCTAAAAAGATAGGGGCTTAGAGGATCGAGCCTGAATCGCACAATTATTCTCATTTTTTCTCTTACCAATCACATCTACACAATTTCTACAAAAAAACTAATCACTATTACACATTCTCCCACAAATTTCACTATTCACCCACTAGCATGTAGGTCCTCCCGTCTCTAAAAACACTGGTGCCCAAGGACCCAAACGCATTACTCCAACTAGGACTATATAAGGTGAACACATTTTGGATTTATAACCTATGTGGGATGGAGTCTTGCTCCATCACCCATTTTCCAATTTCCATAACAATTTTTACATGTTAAGTGACCAACTTGGTGCATTAATTTCTCATTCACGCAAAATTGGTTTTGATAAATACAAAATATTAATCTTATGTACTCACTTATAAGATTTTAATTATCTATTTTTTTTCCATTTCACATGAATAGAAACCACTTAAATATTTGGTTCAATATGGGTCAAAATCCATATTTCTAACACTTCTGTTAGTGTAGCATGACATACATACCGAGTTTTGGGCTAATTACAATAAAACCCAGAATTTTTTTAAAATTGATAAAAAAAGACCTTGAGGTTCGATTTCGCTTACATTTTCCCCCTTCATATGTAAAACATATTTCAAAAATACCCCTGATATTTCAGTAAATATTACAGTTACGCCCTTAAATTTAAGACATAATCAAACTTTAGAGGGCTTTTTGTAATTTTAAAACATCTCTGGTTTTTTTGTAATTAGGTCAAACCTGAAGGGGTCTTTTGTAATTATCCCTTTGAATTATTCCATAGCTAAGATTAGCAATTGTTGTATCCGCATAACATCTTCGTAGTCAAATATACAGATTATGGCTTGATCCTAGCTGATGCCCTGTTCTATTTTTTTAGTGTTTCAGTTGGCCTATTTAATAATTTATCACGATCTCGAACTAATATTATAGTTCTAGTCCATAATCAATTCAAGAATAATGGCGCCACGGAGCGTATTCAATTATTCATTGGAGTATTTGACTAAGATCTAATTATGACTCAATTAAAAAAAATTAAGATGATAAGATTCGCGTATAATTTTATTTAGGTTGCTTTAGATGTAAATATATTAATTTAAATGGATGATTTGAAGATTGATTTCAAATGATTCCATATCAACGTTATATATTAAAAGGAAAAACAAATATGACACATGACATCACCTCACTATTTTTGGATATGTGTCTAATCATTGTCTCAACTTCATATGACTGATTCACATTTATCCATGTGCAACCCTATGTATATATTTTTTATATATAATCTAAAAGCACTAAAACTTGTATTAGACAGTCTCATGTATATAATCCATGAGATGGATCCTATATTTAAATAGAATTTTGACTCAAACCCATTCCCACGAAAAGAATTCATATTTTTGTGTATTTTAGGATCCGTCTCATGAACTTAGATCCATGAGACGGTCTCCCTTAAGGCCTCCTCATCTAAAAGATAATAAACAATCCAAAAATAATGATTCTATCAATACAATTTTTTGTTTTTCTTTTGTAAAAAGAAAATTTATATCAATACTCTACCTTGCACATAATCCAAAAATTAAATAAATCAAATATTTTACTTAATCCAAAAATCAAATATTTAAATTTTATTGGATACTCTACCTTGCAAATAGAACAAGGTATCCAAAATATATATTAACTAGAACAACACCCGTGTATTACATGGTGTATTACACGGAATTTGTCCAAAAGATAAAACTTTAGTGTCTCAAATTTATTTGTGATAGTTAGAAAAGACAGAAAATACTAATTATAAAAAAATAAAAAGGAAATCCAAAACTTATAAAAGTATCATACAAATAATTCACTTCAAATTCTGAAAAGCTTCTTTGTAAACTACATTATTTGTTATATTTCCAACTATCGGAATACATACATATAAATATATAAATATATTAAATATATGATTTTGCCGATTAAATGTTTGATTGGGTTAAATATTGATTAGAGTAAACTTGTCGGATATACATACATATATTTGATTGGATTAAATATTGATTTTGCCAAATTAATAACGCTTTTGCCGATTAAATATTTGAGTGGATTAAATATTGATTAGATTAAATATTGATTGGAACTTGCCGGATATACATAGATTTGCAATTGGATTAAATATTGATTTTGCCCAATTGATTACGCTTTTGCCAATTAAATATTTGATTGGATTAGATATTGATTAGATTAAATATTAATTGGATTAAACTTGATGTATAATGTTGATAAAATCAATTGAGTCAATAGTTATATACGAAAAATTAATTAATATGTTATAAGGAAAATCAATTGAGTCAATAATTATATATGAAAATAGAAAATTTAATTAATAAGTTGATGATAAATTAATTGTAAATTGATAGTAAATTAATTATGATTGGAAGAATAAAGTGGTGACACGGTTTGCCATGTGGCTAAATATAAAAGTAACACATGGACATGTATCAAATTGCAGAGGTAACGATATGTGGCAGTTTGTTTTTTCTTTTAGTATATAGGGTTGATATGTAGCGTTTATAATCATCCGATAAGAAGACACCGAACTCTAAAAAAAATATTTAATTATTTATTACGATCACGATATCTGATGTGTTTGTTAAACTCCATAAACAATTCAAGAATATGACGGAGGCACGGAGCGTATTAATTTGATTAATATCTAATTATGACTCAATTTCAAAAAAAAAATTAAGATGAAAATATTCTCGTAAAATTTTATTCATATTTAAACATCTCTATAGTCTATATATATATATAAAGAAATATTATTCTGAAAATAACAATGTTGTAAAAAGCGCTAGGCGCTAGCTAGGCGGCAGACTGGGGTCTAGCGCCTAGGCGGGGATTAATCGAGGCTAGGCGCGACCTGGGCGGGGTTAGGCGGAGCCTAATCGGAAAAAAATCGTAGGCGGACGAGGGAGGCCTAGCGCCTATAGGCGGGGATTAATCGGGGCTAGGCGGGGATTTTTACAACAGAGGAAAATAGTAGCTACATAGTTTTCCCACTCATTTTTCATTGCTATAAAAGATAATAAAAGTCTGGGAAAAAATGGTAAAAAAACTTTGTGATTTCATGATTTCCAAATCTGTGTGTATTGTATCAATTAGGTTTTCAAATCTGCGCGTATATTACATTAATTATTATATTTGTCTTTTTCAGTCACATGAAGATTGTCAACTCGATTACGCATTTTTAATATGTAATCCTCCACAGACAAATCACATTTTTTGAGAGTTTGAACAGATTTAAAGCAATGCTACAAAAGAATAAAGTTCTATCCATTAGGAGTACGCTACATGTATTTGTTGAACAAATTTCTCCCGTATCTACTGCTTTTTCTCTCTTTTCTTTTACAGCTGAAGTTGATCCGTGATCAAATCGTTGATAAAATGGTGACCAATATACCGTCATAGAATAAAACCAAATGAGGGAAACAAAGAACTAATTTAAAATGGAAGAAGTATTATTCATTAGGGAAAATGTGTTTTTTTGGATTTCAAAACTTTCACGTTTTCAAAATTATACATTTGGGCTATTGACATTAATTTGTATATTCATGTATTTTGACTATTGTACTTTCTTATTTGGCAAAATTGCAGATTTGGTCTTGTAACTTTAGGGGTGACCGATATTGGTCCTCTAAAATAAACGGTTTTCACAAAAACTCTGTAACTAATAAATTGTCCCGCATTTGGTCCTATTTTCTCCTGAATTTCGAATTGGTGCCGGAAAATGGCACGTGCCCATCATGTGACTCAAAATCCGGCCACTTTTGGCTGAGTTGGATATTGTTTAATCAATTTATATTTTTTTTCTCTAAAATAATATCATGTCAATTAAATAAGCCACATCACAATAAAAATGGAGGGAAATTATTTCAGAATCCTACCTAACCCAACCCAGCAATTAAATTTCCAAATTGATTGCACAAGAACCCTAACCCTAACCTGTTCGAGAAAAACTCACAAAAACTTTAGAAATCTTCTCCTTGTAAAGAACAAAAGAAAAATCAATGTCTGAAGCTACTCACGAAACCGGGTATGGTTAATGCTTTTGTAGTAGAAGGGTTGTTATACGCACGTCTTGGAGAAAGCAGAATCCAGGGAGGAGATTTCATTCTTGTCTGAATTGTGAAGTGTTTTCCAATGATATTTGCTTATAAAAGTATTGTATGGATGAGTGTTTTTTGTTGGGGAAAAAATCCACTTTTTCTGAGATTGTTGTGTTTGAATTTTGGACTGAAATATTTTGGAGCTCCCAATGTGCCCTAGATCGAGAATCTGCAATTTTGCCTACCTGTTTTAGTGAAATTTTAAATTTTCTGTAATTTCCACTTTTATAAAAAAATCAATTTTTCTGTAATTTTGGACTGAAATATTTGTTGTGATTATTTGGATTTTTAGAGAGGAGGTTGATACTTTGATTAGGAGGATCTCCTAATGTGCCCTAGATCAAGAATCATAATAACTGGTTGCTAAAGAAGTTGAATGCATTGGATGATGGTAACAAGAAGTTGCAGGCTGACATTATGATTCTGAAAGAAGGCAACAAAAAATTGGCAATGGTTCTAAGGTCAAGTCGAGATAAGCGATAGTGGTGATGATTCCTGTGATTTGTGGCTGTGTTTGGTGGTTTTCCTCAACCAAGTCACCTGGTTCACGTTGTTTTGAAGAGTTGGCAATGAATATAATTGAATGAAATGAAGTTGTATTTTAGTGACATTAGTCCAGAAGTATTGTTAAATTATGTTAACTTTGTTTATTTTGAACCTCTGTATTTTGCAATGTCGAACCTCTGTTATGTTATGAAATGAAATGTTGAACCTCTATCATCTTATGCAATGTTATATGTAATATGAAATGTATTGTTGTCTAGCAATTTGGAGATTGAAACAGCTGGGAATATTATGTGCTAGCAATTTGGAGATTGAAACATGACAATGGGATTAAGCAATTCAACAATTCAACAATTCAACAATTTAAACACAAAAATAGCAATTCAACAATGAAACATGACACTGGGAGATTTAAAGGAACCTTGCAAATTTCATAAAAGCTCCATATGCTTCATTTCAACAATTTTTGGCCAATACAAAAATAGCAATTCATCTAAAATATTCAGTGTGCACATCTAAACCATAATTCTGCCAATTGAAAGTCTATAAAAAGATTGACAGAAACATCTAAAACATAAGTGCACATGACAAAAACATTCAAAATCATGTTCCAACAAAACATATAAAATCAAGTTTCAACAAAACAAGAGTGCAACATCAGCTCTCTATGCAACTTTCTTCTTCCCTTTTTCCTATTTTATCTTCTTGATTGTTTGACTTGGCTGGGAGAGACTAAACACTGCTGCAGTACCACTCCTGGATGACATGTAGAGCTTGCTTCTTAATGTGAAGTGCTCAGGATTGAATGGTTAGGGCTCATTTAGCATTTGAAGCTTCTCAAAGACTGTTGGACCAACTGTTGGCATGGTAGGTGGTTGAAAAACAGGATAAACTTGAATGACCTCATCTGCAACAACTGGAGTATCCAATCTGCTCACTTGTGATCGCATCATTTTGTCTGGAGGTAAAATTGTAGGCCTCTTCTCTTGTGTACGACATTCATCACCATCAGTTAAATCCTGCACACATGAAGCCAAATCTACATTATAAAAATGAAACAAACATATAGGCCCACATGCAAACAATACTAAAGACATGGGGGGACCATTCACACACTACAATAACTGACCGGGGGTCTCCCTACAGATTTTTCACACAAACAAAATGGGGCTTTTCAAAGATTCTGTACTTTTTACAGAAATGGGACCAACAAAGTTAAATGAAAAGCAAAAAACCACCAAAAAAATGACTTTTCAACTAACCATAACTAGGGTGCACTTCATCATGTTTACTTGTCCTTCGAATCTTCACTCTGTCAGTCATTCTACCTTGATCATTCACATACCATTAATTTTTTTTTTTGAAGTTCTGAAACGTGAGGTTCAAAAGATTTAGGGTTTTTTCTATCTTCTTTAATCTGACTTTTGGTTTCTAAAAAAAAGGTAATTAACATGTGAAGAGTAAAGTAATTTTTCCTCCATTTTTATTGTGATGTGGCTTATTTAATTGACATGTCATTATTTTAGAGAAAACAAAATATAAATTGATTAAACAATATCTAACTCAGCCAAAAGTGGTCGGATTTTGAGTCACGTGATGGGCACGTGCCATTTTCCGGTACCAATTCAAAATTCAGGGGAAAATAGGACCAAATGTGGGACAATTTATTAGTTACAAGGTTTTTGTGAAAACCGTTTATTTTAGAGGACCAAAATCGGTTACCCCCTAAAGTTACAGGACCAAATCTGCAATTTTGCCTTCTTATTTTCAGTAAAATGGGTTTTCACCCTCAGCGTAATTTGGTAAGTTCTAATTATTAATGTATAATTATTTTGACAATGTTTATACTTTCTTAATTTAAAAAAAATTATTTTATATTTTCATCTCAAAAAAAATGAAGATCACTGTATAAAAAAGTGATATGAATGTTTATATTTTTATAATTGCACTACAAGAAAACAATCAAATTCCAACAAAATAATTCCAACGAAATAGAAAACTGTTGGAATTGTTATAATTCCAATGGAAATTCCAATGTTACATTATACCGTTAGAAAATTCCAATGAAAATCCCAACGGTAAACAAAACCGTTGGTATAAAATGTTGGAATTAATGTTGGAATTTAAATTCCAACAGAAATTCCAACACTACAACTAACAGTTGGAAAATTCCAATAGTGATTCCAATAGTAATAATAAACTATTGGAAATACTATTAGAATTTTAAAAATTCCAACAAAAATTCCATCGCTAAAACATACCATTGGAATATTCCAACAAAAATTCCAACGGTAAACCAAATATTGGAAATAATCGTTGGAATTTCTGTTGGAGTTTTTAAAATTCCAACGGAAATTCCAATGGTACAACATGTTGTTGGAAAATTACATTGGAAATTCCAATACCATTGGAAAATTTCAATAGGAGTTAAATGAATTGATAGTATAATCCATATCAATAAAATATATCTTCTCTTCTGGAGTCAATCATATTAAAACTACATGGTTAAATGTGCTTGACTTGGGACAAACTGATGATGGGTGACCTACTAGGAAGTTAAAGATATTAGATAATGAGATAAATTGAATGAATAGTATAATTCTGTTGGAATAGCCATTGGAGTTTTTTCCAACAATTAAATATATTCCAATGGTATAACTCTGTTGGAATTAGTGTTGGAAAGTTGTTGGAGTTCTTTCCAACGGTTATACATTCCAATGGATAAATTCCGTTGGAAATTTTTCTATAGGAATTTCCATTGGAATTTCATCATTCCAACGACCATTTTACTACTGATGCATTTTATGTTGGAATTTCCGTTGGAATCGATAATTCCAACGGTAATTGGCCAAATTCTAACAGATTTTTTCCGATGGAATTTCCTTGTTTTCTTGTAGTGTTGGTAAGTTTTTCGGCATATTCTGAATCATAATTTAATACATAACATGTAGGTCCCAAAGGGGTGTGAGTGTAAGGTTTAGAAGGGGGGTTGAATAAATCTTACCAACTTTTCAATTTAGTCCTTTTAAATATTCGAGTTAATACTTTACAAATGTTGTGAGTCCTTGATGGATGACTAAGTTAGTTAATCAAGAGTTAGTTACTCATCGACTGACGAGCCGTTGATAGAATAACTCACTGTTTTAACTAAAGACTTAACTCGACCGTGATTTGTTTTTAAGGAAGACTTTACACCCTTAAAATTGGTTTAGTATTGATTTAATACTTGGT
Source organism: Rehmannia glutinosa (assembly GCA_016081115.2). NCBI lineage: Eukaryota > Viridiplantae > Streptophyta > Magnoliopsida > Lamiales > Orobanchaceae > Rehmannia > Rehmannia glutinosa. Next base: position 27,077,156 of record CM071926.1, on the reverse strand, counting down.
TTTAGTACTTAGATATTATCAAGTGGATAGCAAATTTATCAAAGAGAGTTAAATAAATAAGATGCGAGGAATTAAAGTCTTTGAAATATAAATGACACGATAAGTTTTTATAGAGGTTCAAGATGGGGTAATTCTTCTACTCCTCTCTTCTCCAACTCCCGGAGGAATCCACTAGGTATTGATCAAGATACAAAGTGGTAACAATCCGGTATACAAGTCTTGATCACACAAATGACTTGATCCTTTGGGACTCAGGAGATGCCTTGGTCACGCAGCACCGGCTTCTCGTGACGACTCGCTTCTTCCAGGCACAGGGCGCTGCCTCATTACTACAGCCCACTTGCTCAAGCTCTTTGGATTTGATCACGAAGCCCTCCAAAAACTTGAGACTGGTTCGACCTTGAACCTTCCTACAATCCTCCGTGGAATGTAGACCCCTTGATTCTTCAACAACTTCCTCTTCAACTGATTGAAGTTATCTTTCCTTCACAGGTGAGTGTTGGATTGATTTTCTTCGTGATGTAGACTTGAGGATTAATCTTGAATGATTTGAGAATATCTTAGGTTATAGTTCAAATGTTTACTTGAATGTTCGTGGTTCAGGTAACCTTCTCTCAGAGTCATTCCTCAGCCTTTTATAGTGATCTTTCAAAAATCTGCCCATTGAAGAGATAGGCTTATTTTTGAAAGTCACTTGTGGTCGTTGGCTTGTCTTGTTGCGTCCATGGAATTGCCACTTCCTCGTATGAATTGTTCTTGACTTTTTCGAGTTCGACATGGTGCGTCTTCCCATTGGTTTATTCCTTTTGCATGCTTCGGGACCGAGCACTTCGAGAAAGGTAGTATGGAGGTATTACTTGTTTAAGTAATTCCCTTGATTTACGTGATTGCAACGGATCTCTCCTAGTTGTCTCGACTTGACTGCATTTACTTGCTTTCCCCAGGTGACTTGAAGTCAGCTTCCAATCATTAGATGACTCTTCTTCCTCACTTCAACTTGAGACTTGGCTATCTTGAGTTGACTTGACGATACTCCACTCACCGCATCTCACCGCTCCTTCGCGAGTTCCCGTCTTCTCTTCTTTGCCATACTCAAATTGCCTTGCAAAAACTGAATCTTCCTTCTAGTCTCCGAGTTGTCTTCTTGCATGTTTAGGCATAGCCGATTTAACTCACTTGATCAGCCCTATTTATTACAATGCGCATCAAAAGTTTACAACGAAAATGGGGTGCCAACTTCCTATTCTAAGTTTTACATGGCATTCATCAAAATCTAAACAATAAATTTCCCAACAATTTCCCCCTTTTTGATGATGCCCAAACTTAAAACATTCAAAATGTAAATAGCAAAGATACATACAGATAGTGCATTCACAGAGAATGTATGCGTAGAATCAATTCTTTTATTGATCATAACATTCTTGTCCTTTACACAATCACAAAGTGTATCAGAGCAAACATCTATATCTACGCAAAAATAGAGAATTTACAGATTTATTACAGAAGACTTACATAAAATGTATTTACATAGTAAAATACATGAAGGGGTGGACAACAACACTTCATCTCCTTCGCTTCCTCCTTCTTTCTTCTTCTTCAGCTCTGTCATCTTCTGGTCTTCTTTTTTCTTTTTCTCATCTTCACCGCTTTCTTCTTCTTTTTTCATACGCCTTCCGGGCGCTTTTCATCTCTTCTTATTCTTTCTTGTCTCTCCTCCCATAGCCGAGTTTGTCTTTTATTTTCTTCTTCAATTCTTTTCACATACTCAAGATTGTTCTTAGCCACTTGCGATTGGCTACTTCACAAAACTAAATCGAAAATTTGGAGAGATCCCTCCTTTCTTGCCTGGATCTATGTACTCAATGTTTTTGGGCAGAGGTCTAGGTCCAAAACCTCTTCCTCCACCACGCTTCTTCCTCTACCTTTTCCTCCTGGGCATGTATTGTCTTCGAGTCTTCTTCTTCCCAAAGTGACTAGACAGCAGAGTGACCAAGCAGAGTGATCGGTTAGTCTCACGCTGTTAGCTTCTTCACATAGTGTGAAACCCTTTTCCAAGATAAGTCCCAGGCTTGAGCCATGGACATGTTTGCGAAGTATCCTTCGGATGCGGCGTTTTAAATTCATCAACTGATCTCGGCTCGAGTTCAAAGGAACCGCATCCGAGATGGCATAAGTGTCTCTGTCTCTTTGGAATGCCTTCATGTTGTTTCGAATATCCATAACTCGGGCATTCATCCTTCCTTCCACTTCCTCCATCCCTCGCTTCAATCTTTTTCTTTGTCACCATAGTTACAAAGCAGAGTGTTGGAGTGGCGAGTCATCGGGAGTTTGAAAAGCTTGATAATATCACCGTGACAAGACCTTGTTGGGGGTTTGTGCAATCATCAAGGTCACATCTCTCGGTCCTTCCCCTCAACAGACTTCCCTTTCTTTTCTCTTGAAACTTCCTCATTTGTCTTTCCCTTCACAAATTCTTCTCCTCCTTCTCAACTTCGAGATCTCTTCGCTTTTAGGTATTCCTCTTCCCCTTTTTGGCATCATCAAAGGAGAGAGGAACCCCGAAACAAACATGCAAACGTAGAAGTCGAGTCCGCTAATAGTCAAGTTCTCGCTTTGAGTCTGCGCGGGTATGCGGCGCGAAACTCGTGAGCGAAAATAGTAGCGTTGGATTCAAACAATAATTAACTTCATCTCAAACCCATGAGAAGGCTGAATTTTAGATCCATGTTTTCTTCCATACGCCAGGAGCTCATTCTTATTTTGCTCACGCAGCAGCTTTATCTCAAAAAAAGGTGAGATTCATGCATGTGCTCAATGTGTTCTCTCAATTTTGTCTTTCCATCGGATTCTCAACTCTCCATACCAACGAATGTTGAACAATGTTCTCAAATATCTAGCTTGTTCCACGCGCATTGTTTGTCTTTGGGCCACCACTCCCGATTCTCGACTATTATGCCTCTCAAGTCGCCAGAAGGTTGGCATCTCTGTTATCCAGTCTCATGTCCATCAGGCCTGGTGCCTCTCCATCCGTTCAATTTCAAAGAAATAATGCTTTGAACACCTCCCGAACTTCGATGTTCCTCTGCATTTGCGGTGACGGCCAAGCAAATTCTTGAAAATCATAGTCGGTTGGAACGATGGTATCTGATGGAATGACAGGATCTGGTCTGTGGAAGCGCGCGAGATCTCTCTTGGACTCTTCAGGGAGGTCGGGTACCTCCAGAGAGAAGGGAAATAATTCTACAAATGGATCATCACGAGCAACTGGAATTTGTTCAATGATGAGTGGTGCTCGTGAAGTTCCTTGTGGAGTCGAACATGCTTTGCGGCAGCCTTGGGGAACCCGCGCAGATGGACTTTGTTTCACTGGGGTCTCATTGTGAAGTTGACCCGACTTTGCCGAGCCTCAACTGTCTCAACAACTTCGTTGGTCTCAGCTGGTTTTTCCACGTGAGTTGACTGGTCATCGGCCTTATCAGAAGCGTCATCGGACGATGATGAGATTTCCATTGGTGGCTCATCAAAGTTGAAAGTTTGACGAGTAGACTTGAGGTCAGACTTACTCGTGGTTGGAACATCCTCAGCTGAGTCTTTTGGATCAGTCACGGGGGATGACTCAGCTTCATCGTCTCCTTCCGATCCTAGAAAGGTTACATCAGGATTATCCTGGGAATCGTGAAGCGCACTTATCTCCTTTTCTGATGGATCAATGATAGTAGGAGGGATGTTCTGTACTTCAGCTTCTTTACCCCGGGAAGTCTCAACCTCCCGTTGGCCTTCATTACCTCCTGCAGTCTCAATTGCAGCGAGGCCTTGGACATCTCTTTCGACAGTGTCAACTGTCTTAGGGTCTTCTGCGGTGGCATCCATTGGAGTCTCAACTCCATGGATTGCACTTTCGCGCCGCCCAGTGTTAACTCCTGTGGTCATTCCTTCATGTGCCTCGACCGCATCGCCAGCGGCGTCATTGGCCTTCGGAGCGGTTGGCTCCTCACCGAGACAGTCTCAACTATCCGAGCCTCGTCGATGACAACTTCTTGTGTACTTTGTGTTTGTTCCTTCTCCACTTCGCCTCCTAGATTCATTGTGGAGTCACCGCAGATCCTCCGACCTTGCTGCAGGTGGAGGGAGTTTCCCCTCGGTGCACACCACCGAGTGACTTGGATTGGGGTCACTCGTCTCCGGACTCCCGGCTGTTCCCCATTGAGTATTCAAATGTTGGGGCGGTGGTAAGATACCTTCATTAGGGGTTGGCTCGACTTGGGGTCCCCACTTTCCCGCTTCATCGCCCGCCTCCTTAGTTCCTTCTTCGAGTGAGTCAAGTGGTGGTAGCAACAACGGTGGCAATATCTTTGCACCACTCCCATTGGGTCTATCTCCACCGTGTTTTGGAGGACTCTCCTGGTCCCTCCATCATTCTTTGCTCATGAAGGATTCTCGGATTTTTCCATTGCTTGCTGCATTTGCAACTCTTACGGCAACAAGAGGGCCCAGTCCTCATCACTTGGCGATAGGGCGTCAAAGTGAGGATGTGTATGTGAAGTGCAGCGTATGTTCTCGTGGTGCCGGTGATAGGGCGGATCTTTGCCTTCTCACGTGTCTCTCGTCCTCATTTGCTTTAGCCCGTTCATTTTCTTTTTCGAATTTCTAGTATATTTATGCAATTATCCTCGTCAAGGGCTTGCAGATTGTGTCCACCTCAAGAAATCAAGAGTTCTTCTTCCTCAAAGAATGAACTCGGATGTTGAAACTGCGCACTGGATAGGCTCGCTTCCATTTTCTCCACTCGCAGACGATTTTGGATGTCTGGATACAATGGAGAGTGCATGATTAAATCGTCTACATCATCTTCTTGCCGCCCTCGTTTCCAGGTATTAAAGGTAGCAGATTTGTTTGCTCCGACACCTTCAAAGCCCTGCACTCTGGTGGAGAAACAACCCTGTCAACAGGTGATTTGGTTGTCTCAGCAGGTGCCTTGTTCCTCAGTTGTTCTGTCTACAGCTGGGTCATCGAGTTGCCTCTGCTGATCAGCCTCAGCAGACTTGGCCGTTTCATCAATCACGTCTGGAGACTCTACTTCTCCAGCAGTCTCGGGTATCTTTTCCAGCTGAGTGGCTGACTCAACCGGCTTCTCAAGCTCGGAGCGCTTGAAAATTCTTCTCCTTCTTCATGTTTGAACCAGAGGGATTTCTGGTTCTGACAAGGTTTCTTCTGAGTCTTGGGCGGCAGGGGCCGGTGCTGTTGTTTTCTTCTGAGGAGCTGGTCGTCTTAGCTTATCAGTTCTCCTATTCTTAATGATCGGAGAAGGTATTTGGGATTCCTTCTCTGTTGTGGCTGCAGGGCGGGAGACACTGCCATGGGGGTGACTCGGCTGCGGGCGGAGCAGATTTGTTTTTCTTTCTTTGCAGAGCGTGATCTTCTTAGCATGCACGAGCTGCGAGCAAAGCGTGATCTTCTTAGCAAAAGTACAGGGCACCTTCTTCTTTGGTGGAGAGGAGACAATTTGTATCTTCAGTGGTCACCATTCCCCCTCACTCGTATCAGCTCTTTTAGCGTAGGCTCTCTTCTATGCGACAGAGAGATTTGATCTGAACATCCTCTTATTTACATGGAACGCCTTTCCATGTCGAAGAGGGACTCCTTTTACCCCCATCAGTCGGCCAATCACCAGACCGTATCCCAGGGATCCTCCAAATGCTCCATTCTCCTTGAAGAATTTGTTCCCTACATTTTGGTAGAGTCTGCTGTAGACAAACTCAGCCCAGTTCACTTTTTTTCTTCAATGATCGCAGCCAATACGATCAATTTCGCTTTGGACAGTTGGTCAAAGCTGCCAAATTTGATGTCTATGCATTTGGCAACGATGTCCAACAATTTGTGGTAGTCCTCCTTTAGCAGCCTCTTGTTAGATGTGTAGACTATCTTTTCAGCATAGTCGGTCTTGGCTATTTCCTTCCAAGCAGCAGCCAAGTCAACATCAGCTTCATTGATTTCTAGTGCTCCTTCCGTCGGTAATGAGCAGTGTTCTGCCAAATCCTTGGCAGTGATGATGAACTCCTTCCCGTGAACAGAGGATTTGATCCCCTCATCGTGAATCTCAGCATTCACGTAGAACTGTGCGACCTCTTCCACATAGGTCATCGGAAAGTCCATCGTTAGAAATGGTTTTAGCCCAATCGTTTTGAGTTTTTCAGCGATCTTATTTATGAGGGCGTCATCGGACCCCTGTTTGACCATACCCTCGAAATCCACAGTAGACCCGATGTGGATTTGTTTTCCTAGCTTGACAAAATCGTGAGTAGATGCCATTTTTTAGTATTTCACCGAATGAAACTTAGAAGATGATTTGAAGATTGATAGGGTTTTTGAGAGAGTTTTTGCCTTTGCTTTTGAGAGAGAAAAGTGAACAGTTTTTGGTAATGTGTGAGAGAAACGGACGAAAATGGTTTAAGTATGGTTCCTGAAAGGACGTGCGGGTGGTTTTTGAAATGTGATCGAAATCAACGGCTTCATTTAATGTCTCGTATTTAATGCGGCAGCATTTATATACAATCATAAGCTTGGTGTGCAGCTTTTGCCTATACACGTCATAATTATGCTGACGTCATTCTTAAAAATATTCCCGCTTAGTAAAAATGTCTGCGTTTTTGTCCCTTTGCTCATAAATGACTCAGCTTATCCCTTAGCTGATTTAACTCTTCTTCTCACAGTTCTCCTAGTGACTCAAATTTGTCACTAACTCGGTACAACTGTCTTTCCGATATGGCTGATTCACTTAGCTGATTTGAGAGTTCAGCTCTTTTTCCCTTTTCGTGTTTCATTTCATTTCTTTGAGTCTTCTGAGTGTCAGCTCATCTCAATTAACCCTAACTCATGCTTGAGTTCTTCAAACCTTGACTCACATAATGGTTTTGTGAATATGTCAGCCAACTGTTTATCAGTTGAAATATATTCCAAGGTGATGTCCTTCTTTTCAACATGATCTCTTATGAAGTGATACCTGACATCGATATGCTTTGTTCTTGAGTGCCATACAGGATTTTGAGTGATTGCAATTGCACTTGTGTTATCACACATGATTGGAATTTCCTTTTCTTCAACTTTATAGTCTCTCGATTCTTTGTCTCATCCATAGGACTTGGGCACAACAAATGCCCACAACTATGTATTCTCGCACTGTGTAGAGGTGGCTATTGAATTCTCGCTTTTTGCTAAACCAGAAATTAGCCTTGTTTCCAAGCATTTGACATGTGCCTCGAGGTGCTTTTCTGTCAACTCTACATCCAAATAGTCGTCAGTCTGAATAGCCAATTAGCTTGAATCCACCTTCCTTTGGATACCATAAGCCAACTTCTTGGCTTCCTTTCAAGTATCTCGGGATTCTCTTGGCTGCGATCATGTGGCTTTCTTTTGGAGCAGATTGAAATCTTGCACATACACCTACAAAGAAAAGTGATGTCCGCCTGCTTCTTGTGAGATAGAGCAATGATCCAATAAATGCTCAGTATCTTGTTTGATCTACTGAGCTTGCCATCCGCATCCATATCCATTTTTGATGATGTATTCATTGGTATTTTCACGAAGACTTCTTTCCATACCAAATTTCTTCATTAAATCTCTCGGTGTATTTTGTCCGACTTATGAAGGTTCCATCCTTCAGCTGTTTCACTTGGAGTCCAAGGAAGAATTGCAGCTCTCCCATCATGCTCATTTCGAATTTGCTTTGCATGAGGTTTGAAAATTTATCACACAGCTCTTTGTTTGTGGATCCAAAAATGATGTCATCCACATATATTTGAACAAGCGTATGCTCTTCCCCTTTGAATTCTCAAGAGTGTTCTATCCATTTTTCCTTTTGTGAATCCGTTCCCAGTCAAGAATTGTGACAGTGTATCATACCATGCTCTGGGTGCCTGTTTCAATCCATATATAGCTTTCTTGAGTTTGTATACCTTATCTCTAAGAGCCTTCTGCTCAAATCCTGGAGGTTGTTCAACATACACTTCTTCTTCCAATAAACCATTAAGGAATGCACTCTTTATATCCATCTGATATACAATAAAATTCTTGTGAGCTGCATAGGCAAGAAACATCTTTATAGCTTCCAATATTGCTACAGGGGCAAATGTTTCATCAATATCTATCCCTTCTTCTTGGCAATATCCTTTGGCTACTAATCTTGCTTTGTTTCTTACCACAGAACCTTCCTCGTTCATCTTGTTTCTGAACACCCATTTAGTGCCAATAACATTTTGATGGATGGGTCTTTGAACTAATTCCCATACTTTATTTCTTTCAAACTGATTCAACTCTTCTTGCATAGCTTGAATCCAATGTGTGTCATCCAATGCTTGTGACACATCTTTAGGCTCTATTTGTGAGATAAAGCATGTGAACATAGCTTCTTGTTGAGTTCTGGATCTTGTTTTGACACCTTCTCTTATATCTCCAATGACTAGTTCGTGGATGGTCTCTCGGCCATCTTACATCAGGTTGGAGTAAGTTAGCCGGATTCGATCGTCTTGCAATGCTATGTTGTTTTGATCAGCTCTCTCGTCATCACTTAGCTGCAAATTTTCCACTGCTTTTGAGACTCGGCTATCTCATCTTCATCCGGGTTTATAATAATTCCCGGCTTGAAGATAGGGACTCTTCTCGCATGGTTGGTTGATTCAAATTATCACCGACTCTTCAATGTCATCTCCATTTACATTTGGCTCATCAAACACCACATGAATGGATTCCTCTCAGTAACCATAGTCCTCTTGTTGAGTACTCTGTAGGCTTTGCTTTGTTTGAGTATCCCAAGAAGATACCTTCATCGACTTTAGCATCAAAAACCTTCAAATTATCTTTGCCATTGTTATGGATGAAGCATTTACATCCAAATATTCTAAAATATGCAACATTTGGTTTTCTCCTGTCCAAATCTCATAGGGAGTCTTTGTCACTGTTTGTTTATCATGCATCTATTTTGAGTGTAGCATCTTTGTGTTTATTGCTTCACCAAAATCTTTTAGGTAGCCCCGCTTGACTATTATGGTCCTTGCGCTTCTTTGAGAGTTCTATTCCTTCTTTCGCAACTCCATTCTCACGCTGGAGTCCTTACTGCAGACAATTCATGACCAATACCATTTTCTATACAATATTGAGTTATTATACCATTGACAAACTCGGTTCCTTTGTCGATCTTATTTTGATAATGGTTTGGCTCTTCTCATTTTGAATCCTCTTCATCACCGTGGTAGTTTCGTAGAGAGTTTCTTTCTTCTTACACATGAATATTGTCCATGTATATCTTGAGTAGTCATCTACTACCACCAAGGTGTATTTCTTCCCACTTATGCTAGATGGTTCAACTGGACCAAATAGATCCATATGTAGCGATGCAATATTCTTGTTGAAGATGGACATGTCTTTTCCTTGAATGATGATTTGATTTGTTTTCCCTTCCGACATGCATCACATATACTCTCATTCTTGTATAATCGAGTCCGGAAGTCCTTCCACAAGATTGCTTCGCAAGTTTGTTAATCGTTTTGAAATTCAGGGTGACTCGACTTCTTGTGCCACAACCAACTCGATTCACCAGGTGCTCTTTGCTAATAGAGTCTTTGGGTGTTGCGATTGACCAATCCACGACATACATGTTCTTTTGTCTCGCATCCTTGCAACACAACTTCATTTGATTCAAGATCCTTGATTTGGCATATACCCATGTTAAATCCAACATTATAACCCTTGTCACGAGTTGGTGATGCTTAGCAAGTTGAAATTGAGTCCTTCAACATATGCAACATCCGTGATTTCTAATCCGTTTTTCTTGATGGATCCAATGCCTCTTATTTCTCCTGGAGCTTCATTTCCTCCAAATATGACTTTTGCTCCTTTGACTTTCTTGAATTTTGACAGATTTTTCTTGTTTCTTGTCATGTGTCTGGAACAGCCACTATCCATGTACCAGGTTCCTTGGCACTCACTTCCCTTGAACCCGCAAACAAGGAAATTAAGTTTTAGGTACCCATACTTGTGTCCGGTCCCGAGGGGTTAGTATTGTAAGATGATCCAACCAACCTATAGCCAAATGGTTTGACTCTAAGGGGTTGCCATCTATCGATGCCATAATCATAATTAATTTTGGCAAACCGCTTGGGGATTCTAGGTTCATACAAATTGTCTCTTTTGTCTGTATGCCTGTATATGTGTTTTAGCAATTCCCTTCTTTGGGTAGTTGTGATATCTCTGAGTGTAGTGCCTAGGTGCATATGTGTGCTGATGAAAGCTCTTATACCTTTGGAATGGCCTTTGTTGAGTTCTAGGCCTTTGCCATTTTGGCTTATATTCCATAGGTCTTTGGCACGATAGTTCACATTATTCCAATCAGCTTGGCTTGGGTATTTTCTACCATTCCCTTCATATGTATTTATTTTATGGAACTTCTAGGGTTTTTGGTAGCTCTGTTTCTTCTTTACAGAGTATTTCCTGTTTGGAGTTTGCTGAGGAACTCGGCTGGATTTCTTCTCAGCTGTCCTCTCTGTCCTCTCAAAGACACTCAATCGGTTGTTTTCCTTTTCCTTTATAACCAAGGCCGTTTGTTTGTAATTGTGCTTTGGGATAAATGTGTGTGCACCATTTGGAGTTTTGGATTTTGAGATACTTCATTGCTAGAAGATCCTTTTTCCAAAATCACTTTTGGAGCTTGACATAGCACAGAGGAATTAAATCCTAAGCATGTCTTGTCTCCACATTCTCTTTGACTCATAATAAGATCATCCAATGATTTAGATGCCTTAGTGAATAAGGCAATCACATTTTTGAGGTCATTTTCCCTCTTTTCTATAGCGAGCTATTTCTGCTTATTAGCTTAGCATTTTCGATCTTTAAACTTTCATTCTCATCGCTTATTTGACTTAGAGTACTCGGCTCCTTAGTCACCGTTTGTGAGTTTTGGCATTTAAGCAGTTGTTTTCCTCATTTAGAAGTGTGTGTGAGGATTTAATGTGTTCAAAATCTTTCATCATTTTGCCTAATGAATCATAAAGATCAGTGGGTGATGAAGTGTGTGTGTCACATCACTATCACTAGAATCGAGTGTGATGAGTTAGAGTGTACCTCATCTTCTTGGTCAGTTGGTCTTGTTCCTTGGCCATCAAACGGATCAAGGTTTCTTCTTCGAGTCACTTGAGTAGTCGACCACTACTCTCAATCACCATCATTGTGTCTCTTGACTTGGTTGTTTGCTTCTCTGTCAGAGCCAACATTGCCTTTTTCTTTTCTTGTCTTCTTTCTCCGAAGACCTTTCTTTCTTCTTCATTCCTGTATTTGTTGACTACAGGATATGGGCAATCAATGGCATAGTGACCTGGTTGCCTACGGTTCCATCATAGATTTTCAACCTTTTGATCACTCTTTCCATTCTTGGATTGTCACCCTTTGATATTCAGCTTTTTGATGCTCTGTTCTCTTGGTTGGCCTATCTTCCCTTGACTTGGAGGAGCCGAGTGTCTTCCTCGGAGGATTTTCCTTGCCTCTCTTGTAGTTCTTATTGAAGAACTTGTTAAACCTTTAACCATCGGGCTATTTCCTCTTGGTCAATGACTTCTTTGACCTCGGCTCTCTTTGCCATCCTTAACAATTAGAGCAAATGTTTTGGGTAAATTTGTCTCTTCCTCGTCTTTTTCTTCTCACTCAAATTCGTAGGCTTTGAGATCCGAGAATAGCTCATGGTTGGATGTCTTGGATAGGTCCATGGAGTGTCTCATGGCCATGACTTTCATATCCCACTCGGTTGGGAGACTTCTTAGAATCTTCATACACATTTCCTTCGTGTATATTATTTTCCAAGTGCGAGATAGCTCGTTGGTAATTTACGTGAACCGAGCATCCAGGTTGATCCAGGTCTCTCCTGCGTTCATTTTGAAATTTTCAAATTTCTCAGATACACCACCGATAATTTATTTTCCTTGATTTGCTCACGAGCCTTCACAAATCAATGTTAGCTTGTCCCGATTTCTTTAGTCGTTTTGCATGATTTGACTTTATTGAACATGGCTTTGTCCAAGGTTTTGTAAAGAATATCCTTGGCCACATTGTCCAGGTTATATCTTTTTCTGTCATCATTTGTCCATTCAAATTTCTCTTGGTTTTTCAACCATGACTGTCCGGGAACAACATCCTCTTCACCTTCGATTCAAGCTCTCCTTGCTTGCAAATTTGTTTCACTTTTAAAATTTGCGGTGGCCCATCCTCTATCACTATCCACATCTCATCATGTAATCTTTGATAGATGAGCCCGCATGCGAATTTTCCAATCATCAAATTCTTCAATTGTGAACATAGGGATGCGTGTCAAATTTGCTTCCATGATAATAACTTTTGATGATAAAAAGAGTTTTGAAAACTTAAGTACTAAAACAGACTTTGAAAAATTTGGAGATCTAGTTCGAAGAACTGGTGCGGAAGGCTCAATGAACCAACCGCTCGATACCACTTGTAGGTCCCAAAGGGGTGTGAGTGTAAGGTTTAGAAGGGGGGTTGAATAAACCTTACCAACTTTTCAATTTAATCCTTTTAAATATTCGAGTTAATACTTCACAATTGAGTCCTTGGTGGATGACTAAGTTAGTTAATCGTGAGTTAGTTACTCAACGCACTCGACGAGCCATTGATAGAATAACTCGGTTGTTTTAACTAAAGACTCAACTCGATCGTGTTTTGTTTTTCATTGGAAGACTTTACACCCTTAAAATTGGTTTAGTGTTGATTTAATACTTGGTTTTAGTACTTAGAGATTATCAAGTGGATAGCAAATTTATCAAAGAGTTAAATAAATAAGATGCGAGGAATTAAAGTCTTTGAAATATAAATGACACGATATGTTTTTATAGAGGTTCGAAGATGGGGTAATTCTTCTACTCCTCTCTTCTCCAACTCCTGGGAATCCACTAGGTATTGATCAAGATACAAAGTGGTAATAGTCCGGATACAAGTCTTGATCACACAAATGACTTGATCCTTTGGGACTCGATCGAGATGCCTTGGTCATGCGGTGGCTTCTCGTATGACTCGGCTTCTTCACAGGCACCGCTTTTGCTACTACTACAGCCCACTTGCTCAAGCTCTTTGGATTTGATCACGAAGCCCTCCAAAAACTTGAGACTGGTTTGACCTTGAACCTTGCAAATATTGAGAGAACAGACCCAACTGAAAAACACAAAACAAAATTGACGGAAAACAAAATAATGTTAATATCAAACAAGTCAACCAAAAAAAGGAAAAGGATGCAACAAATGCATTTGTGTGTCGCATATAAACTAACTGTATACCAACAATTGCCTACCTGTATACCAATCTATAGCTAAGTTTTCATCAATTCATGTCCACAATTAAAATAAAAACAACTGAACTAATTGTATACCAACTATTTACTAAATGTATACCAATTTATAGCTAAGTTTTCATCAATTCATTTCCACGGGTACAATAAAACGAAATGGGCCAAAACAATAAGCTACAATTTCCTCAGTTTGGGCATTGAAGATTTCAAAGCAGATTTGGCAGTCTTGGACCTCTTGTTAACATTACGGGCACCCTTGCTCGGCTCTGGAGATGCAGGTCTTTTCCTGTTTCCTCTTGCCATTGAAAATTATAAACCTGGTATTCAGAATGAGAAACATGAACTATATTAAAGAATGCGGAACTCAAGCACAATATATTAAAAAAATACACCAATTAAACTAATTGGGCACTATATGAACTATAATTATATACGAAAATAATATTATTTAAACACCATTCGTCATTATGCATTGCATGGATATTATATACTCGTTACAAAACCACAAACACACATGTTACACTCGTAACTTCCACTCTATATCTCAACTTACACCATCTCATATCAATAACATAAACATTACACAAACTATTAACTAAATATACATCGTTTTTACCTAATTTTATACCAACAATATATCTACCAAATCTATACTATTTCGCACAAATATAACTCCAGAAGCAAAAACAAAAAAAAATGATTCTGTAAAATTCGAAGATCAAAATCCTAGGAACTTCAAAATAAAAAAAAAAAAGAATTGTCTACTCTACTTACTGCAGATCCAAAAACCCATAAAAGACATCAGCATGTTTCAACAGAAAAAGAAAAAAAATTAAGGGCTAAACCTTTTCTACCAAAATCTACAACCAAAAAAAAGAAAAAAAAAAAGAACTAGACTCTTACCTTTACCAATAATTTGAAGGGCGTTTTGGTTTTTGATATCGAAAAAAACCCTGATAAGCTTCGAAATTGAAACAAAACTGATGGGTCTCGGCGGTCGTCCGGCGGAATGAAGAAGAAATAGAAGAAAATGGCGTCTGATAGAATGAAGAAGAAAAAGAAGAAAAAAAAAGAGTTTTGATTTTGTGTGAAAAGAAGAATGCATAAAAGGGGAGAGATTAATTGAAATCCCCAAAAAGGGGGGATTATGGGGGTTACCATAACTGCCGTGTGATTTTATTTACAAAATGACCATTGTGCCCTTAAATGGGTAATATTAAATGTAAGAAAAAACCGAAAAAAACTTAGCCTTAGGATTAAACAGATTAATGGCTTAGATTGGTCCACACTGCCACATGGTAAGGCCCTTGCCACATATGATCATATCCCTATGTGTGTGTGTATATATATATATATAAGATTTGGTTCAAATAAGACCACCCTCCCTAGGTGAGACAGTGTGGACTCATCTTACCCATTGATCTTGAAAAATGAAAGGATGTGATTAATTCAGTTTTTTTTCCTAATTTTCGCTGATTTTAAGGGTTATTTTGTAATTTTGTAATTCAAACCAACTATCCCCAGCAGTTTTTCTGGTATGTTTGACTTTTTGTAACCGTTTTTATGGGGTGAGATTGTAACTGTCCGATTTCATGGCGTTAATTAAGGAAGCAGTTTTCTTTCTAATTTTTTTATTTTTATTTTACAGTATAGTTAGGGTTATTCTTCTACTTAATTAGCTATTAATTAATGCATATGTATTTAATTTTGTTTTTGTTGCAATCGCTTTTTCACACGACAATAAGACATAGTTGAATATAATGTCTTTGCGTATATTTAGTTATTCTACACTGCATAAATAGTTTCTATATAATGCATAGTTAGTTATGAAAATGGGATGCTGCTTTCTGGAAATTATGAAAATGGAATGTTACATAATGTACTGCATATTTAGTTATTCCACACTGCATAGATTGTTTCTAGATAATGCATAGTTAGTTGATTTTGTTGCATAGTTTATGACGCCTTGCATAGTTGGGTATATTGTACTACATATTAGTTTTTTTTTTACGCATAGATAGTTTTCAGATAATGCATATTTAGTTGATTTTTGTTGCATATTTTCAAATATATAATATCTTATATATCTATGCATCGTTTCATAAGTATCTACGCATTATTTCATAAGTATCTATGCATCGTCTTATTCGTGAAAATTATAGTTTTTTAAGAGTTTATGTTAATGGTCAGTTTCGAGTTCTCCATCGATGTCTACACCATTGATGTTGTTAGATAGAGTTTTTTCTACGACTGATGATTCATCATCATGATTCGAACACACTGTTCGTTATTTCTCTGTAATATTGCACCGATTTTTCCTGCTTTTTCTCTGTAATTTTCATGAACTGTTAATGGCAGTGGTTATGGAGAATTGTGAATTTGTGATGGAGATGGAAGTTGTTAATGACAGTGTTATGCAGTACATAGTTTTGCGTTAATGGAGGAATTGAGAGAGAGAGAGAGAGAGAGAGAGAGAGAGAGGAGAGACACATGAGATTGAGAGATGTATGAGAGAGAAAGAGATTTGATTCCATTTTTGTAACTACCTTGTTATGTTATTTTACCCCTACTACCCTTATGTTGATCAAATTAATGTTTTAATATATTTTTTATCCTTTAAATCATACCCATTGATTAATAGTGGGGGATGGTTGAGATTAGTCTATTGTGTCTCACCTAGAGACATGGTCTCACTTGATCCTCTCCTATATATATATATATATATATATGTGTGTGTGTACATATATATATATATATATATTATATATAGAGAGAGGATCCTGTGAGACCATGGTTTCAGGTGAGACTGCAAGGTTACATCTACACCATCCAAAAAACAAATGGAAGGCTAAGATCTAGAAAATTTTTGTAGCATTAAAAAATAGGAAAAAAACCGCCCAGGGGTATAATAGGAATCGGATAATTAGACCAAAATAACTGACAGCTAATTAATGCTAATTATAAGGGATGAAATCTATTTTTTGATCCATATCATAAAATCACGATTTCACGACCTTCTTCTCCCTCCCTCACCCCAGAAACTTGCATAACTAGAGAATCCATCGATATCCATCGAAATCTTCATTTCTACCAGCAAAAAAATAAAAAATTGAATTGCATACATATTGAAGAACAATCCATCAAACAACGTGTTAGGCGGAATCGTCATATATTTCCACAAATCAATACCGCGATGTCATAGAACTAGGAATTCCACTCCACAGTCCATTCGAATGAAGGTAATCACTTACCAATAATTCCTGCAAATGTTTGGATCAAACGCATACACTAATGAACAATTAAAATTTTACACCGCGTATCAATGGTAATCGGAGCATAGTTACCACAATATTTTTGCATATTTAGAATCAATATATTGTATAATCAGAGTAATTATTCCGCATGAATTGTTCTCATATGACAATAATCGATTTAATTTTCGTGTATACAACGTAATTTTCATCGTATATATACAAACCAATGGAAGGTAAATGCATGTTAAAATCTAGCTCTTTGCATAATATTTAATTTTAGTAAGAATAAACCTGCATAATAAATTTTAGTAATATGTTTATTTAGTATACAGATATTTCATATAGGTTTGTTAATGTGTATACGTAGAACAAAATATTGGAAAATTATGAAAAATATTAGGCATTGGTCCTTGTAGTTTATACCTTGCATTCTACATATTCACGTTATGCATGTATAGTGTTCCATATTTGTATATTTAGTATGTAGAAAGTGTATGACATTAAGATTCAATTTGAGTAGCAAAAATTCTAATAATGTTCTTATTTAAAACATGAAAATTGCATATGTAGGTTTTTTTCTTTGTATACTTAGAACAAAAATAAAAAATATTGCAACAGGTTATGCATTGTGGTTTAAAACCTATACCTTGCATACCACATATCTATGTTCTGCATGTATAGTGTTCCAAATTTGCATATTTAGTATGTTAAAAGTGTGTTAAAAA
Source organism: Rehmannia glutinosa (assembly GCA_016081115.2). Taxonomy (NCBI): domain Eukaryota; kingdom Viridiplantae; phylum Streptophyta; class Magnoliopsida; order Lamiales; family Orobanchaceae; genus Rehmannia; species Rehmannia glutinosa. The sequence goes on along the minus strand of CM071926.1, from coordinate 27,059,841 downwards.
TTATGTTTTTACCAGAACAAACACCAGACAACATGATTTATGTTGGACAGAGGCTCGAAATGTCACCAGGATCAATAAAAAATTGGATACCAGAAGTAGAACAAGAAAACATTTTACGTGTTGGCATGCATTTTCATACATTGGAAGCCGGAATACAGTTTTACAAGAACAAAGGGAATGGTAGTCTTTTGAAAACCCGAATCTAAAGCCAAAGAGAGAAAGTCATCAAAGCAAGAACAAAACTGAAAAGAAAATTTGGGACATGTGGCGAGACTGGAACACGCAACAGCGGAACATTCCCAACCCGCACCAGCGCCTCCTAAAATAGTTATACCTCGAGAACAATGTGTATTTGTTGTTGATTTTAATTCCTCATTTCGAATTACAATTGCCTTTATTCCAGAAATTTGCAAAGTGTTATATTAACTATACAAAATATGATACTATGTATGCATGTCTCAACATATATCAAACAAGAAAAAAAACAGCATGCAGCTAAAAAGAAGATACAATGCAAAAAATATATATATTCAATGCAACATCTGCAAACTAAATATACATTATATGATGCTAACTATACATCGTTTTTGCTTCATAAACAAACATTTGGACCAATATAGGCATAATATGTATAATACTCATAATCTTTTGCATAAATATGCAAAATTTTATTACTACATACACAATCATATGGTAGGCGAGTACCATTTGGTTAAGTATACATAATCTTAGTCGTAAAAATACAAAATTATATTACTACATATACTACAAGGTACACAAAAGCAGAAAAAATGGAGCACTAAGCTAAAACATAATTATATTAATTAAAACAAACAATACATGACATGTTCCTTCATATCTAGAATTCAAAATAACATCCATAAAACATATATAGGTATTCCTCAAATTCAAAGTATACATGACTCCAATAAAAACCCACCAAATATAATAACCAAAATATACAAAATATCCAGCAAACAACACAACATATCTTTGTTCCCATTCCAAAATTTTTTGGCTTCTTCCATATCTCTATCATTCTGCTCATTTCCTCGTGAAGTATTATTGCTGACGAATACTTCAAGTGCATGTTTGCCAGTTGTGAAGGATTGTTTCGCTCCAGCCGCAATCCCATCCCCTAGTGCCACCACCCATATAGCTTTCCATATGCCTCATAGCATAAATACTACAATCAACTTTGTTTGTAGAATCTCTCTAAGATATGCAAAGTCTGAGCGGGTCGCATTTAATTAATCAAACCTGCAAAATATAAAACCAAGTCTTATATACAATAATATAATATGCATAATATGTACACTAAGTATACACTAAAACATAACTAAGTATGCATTATTATATAACTAATTATGCGTACAGATTTGGACAGAAGACGATCCACCAAAATCCCACAAATGACTTTCATATGCAAAAACTATACTCTAAGTATGCAAAATTTATACTCTAAATATGCATCATCATATAAATATACATCATCATATAAGTATAACAATCATATTGCATTAATATGAAAAATATGTACACTAAAGATACATTAAAATATAAATAAGTATACACCAATGAATAACTAATTATGCATACAATTTTGAACAAAAGTAAAAAAAAAACGCAGATTAGTCTGTCAACAATAAAACCCACTAAAATTTATTTGTATGCAAAATATCAACTCTAAATATACAAAATAAATACTCTCAAAATGCATAATCATATGAACAGACGCACAACCAAAATTCGTTTGCCCTGAGAAAACACAACTTATATCCACACATAAACCTACACCAAAAATCCCAAGAACATAGGTACATATAACACACTTAAAAAAAATCATTCAACATTGGGGGTAAATGCAAAAAAGACGAGAAATCGAATGAATAAGTCATATGAAAAATCGACAACTCTAGAACGAAGAAAAAGGGCATACGAACACTGTTAAATACGAACAACCAAAAAATCGCAACCCTAGATATCCAATAAAAAAAAACCCACGAATAGTCAAACAATCTCAGCAAAAAACACCGAGCCAAAAACGCGAAACGAAAAAAGGAAAACATACCTTAATCGACTGAGAAAATCACCAAGAAGAACACGGTCGAACCCTAAAGAAATAGAAAAAGCTATTCGCAAGTTGCAGTTGCAGAGAAAGAGAAGTGAGTTTGATTGAGAAGAAACTGAAGTGGTGTCTGTCAATAATTTTGAAAAATAACTGACCCAAAAATCGCGGGAGCTAGATATGATATGATTTTTGTTACCAAAATATTAATAATAAAATTATAACTTTATCCCTGGCATAAATAATAAAAATATCTGAATGCCCTTAAAACTCCACAAAAATAGGCGCCATTACTTAAAAAAAAAAAAATATCTGAACTGTTCCTAATTATTTAACCAATGGTCAAGATGTGTCCTTACGGTGTTACCTAAAGGGCTTGATCTCATTTGAACTAATCCATCCTCAAAATATATATATATATATAATTGTACGTATCTATGTATTATATGTGAGAAAATAATCCACCATAAATATTACATGAAATATCTTAAATATTGAAAATACTATATATGTATAATTATTCACATCTATATATGTATTATGTCTGATAAAATAATCGAATGTATAAATATTGTATGAAATGAAATCCTATATATATTAATTTTAAAAAGGTTCTTTAAATTATATATAAAATTTAAATATTATATTATACATACTTTTTTGAATATATAATAAAAAAAATATTATTACATAAAAGAAACACGATTTATTTGTTCTATTACTTATGTTATATTTATTTGTTATTATCAAACAATAATCTTTTATGTTATAAGATAGTTTCTCAAATAATCATGATCTGAGTAGAATGATATTGTTATTGAGAAATCAATGATACTATGATTTTATTTATTAGATTAATGTATATAGTAATTTGTTGGTGTAACTTTTAACTATACCTCGATTGATCCAATTTAAATTATCAAGTAAACATTAAATTTTTAAATTTTTAGACAACTCAACAAGTGTTTTTCAATAGGTGTATTAACTTGATTTAAATATATAATCAATTTATTTTCTTTATTTTTTTAAAGTTTTAATTTTTTGTTAGATATTTAACATAATATATTGTGAAAATGTATTAAATTAGTATAATAATAATAATTTAATAAATCCTAAATTATTTTATTCGAGTTAAGACGTATCATCATGCAACCTTTCCCCAGTTAATGCATGGCCGGGATGGGCTTTGAGATACCCACTCTGCCCGCTCCATTACCATTCCTATATAATATCAGTTTTTTTTATATCAAAATTATATAATACTTTATTATATTATACTCCGTGCATCGCACATGCGATATACTAGTATTAATTTAGAAGGAGGATTTGGGAAAAATATTTCAAAAGATCAAATTTAAAAATAAATTTAAAATACACAAATGACATAAAAAAATAGTTTAAAATAGAAACTAAAAAATTTGAATTAATTGTATTATCAGCTTACTCAAGACAAATGATTAGTTATTATAGATTTTTTTTAATAAGTTGGGGGTAGCGGTTAGGGGGAAGGAAATAAATTTCAAAGAAATTGAAAGATACATGGTTAGAATCCTGGTTAACACCCTTATAAAGAGTGAGCGCCGGTGGTTATAGATTTAAAAGCTTTAGTTTTCAAATCTGTCTAGCCAAATGAAGTCATAGCTAATGGGTTTATTGGTATGGTCATTTTTTTATGGATCATATTCAGAAAACGAGGGAAGGTGACTATTATTAGAACAAATTTATTAATAGCCGGATGATCTCGATTATTGGATTCTACAGACTACAAGTTGACATTTACTACTATTAGTATAGCATTTGGCCATCACCCTAACAAATTAATAAACATTGCGTAACTACAAAGGTGAGTCATGGTTGACTTATGAAACATTGGGACTTGGTGTAAAAATGTATTTATAATACATATTACCCAGATTCTTACATCTTAGATTAGTTTCTACACTTATATATTGCTACTCTAGTAGTGTTGAAAGAAATCGAGGGACTTTAGCAGAGAGTGAAAATCGAAATCGAATGGCAACACTTAGACGTCGATCGGAACCACAGACCGTAACCCATGAGAGCGCAACTGAGCGCCAGGAGCTTTTTAACCGCATTGCTCCTGTCTATGATAAAGTGCGCACTCTTTTACTGTATCTTTATTATGCTTGATCATTTTTATTTTTATTTTTATCATTTAAACGAATGGTTTTTGTTTGAATGCAGTTGAATGATTTGTTTAGCCTGGGGCTTCATAGATTATGGAAGAGGTGGACTATTTCTTGGAGCGAGTAAGTATTTCTTCTGTTACATTTTATTTATTTTTTGCACTTCAAGATTTCTTTGTTTTATGTTGTGTTTGTAAATGTATGTTTCTTTGTGTCATAAGAGGTTTGTAGTATTTATATTCTTGTTTTATGTGTTTGAGTGTGGCCCTTTTGTAGTTAAAGATTGGATGTTTTGTATTTCCAGAATTTATTAACCGAACTATTATTTATGTATGTTTCTTCTTGTATTTTAAAAACAGGGCAAAAGAAGGAGACAAAGTGTTGGATGCCTGTTGTGGAAGTGGGGATTTGAGTTTTCGGTTATCTGAGAAAGTTGGAATCCATGGCAAGGTTTGGCTTCCTTATCTTATTCTTCATTTTTCTAGTTATATTTTAGGGATAATTACAAAAACTACCTTAGCTTTTAGCTTAATAACAAAAAACCTCCAGGTATCTTTTTAAATTACAACAACTCCCTAAAGTGTTACAAATACCTCCTAGAGGTTTGTATTTACCTAACAAAAATACTCTTTTTGAGGTGCAATTTGTAAAAAAGAAACGTATTTGACTTGTTTTTCTTGAATTACTGACTGTTAGCTGAGTTTTGCAATTACTTTTAATATTGTGACAGAATTTGCATTTTACACTTACATTTGTGTTGGCTTACTTTTCTTTGTCATCCTTGTGAAATTTACAAGTGTGATGAACATCACAAAACAAATTTTGCATTTTACAACAATTCGACAATGTTTTAACTCAGTTTTCCTCTCTGTTTTGCCCTTTTTGGGGTGGCAATTCCATAGGTGATAGCTCTAGATTTCTCAAAGGAGCTATTAGAGATAGCTGCATCTCGCCAGCGTGAGCATGAGCGATCAAAGCCATGCTACAAGAACATTGAGTAAGTATTATATTACCCTTTATATCCATCCCTTGGTAAACAAATCAGTTAAATTCATCAAAGGTTTCAATTTCCATCAAAAGTTTGGTGGTGTTTGCAAATAGAAGTTGTTCAGATAGAGTGAGAGTGTTCGGTTAATAACTTGTAAAAGTATTTTATTTGCACTTAAGTGCCCCGAAGTATCTTGCTTACCATTTACTTATCGTTTATGAGGACATGATATAACTTGATGAATAATAGGTGGATTGAAGGAGATGCAGTTGCTTTGCCATTTTCTGACTCCACTTTTGACGCTGCTACCATCGGCTATGGGCTAAGAAATATTGTTGATAGAAAAAAGCTCTGGAGGAGATGCATCGAGTTTTAAAACCGGTGCAAAATTATCTGTTCTCGACTTTAACAAAAGCACTAATTGGCTAAACATTAAAATTCAGGTATTCATTAGCTTTAGGAACTGCATTGTCCATCCAAAATATTCTTACTTCTCAACAAAATTATCTAAGTTTTGTTTTTTTTTCCAGGAATGGATGATTGATTATATAGTGGTTCCTGTTGCGCAAGTTGGTATGGACTTGCAAGTGAGTACAGATATTTGAAGAACTCAATCAAGGAATATCTGACAGGTGTGTGTTTTAATTAAAACTGGTATATTTTCAAAGTTGACTAATTTGTTTCCCACAGGTTTTCTTTAATTTGAATATTATCTGATCAATTAAGAAAGAAAATCATAAGAAATAATTTGCGGAGGAGGAAAAACAGATGTATTGAAATTGAGTTGTACAAATGCTGTAATGCAGGACCTGAGTTGGAGAAGCTAGCTTTGGAAGCAGGGTTTTCTGAAGCTAAATTCTATGAGATTTCCAATGGATCCATGGGAATTTTGGTAGCCAAGCGCTAGACACATTTTCTGTCCACATTCTGCTTCCTCGACAGGTTTCCGTTGTTGTTGTTGTTGTTGTTGTTGTTGTTGTTGTTTATGATGGTTATGTTGATCCAATGTAGCTTGCTAAAGTCCCATTAGGATCCTTCGAAAAATAATTGCTTTGAATTTATGTGTGGTGATTCTAGTAGCAAGTGATACTTTATCCATATGAAATTTCTGTATTAAACTCTGAACTTTTGTATCCTTGATATGGGTTCAATCTCTGATAAAGTATATCTATTTATATATCATATTACATCTATATATTAGATATATTATATATTATATTATTATGATCCTTGTACATTGTATTATACATTATACATAATTTATACACTAAATACATGCATATTATAAAATTACAAATGTTTTAAAAAAAAATCTTGAATTTTTGTAATTCCTACAGGCTACAACTAAGCATAATTCTTGGTGGCAATTAAGTATGCTCAACTTACAATTACTTGACTTCTTAAAAATTGTTCATTCGTATGCAGCATGACAAGAAGGCTTAATGTGCCCTATTAGCAAACAAATAACTTCTAACAATCCCAGCTACAACATCAGTACTCTTCCAAACATTATTGTGTTGCAGCTAAATCTTTTTGTGCAACTGTAAAACCTCAAGCCCTTTTACCACTTTAATTACGTGCAAAGCATAATACAAATGCTATAAAAACCGTATGTGTGTAGTAATCCAAATTTTCCACAACTTTTCATTAGCCCATATTTTCCTAGCGTCGCAATCTTATGCAATTCGCCCGTGTTTTATCTCCCTCCCTTGTCTTGCACAACCCTATAAACCTGTTGTGTCCAAAGATTACCTGCTGAAATCCTCTGATTAAATTGATGCCTCTAAAATTTCATGCAAGAACTATACAAAGCAGATTCCTCTGCAGTTCCCTCATGCAATAAGTGAGGCTAAACAAGTTAAACCGCAGGTTAATGTCACCTGGGATAAAATATACTCTGTGAAATGCTGGCAACTGAAGCCGTATTGCCATAGTCGAGGGGCGATGATGGGTTTTCGCTCATTTCATTGAGTTCCATTGTATTCTCATCCATGAAAGGGGGACTAGTTGGTGCAGGGAGGTTTTCGTCTTTCTTTACCAGCATTTGTAGTGCTTTCGACATGGATGGTCGTAATATGCAAGAAGAGATTTCTTGAGTGCACAAGAGCCCCACATGAACCACTCGCAGAATTTCGTTTTTAACGTTAGTGTTGTCGTAACCATGCAGCATTAGGTTTGGGTCGAAAAGCGCCTCGACTGTTCTTTGCTGGAAATGCCTCCATGCCTAGTTCATCCAAAATAATATATCTATTATAACTAAAGGGATAATTACAAAAAATACACTTCAGGTTTAATCTAATTACAAAAAAGCCTAACTTTCTTTCCAAATTATAAATACCTCATTGATATTTGTTTCTATTTTACAAATTGCACCCTCAGAGGAAATATTTGTAGGCAAATACAAAAACTCAACAGGGTGTTTCTAGCGCTTTAAAGGGGTATCTGTAATTTTGAAAGATGACTAGTTTTTTTTGAAGTTAGGCTATACCACTTGTAATTTACCGATTACCATATTGGAAGGTTATTTCGAAAGGCTTTTAGAACTTACAATTGTTACCAAGCTCTCTGTGTACTCTGAGGTTTTACTTCTGTTGTTCTGTCTGCCCGTGACAATTTCCAGCAAAAGCACACCAAAGCTATAAACGTCTGCTTTTTCTGTCAACTGGCCATGGGCTAAGTATTCTGGTGCCATGTATCCCCTGCAAATGTGCTAAGTTTTAGAAATTTCTAATTGATCAACTTATCACCCGGTTTGACATTATGTTTTACTAGAAGAAACGTTGTAGCTAGACTCTAGTAAACTTTCCGTTATGGTATTACGATGGTTGTAAATGACTGATTTTTTCAATCTTTTTAGACCTGGCTATGTAGGAACAAGTCAGAAAGATTGAGAAATAGAACCATCTTTTTAATTTGTCTCAATAACCATGAAATTATCATCTTAAGGACGATCCTTTTGGCAAAAATGGCAAAAAAACATTGATATACTTACAATGTTCCTGCTATGGCGGTGCTGATATGACTTTTATCTTCTTGAAACGACCTAGCCAACCCGAAATCAGCAATTTTAGCACGAAATCTGGAGTCCAAGAGGATATTGCTTGCTTTTATGTCTCTGTGAATGATTCGTGTTTTATTGTTGTCATGGAGGTAGACCAAACCCTCTGCTGTTCCTATAATAATCTCCAATCTCTTCTCCCAGTTTAATGCTCTACCTTTGCTTGAATCTGTCAACCATCAACATATATTTATGAGTAAATTACAAAAGCTACCCCTACGGTTTAGTCTAATCACAAAACCCACTATTTTTTAAAATTACAAACACTCCCTTTAAATTTGTAATACTCAACACATATTCACCTATTGATGATGTAATTTGTAAAATATAAACAAATGTCAACAGGGTATTTGTAATTTTGAAAGATAGCTGGACCTTTTTTGTGATTAGATTAGATTAAACCTTAGGATGTTTTTTTTAATTAACCCTATATTTATTACATGACTAATACTCAACCTTTGAGTAGCCAAGTATTGTTTCTAATTCTAAACCAGCAACCTGAGTTTTTTTCTAACTATTCTTGTCTAAAATTTAGTATTTACCAAAGATAAAGCGATCAAGGCTCTTGTTTGGCAAATACTCGTAAACGAGTAGGCTTTCTGGTCCTGAGCAACTGCATCCCAATAACCTGACTAGATTTTTGTGGTCAGCGCTGCTAATAATTTTAACTTCATTGTAGAAATCTCCTGCTCTATGTTTGTTGTTAAAAAAGAGCCTCTTGACAGCAATCTCTCTTCCATCCCGAAAAACTCCCTGCAGTAAGATTAACATTCCAGTTTTAGACATCATATGCTTAAGTAGAATTAAATACATTTGACATTTGATACAAGTTTGTGCAGTAATGACCTTATACACTGTACCAAATCCGCCTTCTCCGAGCTTGTTTGCTTCATCAAAAGAGCCAGTGGCTTTCTCTAGCATGGAATATTTGAAGTTCAAGCCGCTATCATTTAAGGTTTTGACATATTTCTCTGCATCACCACAAAATGGAGATTTTGTAAAAGATGCATTGACCTGAAAATTGCTAGCTTATAGTAAAGTTTTCTCTTAGACAATATTCGAAATACTTGTATATTAAACGTTTGCGTAAATGAAGCCAATCTGAAAACTTTTAACTCTTGTATAAGAAAACGCGATGGTGATGCCAAGGGTGTATTAATGCTAATAATTCTTGATCCATGTCACAGATTAAGGGAGTATTTGAAAACACTTAAAAAAGTGATTGTCAGCTTTTAAGTAAAACAAGTATTTTTTAGTGTTTTCAAATGCTAACTTCTGCTTCTCATTCTGCATAATTTAGTCTGAATCTAACTTATTCAACTTTTAGATTCTAGTTACAAACATTACCAGCTTTTGATTCTCAACTACTTTTTGCTACTGCCACAATAAATCACTTACTCTAAATGCAAAAGTTTTTGCAAATTCCCCATAACTCCCTTTGGCAGTTAACAAATTTAAACAACATTTTACCTTTTCTCTTCTTTTGAATAATTCTCTGCTTCCACATATAAACTCCAATGACTGCTCCAATGACAAAAACAGCTGCCGCACTAACAGCTGCACTTATTATAACTATTATTGCCCCTGCCGAAATGAAATATTCTTTATGAGGCCTGAAATTAACAAGAAAATATAAAAGCAAAACAAGAAACACACAAGACCATGGTAGCCACAGAAATTTATTTTTTACCTCTTGAACTCCCATTTCCAGGAATTGGATTAAGAAAATCAGAATCAGAATACCTCATGAAACACCCAGTATTCAATGCCCGTCCATCGGACCAAGGCAAGCAACCTGATATCGATTCTAATGCATTCTCCAGACATCCTCTACAAGCACTCGCATTTATCGTCCTCCAACAATCGGCCAAAACATTTATCGTCATCCCAGAAACTGACACCTCAGCCCGCGCATAGCCATTACTATTAGGCGCCGCTGAAACTGCTTGTAATAAAGCTTTTCTCACCGACGCCTGAAAAGCTGAGCCTTTTCTAGTTTTATTACCACAGACGGCACGGTTGGTCGGACCGGTGTACTCATGAAAGAAACTGTAATTCTCAGCTCGCATGAAACATCCGTCCAGGAATATTCTTCCTCCGTTCGCGGGAAAGCATTGGGGTAGAACTGTACGAGCTTCAGCGTAGCATAATACGCAGTCGAGTAAAGAGAGATCGCCGTAGCATTGGGCTAAACCGTAGTTGGTATCTTGTCCGGAGCCTGTTATTGCAACACCGAAGCCTGATGTTCGCATTTGGATGCTTATGTTTTCCATGGTGGCGACAAAGCTTGGCACGTAGAGAGTGGCGTTGTGTTCAGGTTGATTTCCGCACATGATTTTGACGGTTTGAGTTCTTGGGTCTGCAAATGATGGATCTGGGAATAGCAGGATCACTTGTATGATGGTGATCTTGAGAGATAGGGTGAAAATTGTTTCCTTCATTATTGTATGCTTTGTTTTTCTACTTTTCTGTTGAAGAAGAGATCAATTGAGAGGATTGTTTAGATTCTTTCAAGTAAAATTGAAAAAAAAATTAATAATCAACAGAAAGCCCCTTTAATTCCAACAAAATAATAAATATATGTATTAAACAAGGAAGAAAGAATTTGAAACTTGGAAGTATGAAAATCAAGAAGAAAAAGCAAATCTGAATAAAAACTAGAATATTTGTTCCACAAGTCAAAAGTAGAAGTATGCAAGATTTATGTAGTCATTCGAACAATGATTGCAGAATAAGTTGAGCTGTTCCATTTTCAGTCCCACCTAACTAAAGTAAGCTCAACATTTTCACACTATATTTCCAACTTCTTTGAAGCAATAAGTCAAACAGATGCTGTGCAGATTGCAGAATTGCTTTCAGAAAGTCGGCACCACACCCAGCTTAGAGGCTAGGCTTTAAGCGCATAATCACAATTTTTTGTCATTTGGGTCAGAATAAAATGGTATAATAGCACTAAAATTGTCACATGAAAGCAATAGCTTTTAGCAGAAAATATGATTAAGAATAAATTGAGGGACTGGTTCAAGCAACCAATAACCAGAAAACAAGAAAGGTACTGAGAGCAAAACAATGAATGACACCCAACATGATAGCCGACCACATTAATTTTCCAGAAAGAAAAATTAGACCCCACCTCATTTACAGCTACAATTAGCAGCCAGCCACACATGAACCTTTCACATCACTCAAAGTAAAAAACAATACAAATATATATTCATTTAAAATACATACATACATACATACGTTCAACTGTACAATGTACATAAGTAAAATAAGGGCTCATAGTGAAAAAGCAAAATTCAGAATTTTATCACCAGAGCAAAATCCCATTATAAACTTAAATCACTTTATAGTGAAACCAAGTTGTCGACGCTTAATTTGTGGATTGAAGACAATAGGAAAAGACTCGAATATTATTAAGCTTTTTTTTCAATACTTAAAGTGCTTTTTCTTGCAGTTTCAGAATGTTTCTCGATCCCAGAAAATAACGCAAAAAACAGAGCATCAACATTCACCCGAATCCCGGCAAGGCGGCAACAATTGTGACTTGTGAGGAAAAAGAATCCCAGCAAGCTGAAAATTACATTCTAACCTCTTTTTCTTACATGATTCAGATACTTAAAGCTTCTTCAATGTAATATTGCCGATTCTTGTTTTTCTTACACTTGGGGAATTTGATTAGCGAAACGAAGAATTCCAGGGAGAAAGAAAAGAAAAGGCTGTCACTACAAAAAAGACTAATGATCAATTTTGAATACAGAAAGATAGAAATAACATGTTTTGAGCAAGAAGAAATAAGTAAAGTGGAAATTGGATGGATTGTCCACTTTTTCAAATATGTTAGACTGAAAGAGACTTTTGAAACACCAGGCGGATGATCAAGGAACCTTCTTCAACTTCGCGTTCGGTCTCAACATGGTTCCTTTTTACGGATGCCTGATAAGTCCAATAACATCTTTAACGGCAAATTACAAAATTAGTTCAGTAACTATAACGCAGTAGCAAAGGTCATGTAAAAATTACATTTTGCAAAAAAATCTTGTAACTATAGTAAATTCTCGATTTTAGTCCTGCAAAATACACGGTTTGCAAAATAGTTCTATAACTATATGTCTCAAATTTGGTACTAATTTCACCGGATTTCAATCACGTGAGGGCACATGTAGCTCACAATTTCCGATCACATTAGAACTAAAATTGGTATTTTAAGGACTATTCTACAAACCGTGCAATTTGCAGGACCAACATTGAGATATTTATATAGTTACAGGATCTTTTTGCAAAACTTAATTTTTACAGGATCTTTTTGCTACCGCACTATGGTTTGATCGGAATGGCTAAAAAAAACCACTGTATTTATTTTCCTTCATTAAGGGTATTTTAGAACTTTCATTATTTGACAGTTTTTTTGGAAACGTGATTGTCACTTCCATGATTTAAGGGATTGGGTATCGATATGAAATCTCGCTATTTAGTTTATGTTACATATATATGCATCACATTAATTCTAAATATTCAATATGTTTCGTTTACGTATGCACCAAAATGAACATAATTAGACAATAATTTTTCCACAATATAAGCAATATATGTATTCTAAATATGCAATTTATTCAAGCCAAATATGCATTATATCGAACATCATTCATTAACTAACTATGCATTGTGTTATAGTTATATATGCATCAAACAACAAATAATTATGCATCAAACAATAACTGACTACGAATTGTCTCATAATTATATATGCATCAAATAACAACTAACTATGTGTTGCCTCAAAACTATATAGGCACCAAACAACAATTAACTTAACATTATCTCGTTACTATCTATGCATCAAATAAAATATGAATATGTAGTATATTATAACCATGTAAGCATTAAACAACAACTAAATGTGCACTGACTGAAAACTATCTATGCAGTATATTTATTCTAAATATGCATTAGAGTCACAATAATTATGTTTTGCGTTAATGGTGGATTTATGTGTGTGTGTGTGTGTGTGTGGGAGGGAGAGAGAGAGAGAGAGAGAGAGAGAGAGAGAGAGAGAGAGAGAGAGAGAGAGATTTGATGGTAGGATTTGAAATCGATTTTTGTGGGATTGATATATGTATGGAACATAACTGATATTATTTGACTTTATTTCTTTTTTTATCTACCCGTATTTATTGGTAAGGAGGTTACATTTTATTGTGATTTTACAGTTTTACCCTTTTTATGATTAACTTAAATATTTAATCTAATTTTATTTATTCTAATCTCAGTCATCAATTGTTTAATGAGAGCAGTTAGGATTAGTCCTTACGGTCTCACAATAAGGGTTGTCTCACAACACCATATCCCTATATAATATATATATATATATATGTATATATGAGGTTCAGTCTAATATTTTAAAAAATAGTTGTCCTTTAAAATTACAATCATCCCCTAAATGTTTATATTCTACAAATTTCACCCGTCGAGGAATATTTGTTTTTTTTTTTTTGAGTACATTGGGGGGAACTTGGGGAGGGGACACACGCATCGTATGAGATCGAACCCGGGTCATTCACCCTTACAACACATGCCTCAACCACTAGAGCACAAGGTCGAGGAATATTTGTTAAGGAAATACTTAAGTGTTCGTAATGTGTAAGGAGGTGTTTGTAATTTTGAAATGTAATTATGCTAAACTTCAGGTGTAGTTTGTATTTACCCTAAAATTAGATACATGTCAATTGTATAGATAAAGATGTATCAGATGCTAATTGGCCGTATCAAAATTGTAATTTATAACATGCATAAACAAAAATTATTTCATCATACCTTTGTAGTTTAAAGAATTACAATATTGACAATAATAACATATACGTGTGTGTGTTATATTATATGTGACAAACTAATAGTAACACAATTATAATCACTAAGTTATATATTATGATATTTCTTTTGTTATTGCCTAGTTGTTACTATATATGTATTATCAATTATATAAAAAATTATATAAATATTGATTATACATACATTATTTTTGTATTACTAGTAAGAAACACGTGCGTCACACGTGATCCATATGAATTTATTAAAATTTAAATAACTTTATGGATGAACATTTTAAAGTGCTTTACAAATAAATCATGTACTAATTAAATACTTGGATTATTAAAATTAAAATACTTCAAAGTATTTTAATATATATTTTGTTTTTTGTAAGTACAAAATCTACATGAATGATTAAGTAAATCTTCTAGAAAAACTCAATACAACAAAAAAATAAAATTATTATAACAGAAAAATAAGTTTTTATATTAGCTTATGATCATGGTAATCAATCTTTTGTGACAGTTTAATGGCTATGAAAGTATTTTTCTTAATTAATTTCAGAACTTTTTAAAATTAGATGCATTATGCAAGATTATTCGATAATTCATGAGTTAAAAATTGATATATCACAAGTTATTACATTTATTAAAAATTTAATGAGTTGGGAAGAATGGAAGGGAGGGTATAAATCTAAAAAATATTGGAATACTCAGGTTCGTATCAACATCCTTACAAAGAGTAAGCGATATCACTTTAACTACAAGTTCATATCAAAAATTTAAAATTTATTAAGTTACTTCTTTACCAAAATCAAGAATAACTTCATGACTTTCTTTGTAATTCTTATTTCTCGAGAAATATATAAAATAAAGTTAATATTATCCCGGTATGATCGTGTGTTTACTTCTTTCATTATCTCTAACTTCTTCGATTAAAGAAACGTAACTCAAAATAGATATTAAAGTATAAAATATGTGCCAAAAAGTATAACACTCTTCATGAAGAATCCTAATTCTAATGTCAAAGTGAATATTTTTATCATAACACTTATAAACTTAAATTATAACAATTCATTTATTTTAAGTGTCGTATTTAAAGTAATAAACCTTAACCCAATATAGATGAAAATTAATCCATTATTGTCATTAAGAGTTATGTTTTTAAATAAAAAAAGTGATAACTTAATATTTAAATTTTGAAACTCTATCCAATTGACACAAAATATATTCACTTGATAAACAATTAAACCCAAAATAGTTAAAAACAAAAGTTATCAATATCCACATTAAGTCAAACTTTAACAATTAAATATAATACTTGTTAAGTTTTATATTTGAAAATTACTTTACAAAAACTTATGTCTTTTAAAAGAAGCAACAACTCAAGTAGTTTTAGAAATATGTATTATACTATTACAGATGATACTTGTAGTAGAATTTGACTCTTTCTGTTTATTTATAGTTTCAAATTTTCTAAAATATATAATTATTTGTAATATGCTAAAATTAATTTATATTTATTTACTGTTGTAATATATAGTTACCCATGCATTTTCATAAAAATATAATGCCTTTATGGAAGAAAACGAATATATAAAGTACTTTAAACTTTATTTAAAAAATTTGGAACTTTTTGATCAAATAAGAAAATGTACTTGCTAAAAATTTATATTTCAAGTTGAAAATAATCCCTCAACTATCCTCTTACACCTCCTTAGGCCCGTCAAATTCATAGTACTTGGCACTAAATGTGGTCATTTCGCTCCAGTTTAGTATTATATATGGTTTAACACTGTTAATTTAATACATAAATAGTACTATGAATATTATATTGGTACTTAAATAATATGTTGTTTAATAAATACCAAAGTTTGAAATATGTATTAAACCCTTTCATATTAAAAATTTCCTTCATTTATTTATTTTATTAAAATTTCATATATATTATTTAGACAATTTTTATTTCTAACTTTTGTCCCATATTTTCTTATATAATTATTTTGTAAAAGTATAAGATATTTTATACTTGGATTTTGTAATAATTATTGTGTTTGTGCTTGAATCTTTATTACCTTTTCAAAGTGTGCTTTTTTAAGTAAACAATATATTTTATCGAAAATGCCATTATATATATATATATACATATTATGAATGTTTTTTTAATTTTTCTTCAACAATTTCTAGTTGTGATACATATATCGTTTTTAGCTCTTTTCTTTTAATGTTTGAATATTTTATATATTTTATTTGGTTAAACACGAAACTATCTTTTAATAACTTAAGTATTAAAGATTTTAACAATATTCCACATATAAGTGGTAAATAAATATTTTTAATGGGGTAGAAGTGACTGAAATTATAATAAAATCTGAAGAAAGAAATAATTTTGATATTGACTATGGAAAAATATATTTTTGTCTAATCAAAGGTTTCAAGAAACCATCCAATCAATTCATGCTTTTAATATAAGTATAGATAATTATATAGAAAAACAAAGTATAAATATAATATAGATATTTAGATATTGATAAAGAAAATTGTTTAAATATGTTTATTTGGTTCGTGAATTTATCATAAGTATCATATTGATTTTTAATTTTTATAATCTTTTAGGAGGGTAATTCTTACCCACAATCAAGTGTCACTGAGAAACTCAAATTAATATATATTGAATGACTTCTAAAATATTTCTTCAAATTTTGTTAATAGGAAATATATTTCAATTTAACTCTGACACTTAATTTTTCTTTTAATTACTAATTTATATCATTATTTTTTGTCATTAAATCATACATTTTCTATTGATTAAATGAAAATCATATACATCTTAATAAAGGACAATAACTTTAAAACCAAAGTTTATGATGTGAGATATAAAAATTATTTTGTAAAAGTCATATTATTATACATATTTAGAGCCTAAAGGATATTTGTTTTTGTCACAAAGAAAATGCTCTGTCTTTTTACTTCTTGTTCTTTGTTAACAAAAAGCACAAGAAAACAAATAAAATGAAAAAAGAGATTACTCTTTCTTATACCTCCACATTAAATACTAAAAGTTTATTTCTTTAGGTTAGAAAATATTGCTATCATCCAGGTTTAGCTTACTTTTTATTTTTTTAATTTTTTTGGGCAAGAGATTTTTATATTATTTTTTAATATACTTGATTTATAAGAAAGTTTATTTCACTGCAAAAAAATTGTTCGGTCTTCATCTTTTTTATTATCAATTTTTTTTGTACTTCCCTCATATATTTCAGGCAATAAGATAAAAGAATGCACATGAATACATTTCAAATAAAACAAAGATTTATCTTATTTAATATGCACTTTGTTATACCTCCACATTAAAAATTATAATTTAATCTCATGATTAGTTTAGATATATATCCATCATCAAGGGTTAGTTTATTTCTTGAATTTTTTTATTTGAGCGTGAGATTGTTATATTAATTTAAATATATTTTTGTAATTTATCATGATAATGATGGGATATCTTATTAAAAAACTTCCTCAAAATTATTAAATATATATTCGATTCTAAATTAAGATATAAAATGTTAAAGGGTACATCCGTTAAAATTTTAGAGATAGAATTGATAGTTCAAGAGTATTTGCATTGTAATCATAAACCAAATTCGTGGATCATGTATTTTGCCCTTTTTTATTTAAACAAAACTTTTATGATTAGAATGTTTATTTTTTTTCTTTTTGTTTCAATTGTAATTTCATATTTCATTTTTCTCTAAAATTATTATAATTATATTTTAATTGTTAAATATACAAAAAAATTATAAATATACAAATTTCATAATACTAAACTTTAAACTGTTAAAATTCTTTTATACGAAGTCTTCTATATATGCTTATAACATATCGTTGGAAAGCTTTCGGAATGTAGTTTAATATGAAGCTGATAATATTTAAAAATTCAAGACACATTAAAAGTTATAATTGAAGAAAACATAAGAAATTTTGGGATATAAAAGGTCAATTGTCTTGTAACTAAACAAAACTAAATAAATACCAAATTACTTCATTAACCCTAAAATTAACTATGTTACAAGGATACTTTTGTCCAATCAAAAGTTTCAAGAAACCTTTCAAACTATTCATACTTTTATAGGAGTATTGATTGATATTGATATTGATATTGATTGATTGATTGATTGATATTGATATTGATTGATGAATAGATATAGATATAGATATAGATATTGATTTAATTAGTATCAATATTGATGGCTTATGTTTATTCTTATAGCTTTTACATTTGTGAACATCGATTTTGTAGTTTTGTTAAAAATAAAGAAAAAATAGAAAGAAATAAGTACAATGGGGATAGTAGAGGAGGGGACACACACGCTCGTATAGGATTAAACTCGGGTTAATCGGCCTAACTACACAAGTTTCTACCACTTGAGCACAAGATTGATCCCAAAATTAGTGACAAATCAAATAGTGTAATATCTTGTCATTCTTATTCTTTTTTCGTTTAGTATCTCAAAGTAATAATCCAATTCAAATAAAAAGCTCCAAGTTGTTATTACATGTTTGCATACTGTTCGCCAAAAATATTTTGGTTCATACAACTGAAAGTGTACAATGTAGTTTATAGAATAATAGCAAGCAATGTCGTATTCCTCAAGGATTGATATTCGAAACACTTAGGCTATAATAACATCGTATTCCAATTTTATGAAAGCGACCGAAAATTGAGTATTTTAACTAGGGTTGTGCACGGGACTTGGAGATTACCGAAACCGAACCGATATCCGGACCGAAAGATCTCCGAACCGAAAATATCCGTTGACTTTTTGACTTTCCCCGAACCGTACCGTACCGAAAATATTTATGGTACGGTTCTGGAGATTTTTCAAATACCCGTACCGAACCACTCCGAACCAAGGACCCGAAGTTATAACCGATTTTAAAGATTTTATATAAATACATATACATTATTTCTATGTTGTTTTTATTTTGTTATTAAATTAATTACAAACTATTTGAAATTAAATTGATTATAAAGCATATTTATGAAAAAAAACCATAATACTGCAACTATTATGAATTTTAAAAAACTTTGATATTTATAATAGAGTAAATCATTTGAAATTGAAATTAGTTAAATGATTAGTAAATTGCACTTAAAAGAGAAACAAGTAATAGTACCATATTATAACAATATAAAAAAAGATCATATTTTAATTTTTTTACCACATCACATAAAATTATAAATAGAATTTTATTGATTATGTTAAGTTGTTAGGTATGAGACATTGAGATTATATTACAAGTTTTTATTTCATGTTAATTTATAAAAATTATTAGTTAATTATATATGTTCTATGTCAATAGAAGAACAATTACCTAAAGAATAGACTATTATTGTTTTATATAGATTATTAAGTTTAGAATTTTGGATTGTGTTACCTATTATAGTTTTAGTTTTTATTTTGAGACTACACTAAAAAAAGACTAGAACTCTAGAAGTATACCTATTTGGTGATTTTTATATTGATTTTTTTCCTTTTTTTTTTTTCCCAAATTTGTATGTTTTATTTATGGCTAATCCTCGAATCTCCGTCCCGAACCAAATCGTACCTTCCCATTAGAACCGAATCTCCGTCCCGAACCGTACCGAGAGTTTGGTACGGTTCGAGACGGATATTTTTTTCTATGGTTTGGTTCTGGAGATTTATTTTCAGAATCTCCGAACTTCAGGACGGTTCTGGAGATTTCCAAATCTCCGAACCGTCCCGTACCGTGCACACCCCTAATTTTAACTAACTAAAATAGAAAATAAAGAAAAACAAAAATAAATTTGCGAACCCCACAAGTATTTTCACCATCTATAGGAGCAGCCACAGGCACATAATCTCAACATGTTTCTTCAATATTAAATGCAATTAAAGTTTTAAAAATCAATTCATGCAATTCTCTAGGTTCAATTCCTAAAATAGTTTATTGCGCGCATGAAAGTAGCTTAATAATAATTGAGGTCTCCCGATCCATCACAACTATTATTAACTCCCAAATGATCTTTGAATTGAAGTACTCCCCACAAATAAAAGTAGTCTCCCGATACATTACTCTATTTATGTTTGAATTTAATTTTCATCTTACTAGAACTCACCTCCCGGATTATGGACTAGAAGTATGAGATGCAAATTATTGGCCAAATAAAAAGCAATTAAGAATAAGCACTCGAATTCATAAAATAGAAAACATGAATTAATTAAGAAAACAAATAATCATATTTAACATAAATCAACAGTTCCGATTATGCCCCTAAGATCCGAAAGATATGCCAAACATTGATTACAAACTCATAGACAAATTCGAATCAATATTAAGACATCGTTTAAGCATAGATAAGAGTTCTTAGACATAGAAAGAAAACCCCTTCTTGTCAGGATGGATTCCCCTCCTAAGCCTTCGAAGCTTTTGTGCTCCCTAGATGCAAACGCCTTGTGGTGTTCTTCGCGACCTAGCCTTTTGCTCTCAGAAGCTCTTCGATTCCTTCGTTCCTATGTTATTTGATGTGTCAACCCTTGGCTCCCTTTTATAGATGTTTGGAGAGATCACTTGCAGAGTTTGAGTAGGAAAAGGAGACCAATTCAGCCCCAGTTACGTCGCACGACCGTGTCAACCCACACGGTCGGGTCGTGCGATCGGAATTTGATCCCTGGATCTTCATGCAAGTTGTAGCCCTTTCTCTTAGCTTTCCATAACCACTTGAATAACCTCACTATCAATTTTGTAGAGGAAGTTATGGCCAAAATAATAAACCCTGCCAGTGCTGGAAACTGTTAGCGCGTTTGACGTTTTTGAAGGAAATTTCCTTTTGTTTGACTGTCCATGCTTCCTTCATATCTTTGCTCGTACCTTAGCTCTTGACCTATACTTTGGAACGTGATATCGCTTTTTATCCAATTTAGCTCCATTTCCTGTAAAATTCACAAGAGTACGCAATATCACGCCCAACAAAGGAAACCAAGTAAAACACACTAAATATACGTGCAAATGCATGAAATATATATCATTTAAACCCTCAAATGCACATATATTTTACACTCATCATATACGAGTACTTGATCAAGAAAAAAGGATTAACAAAAAAAGGTTAGGATCAATAATGACTAAAAAACTTTAATTTATATACCTTATTTTATTTAGCAAGAAATACAATATATAGTTTGCAAATTGTTGGTCGTTGTATATTAGTATTATCATTTTTACCACGAATATGCATATTAAAAGTCCTTTAGATGGCTTCAAAAAAAAAGTCCTTTAGTTTCTATAACTGTTCGATGGAACTTGTGAATAATTTTTGTAAGTACATAAAATTTCATTGTTTAGGTTTTATTAAGACAGACACTACAAGAATAATTGTAATTCCAATGGAAAATATCCATTGAAATTTTCAATTCCAATGGAAAACGTGCTATTCAAAAAATATCTATTAGAATGGAAAAAACCTACAACGTAAAAATATCACAACGGCACTTCCAACGGTATTTATTCGTGAGAATATTCAATTGTTGGCAAAAAAAACTCCAACAGTATTTCTATTAGTAATTTCAGTGGAAATATACCATTGGAATATAGTCCAACGAAAATTCCAACGGTTTTTCCGGTCGGTTGATCTTCGATGAAAATCATGCAAATATTTTTGCCACCCTTTATGAGTTGCATTTCAATACTAACCATCGTTCTTTCCTCCATTAGGACAAGGGTGAAAACAAACCTTGGTGACGATCATTAATTCATGAAAGAAAAGCAAGTTTGTTTTATAGCTAGATCTTGATTTTGTTGTTATCCTTTTTTTTAATATGGTTTTTCTTGCTTGTTAGTTCCTTAATGACTCGAAAACTGATCAATATGCCACATCTTCCCAATATAATATCATAAGAGCATTTCCAGTGGTGGTCGTTTATCTTTGCTTCATTTCATGCTTTTGGTTTTCCTGAGTCTTTCATTGATTTATTGAAAGTATGCATCGCAAACTCATCTTTTTCCTTTCTTCTAAATGGTGCACAATTTGGCAGACTCACACCGAACCGAGTATCCATCAGGGTGACCCACTCTCACCCTATATTTTCTTTCTATATTACGAGGTTTTTTCAGCTATTTTGCAGGACTTACATGTAGCCGAAAAAATTCACGGGATTCGAATAAACAGACATGCTCCGAGTATTTCACACTTATTTGTTGCAGACGACACCCTTTTATTTGGGTTCGCTACCTTACCGGAAGCACAAAACTTGAAACTCGCGATTGAGCTATTTGAGAAACCTTCAGGGCAACGCATTAATTTCGACAAGTTGGGGGTTCTATTTATTCTGAATACGCCAACTCCGTTATCTAGGAAAATCTCTCAAACTCTTGGGATACCTATTGTGAGTTCTCATGGAAAGTACCTAGGCTTGCCTACAATAGTTGGCAAAAACAAGCGTGATGTCTTCTCTTCTATTGAAGATAGAGTTTGGCAAAAAATTGAAGGTTGGAAGCAAAAGACATTGTCACAAGGGCCCAAAATTCTTATCAAATATGTGGTTCAAGCCATCCCAAACTATGCAATGTCATGCTTCAAACTCCCGGATTTGGTTCTAAAGAAGATCCAAACTAGAGATTGATTCTCTCTCACCTGACTCGATTATGAGAAGCTCCTCAAGTTCAAGGCATAACGAGGTGTGGCGGAAAATCTGGAAGCTCCAAATTCTACCCCAGTTAAAATTTTTCATTTGGAGATGTTGTTTAGGGTCCATTCCCACCACATACCTCCTTTCCAATCACTATGTGATTATTGACAGCTCGTGCCTTTTCCGATTCTCGCATGACGAGACAGCAAACCACCTCTTTTTCCATTGCAATTATGGTAATCACATATGGTACTTAGCTGGACTAATAGAGGTTACTTTTCAGTTTGAGCAAGAGCCCTTTTTGTCATGGGTTCAAGATATCATTATTCATTGTGTTAGTAATAATTTAGAATTTCCAGATTATGTCTTTGCATAAGGCGTAGGCACACCTTATTTGTTGACTGCAACTTTTAAGTTCATGAATCTAGAGTATATAGAAGAATAGAGAATGTTCTAGATTGGTTGAGGTGCATGTAAATGGATGAGTCCATTAGTTTACTACATTAAATTAGCTAGTTTGAAGGGTCTTTTATGCATCTATAAATACCCATTTGTACTTAGAATTTTGCAAGGTATCAAGTTAATAAAATTCATCTTCCTCCTAAAATTATCTTCTACTTTTATAGTTCATTTTTCTAACAAAGTGGTATCAGAGCCATATAATCCTTTGAGATGGCAAATAATGGAGTAGCTTCATTCTAATTCCCTCATCTAACAAAAGAAAACTATGAAAAATGGTGTCTACGAATGAAAGCCTTGCTTGGCTCCCAAGATGTATGGGAGGTTGTAGAGAAGGGATATGAGAAGCCTCAAAATGAAGCTACGTTATCTCCAACCGAGAAGGATACTTTGTCAAATTCAAAGAAGAAGGATCAACAAACCCTCACCCTCATCCATCAATGTTTGGATGATTCGATGTTCGAGAAAGTAGCCGACGCTACTACTTCAAAGGAAGCTAGGGAGATTTTGGCAAAATCTCTACAAGGTGTTGATAAAGTGAAGAAGGTGAGACTTCAATCACTAAGGGGTGATTTTGAAGCTTTGAAGATGAATGAATCCGATGTGATTTCGGATTATTGTTCAAGGGTGAAAGCTGTTGTGAATCAATTAAAGAGATATGGAGATAACATCAAAGATGTTCGCGTGGTGGAGAAAATTCACCGTTCCTTGACTCCAAAGTTTGATTATATTGTGTGTGTCATTGAGGAGACGAAAGATCTAGATTCTATGAGCATTGAAGAATTGGAGGGTTCTCTACAAGCTCATCAAGAAAGGATCAAGAGAAGTCAAGAGGAGCCATTGGAGCAAGTTCTCAAAGTTAAAGCTACTTTGAGAAATGATGCAGAAAAGAAAAATAACTTCAAAGGACGTGGACGTGGACGAGGTTATGAACGAGGAAGAGGTCGTGCAAATAACCAAAATAGGCCTGGAAGAGACAGTGGAGACAGATACAACAATGAAGAAAGAAGCCAACCATCACAAAGAGACCGTGGAAGAGCAAGAGGAAGAGGACGATACTATTATCCAAGATCAAACGAGAGGAGGTATGACAAGTCTAAAATTGAATGTTACAATTGTCATAGACTTGGCCATTTTGCCTGGGAGTGCCACAACAATAATTACGATGCTAAAGAAAATGCCAATCTTGTTGACGATAAGCAAGAAGCGGAAGAATCAACGTTGTTGTTAACAATCAAAGATGAAGAGAATGACAACAATAGTTTGTGGTACTTGGATAATGGTGCTAGCAACCACATGTGCGGATATAGAGAAAAGTTTGTAGAGTTAAATGAGAAGGTGAGAGGTAATGTCTTTTTCGGAGACTCCTCAAATATCCATATTCAAGGGAAAGGTACAATTCTCATTTCTTCCAAAGATGGCAGCCATAAATTGATCTCCGATGTTTATTATGTGCCTAAATTGAAAAGTAATATTTTGAGTTTGGGTCAATTTCTTGAAAATGGGTATGAAATTCTCATGAAAGACAATTGTCTTTGGCTACCACTACTAGGAAAAAGGTTTTTTGCAATGCCTTTTAGTCGTTGCAAAAGGTCAATAATCGTTGCTATTATATTTTTTGGGACAACAAGTCGTGGCAAAAAAGTCATTCCAAATAATGCGACTCAAAAACTCTTTTTTGCAACGACATGGTTGTCGTGGCAAAAGACTTTCACTATTTGCGACGGCATAGTCGTTGCAAATAAGGCTTTGATGGTTAATCTATTTAAAGGTTATTTGCCACAACACATCGTCACAAATGCCTATTTGCATCACACTTATTAGCAACGACTTTGCCGTTGCAAATACTCTAATTTGTTTTTTCAATTTTCTGGATTTTATATCTTTTTAAACCTGTTATAAACATGTATTATGATACATACCAAACACAATATTGTAAAACACAAATGCAATATAGGTATTGCTATCACATCAATTTGCAAAACTTCTCCTTCGATTTTAACTTCCTATTGGGCTTCGAGACACAACCACCCATCACAATGACTAAATTTCATAAATCCCAGAAAGACAGCAACATCCAGACATCACAGAACTGTAAGCAAACATGTTGGAGAAATTAAAATAAGTGATTATTCAACATAAGCACGCAAACGTTCGAGTTCTTTTATCGAATTTTGCATTTCAAACATAGAAAATGATACATGAGAAGAATACAAATACCAAAAAAAATCATTAAACATTTCAAGAACTGGCTAATCAGAGAATTTTTTTTCAATACTGAAATTTGTAAAGACATATATTTTATATCCTAATAACCAAATATAGATGCAATCAAACTCTCTGTTTGTCTAAAATCTGAACACAAAGACAAGAAATTAAGAATTATTGCACCAAATATCAATGTGGGGAAAAAAGATCATCAGGCATGTACCGACTACTCAACCATCAATTCAAATAGCAATTCAACCTGAAAATTCAATATATAAATTAGAAATACCTTTAAAATTTTGAAATAAAATATGACAATAGAGAAGCTCTGAAGAAATCAACTATGCTTTGGAAGCAAAATCTGTAGAACAAAAGCTCGGTTTCCATAGAAACTCCCAACTTTTACTTTCTAAATAACAAATTATACACATGTTAGTCGACACTCCCTAGTTAGATACCCACTAGCAAAGGGGTAAAGGAAAAACCAGACAATAACAGCCAAGAGTTTCAATATCTGTTAGATCGTACTACAAGAAACTTCTTGAGATCCCTGCTAGATGCAATTTCCCTCCGCAAGAAAAGCATGATTGACCTCAACACGAAGGGCCAAAAAAACCTCAGTAAATGGGTCCACAGGGAGGCAAACTTCCGGAATATGTGGAGGTCTCCTGCAAGCACATAAGAAATGATATTGACATAACTGGCAAATATCAATTTCCCGAAACAAGAAATTAGATAAACTAACTTGTTAATGAATGTTGTTCCATTTGACCACAAGAACAATAATGAGAGCGCGAGGATCGAGATATGGCACACCAGAGTAAGCAAATGGTACTCAAGCAATTCAAAAAGAATGCAATCAAATACTCCACCAAAACATCGCAGAGATATTTTCTTGTTCCTCCACAAGAATATATCAGCAACTACAAAAATTAACCACCATAGAGGCTGTCAAAATACTTGAAGAACAATATTTCTATTGGGACTTTCTTGTAGTAGCAGGGGAAAAACTAGGGCATATTTCAACCAAACTGGAAATCCCCCAAACACGAGCAAGAGAAAACAAAAGAAAAATTTATAGATATGAAGAATTGCAACCAACATTGAAGTTTTCTTTCCAGCAACAAATATAAATAAATATATATATATATATTAATATATTATTGATTTGTTACAGAAACATGAGTCAGCAAAATTGTTACCCTGCTAACATTAGCATCATGTCTGAAATATCAACCATCAACAAGAATAAATGGGACATAGTTCAGCCAGTTATCAACATCCAACATAATGATTCTTACAAACTTTAAGGTCCAGGACATTATAAACTAACTATGTGACATCCCAATACTTACTTTTGAATCAAATTCCTCAGATTCCATTACAGATTAAATATGTATAATATATTTTGGGAGGGCCAATGCACATAGAAACTACCTGACAATCTTTAAATTTGTGATATTAAATTGAACAAAATCCATGTCAACCTGCAAGTTCAATTCATCAATCAAAGTGAAAATTCATTTCATTTGTATGAAGGACATCAAGGTACATAACATTAACATCAAAATTATGGCCTAGCCAAAGAGAGAAAGACAAATCCAAAATGAACACAACCAGATAAAAATCAATCTTATCATGATACATATGTTTATAAACTAAGAAAAATAAACCAGAAGCAGGCAACATGATAGCTAATGAAGTCCATCTGCGGCTCCATTCAAAAAAAAGAGAGAGAAATGGTATCATGTGATGAGCTCATAAGAGGGAGTAAGAGATTTCACATTCTTGAATTGAAGCACCAATGTCTCCCTATCTTGCGACTGTAATCAAATGACAAAATTTGCTTTGATCTTTGTTGTTTCATTTATTTTGCTGTTATCTTCTTATTCAGATACCTGTAGAATTGAATTTCATTGATTAAAACTGGATTTTCAATTGAATAAGAGCTATGAGTGTTATCAAGATTGTGTCTTATATGAACTTGATGTATATTACTGTAATTGTTTGAAATGGAGGATAAATTGACAACAAATCATTGGTTAAAACAAATTCATTGGAGATAAGGGACACGCAGTGGAGCTGAGGAGGACTAGGCCACATGAATAATCATATTCCACCTACCGTAGAATAGGCCGTGATAGGTGATTCTCGAATCCAGTTGCCACATGGTTTTCCTCATAATGAACACCAATCATGTTAACCTGAAATTAGATATCCATAAAGAAAAAAACCACAAGATTGGAGCTATCATTCCAAAGACTTCAAGAAGATAAAATTAGAATTTCTGACACAATAAAAACAGTCTCCAACACTACACCTAAATTTTTTTGAAAAGCTAAAAAAGATGACTAGAGTATCCAATCTCCCATATCTGCAGCCAAGAGAATGCCATCTTTGTACTTCACTAACGTCCCAGTCACGTAAGGATACCTATACAATAAAACTCAACTTCATCACAAAATTCCATGAAATCTACCCATTAAAAAACCTAGAAAAAAAAGAACAAAAAAGAAGCCACATGCTCACATTATGTTATCTAAACGAAAAAGAAAATCCAAAATTTCAAAATCGATAAGCTAAATCCCTAGTTTCCGTAGCACCATGTCAAAATTAAAACTATGAGGTCTTCAGAACAGAACTATGTGCATTCCTTGAGAGAGAAAACTTACAGAGTTCTTTGAGAATCGGCGTCTTAGCCGATCAAATTGTTCATAGCTGGAGCTGAATCGGCCACTTGATTCAAACCCCAACGAAATTCAGTAAAAAAAAAACAAATAAAGAAACAAACAAACTAAATTTCAAAATTGACGGTCATCTATTACTCTTTGAAACGAAAACAGAGAATCAGATGAAACTCAAGGTCATTTTCGTAATCTTTGAAGACATTTCTCCAAGGATCGAAACCAATTGATTGAAGGGGAATAAATTGAGAGACTAGGACAATAGAAAGATAGGTAAAGAGGCATACCTAGAACACGGTGTTGTTGGTGGCAGTGGCAATGGCCGTGGTGGCAGCGACAATGGCAGGAAGATCGACGGAGATGGAGGAGAGAGATTATGATAAGGCGCGGGCGGGGATGGGTTTTTGCGGGAACTGTAGGTGGCTTCCACTAATATCTTATTTAATGAATTGATATTAGTAACGAAAACCAAGTCATTGCAAATGATGAAACATTTAGGGACGACATCACCATTTCAGAAAACCACATATTTCTTTTAGCAGTGCTAATATTTCCAATAATTCCAAATAATAACGAAAACATTAGTGACGTCAAATGTCGTGCTGCATACTCTGCAGCAGACTCAAGACAGAACTCTACCATTAGCAGGCTAGACTTCCCCTTGCAAGTCTGTTTCGTGCGTTCCTCTCTCCTTTGATGATGCCAAAAAGGGGAAGAGGAATACCTAAAGGCACCTGAAAGGAGGAAGCATTTGCGAAGGAAAGTCACCGAGGAAGTGTTGAAACAAAAAGAAAGGCTTGAGGGGAAGGATCGACGGATGTGACCTTGATGATTGCACAAACCCCCAACAAGGTCTTGTCACACGGTGACATTATCGAAAACTCCTCAGTGACTCTGCCACTCCAACACTCTGCTATATCTATGGCCGAAAAGAGAAAAACAATTGAAGCGGGGATGAAGGAAGTGGAAGGAAGAATGGATGCCCTGTTATGAACATCTTGAAAGAACATGGAGGCATTCCAAAGAGACGCGAGACACTTATGCCATTTCGGATGTCGGAGAGAGCCACGATCGCTTGATGAATTTAAAACGCTCGCATCTCAAGGATACTTTGCAAAAATGTCTATGGCTCAAGCTTGGGACTTGTCTTGGAAAAAGGGTCTCACGTTATGTGAAGAAGGCGACAGCAAGCGGCGACTACCGCGATCCTCTGCTGGTCACTCCCGGTCACTAAGTCGGAAAGAAGAAGACCCCGAAGACAATACACGCCCAAGGTAGAGGAAAAAGTAGTGGTGGAGGAAGAGGTTTCGGACTGGGCCTCTCACCAAAAATATTGAATACGTAGATCCGGGAAAGAAAGGAGGGATCTACTGAATGGCTTGACCAAGTAGCAAATTTGCAAGTGGCTAAAAGCAACGTTGAGTATGCAAAAAGAATAGAAGAAGAAAACAAGAGACAAACTCAGCTATGGGAGGAAAGACAGAAAGAATAAGAAGAGATGAAGGCTGCCCGGGAAGGCATATGAAAAGAAAAAGAAAGCGGTGATGACGAGAAAAAGAGAAGAAGAGAAGAAGATGTTGAACAAGATGAAAGAAGGAGACAATGCGAAGGAGATGAAGTGTTCTTTGTCCAACCCTTCGTGTATTTTATTATGTAAATACATACAATGTAAGTCTTCCTCAAAATAAAGCTATAAATTCTTTATCTTTTTGTAGACAAATATGTGCTCGATATACACCTTGTAAACATTTGTAAAAGAACAAGAATGTTATGATAAATAAAAGGATTGATTCTGCCTGCATACATTCTATGTCAATACACTATCATGTATGTATCTTTGCTATTTGCATTTTTGAATGATTTAAGTTTTGGCATCATCAAAAAGGGGGAAATTGTTAGGAAATTTATTGTTTAGATTTTGATGAATGCCATGTAAAACTTAGAATAGGAAGTTGGCACCCCAATTCTTGTTGTAAAATGCATTGTAAAAATTAGAGTGCCAAGGTGAGTTAAGTCGGCTACGACCTAACATGCAAGAAGACAATCAAGACTAGAAGGAAGACTCATTGCGAGACAACAGTATGGCAAAGAAGAGTAGACGGGAACTCTCTCAAGAAGCAAATCGAGATGCGGAGTGGAGTATCGGTCAAGTCAACTCGAGAAAAGCCAAGTCTCAAGTTGAAGTGACGAAAAGAGTCATCCATGATTGGAAGGCGACTCTAAGTCACCTGGGAAAGCAAAGAAATGCGGTCAAGTCGAGATAATCGTAAAAAGATCCGTTGCCGAAAATCAAGAGAATTACTTAAACAAGTAATATCTCCATACCACCTTTCTCGAAGTGCTCGGTCCCCGAAGCGTGCAAATGGAATGAACCAATGGGAAGCACTACACCGTGTCGAACTCGAAAAGGTGAAAGAACAATTCATACGAGGAAATGGCAATTCCAAGGATCGCAACAAGACAAGCCAACGATCGCAAGTGACTTTCAAAAATAAGCCTATCTCTTCAACGGGCAAATTTTTGAAAGATCACTATAAAAGGCCGAGGAGTTTAATTGAGAATAAGAGAGACACAAGTGACACAAGAGATAAACCCGAACTAAAAACGTTCAAGCAATTATTAGAAAATCTGAAATATTCTCAATCCTCAAGCCTACACTACGAAGAACATC
Source organism: Rehmannia glutinosa (assembly GCA_016081115.2). NCBI lineage: Eukaryota > Viridiplantae > Streptophyta > Magnoliopsida > Lamiales > Orobanchaceae > Rehmannia > Rehmannia glutinosa. Next base: position 27,029,103 of record CM071926.1, on the reverse strand, counting down.
AATCCAACACTCACTGTGAAGGAAAGATAACTTCAATCGGTTGAAGAGGAAAATCTTGAAAAATCAAGGGGTCTACATTCCACGAAGGATTGTAGGAAGGTTCAAGGTCGAACCAAGTCTTAAGCTTTTGGAGGGCTTCGTGATCAAATCCAAAGAGCTTGAGCAAGTGAGTCAGTAAAGCAAGGCAACACTTGTGAAGAAGGCGAGTCGTGCAGAAGCTTGATTGAGTGATCAAGGCGTCTCGGTCGAGTCCCAAAGGATCAAGTCACCAGTGTGATCAAGACTTGTATCCGGACTTACCACTTTGTATACGATCATTACCTAGTGGATTCCTCCGGGAGTTGGAGAAGAGAGGAGTAGAAGAATTACCCCATCTACGAACCTCTATAAAAATTTCATTGTGTCATTTACATTTCAACACTTTAATTCCTGCATTTTTAATCGCTTATATCTGGCGATAAATTTGCTATCCACTTGATAATTTATAAGTACTAAACCAAGCACTAAACTATTGCTGAATCAAATTTAAGGGTGTTAAGTCTTCCAATGAAAACAAAACCACGATTGAGTTAATTTAGAGCCAACAAATGAGTTATTCCATCAACGGCTCGGTTGAGTCTCATTGAGAGATTAACTCTCTTGAGTGGCTACATTGATTTGTCCATCAAGGACACGGTGTGTAGTATCAACTCTGTATTTTTAAAAGGACTAAATCGAAAATTTGGTAAGGTTTATTCAACCCCCTTCTAAACCTTACACTTACACCCCTTGGGACCTACAAGTGGTATCGGAGCGGTTGGTTCATTGAACCCTCCGCAGTTCTTTCTTGAACTAGATCTCCAAACTTTTCAAAGTCTGCTTTAGTACTTAAACTTTCAAAACTCTTTTTATCATTAAAAGTTATTATCATGGAAGCAAATTTGACACGCATCCCTATGTTCACAATTGAAGAATTTGACGATTGGAAAATTCGTATGCGAGGCTCATCTATCGGCATTACATGATGAGATGTGGATAGTAATAGAAGATGGGCCACTTTGCAAATCTTAAAGGTGAACACAAATTGTAAGAAGAGTGCAACAAGGAGAAGAGGATGTTGCTCCCGGACCGGTCATGGTTGAAAAACCAAGAACTGAATGGACAAATGATGATAGAAAAAGATATAACCTGGACAATGTAGCCAAGGACATCCTTTACAAAACCTTGGACAAAGCCATGTTCAATAAAGTCAAATCATGCAAAACGGCTAAAGAAATGCTGGACAAGTGACATTAATTTGTGAAGGCTCGAGAGCAAATCAAAGAAAACAAATTATCGGTGGCGGTGAAAATTTGAGAACTTCAAAATGATCTTAGGAGAAAACCTGGATCAAGCGGATGCTCGGTTCACGAAATCACAAATGAGTCATGCTGCACTTGGAAAGGAATATACACGAGAAGAAATGTGTATGAAGATCCTAAAAAGTCTTCCAAATGAATGGGAAATGAAGGTCATGGCACTCGAGACATTCCATGGACCTATCAAAGACATCCAACCATGAATTATTCTCGGACCTCAAAGCCTACGAGTTTGAGTGGGAAGAAAAGACCAGGAAGAGACAATTTGTACCCAAAACAATTTTCTAATTGTTAAAGATGGGAAGAGAGCCGAGGTCAAAGAAGTCATTGATCCGGAAGAAATAGCCCGATGGTTAAGAGGTTCAACAAGTTCTTCAATAAGAACTACAAGAGAGGAAAGGGTAAATCTTCCGGAAGACACTCGGCTCCTCCAAGTCAAAGGAAGATAGGCCAAACAAGAGAACAGTTATCAAAAGGGTGAATATCAAAGGGTGACAATCCAAGAATGGAAAGAGAGGCTGATCAAAAGGTTGAATATCTATCTTTGGGCTGTAGACAACCAGGTCACTATGCCATTGACTGCCCATATCCTGTAGTCAACAAATACAAGAATGAAGAAGAAAGAAAGGTCTTGAGAGAAAGAAGACAAGAAAAGAAAAAAGGCAATGATGGTCTGCAGAGATCCGAGACAAATAAGTCAAGAGAGACAATTGATTGAGAGAGCGATGAAGTGACTACTCAAGTGACTCTGAAGAAGAAGCCGATCCGCTTGATGGCCAAAGAACAAGATCAACTCCGACCAAGAAGATGAGGTACACTCTAACTCATCAAACTCGGACTCGATGATAGTAGTATGACACACACACTTCATCACCCACTCGATCTTTATGATTCATTAGGCAAAATGATGAAAGATTTTGAACACATTAAATCCTCACACACACTATTGAATGAGGAAAACAGCTACTCAAGAGTCAAACTCAAAGTGACTAAGGAGCCGAGTACTCTAAGTCAAATAGGTGATGAGAATGAAAGTTTAAAGGTGAAAATGCTAAATTAATAGCGAAATTGTTGCTATAGAAAAGAGGAGAATGACCTCAAGAATGTTATTGACTCATTCACTAAGGCATCTAAATCATTGGATGATCTTATTTTGAGTCAAAGAGAATGTGGAGACAAGACAGGCCTAGGATTTAATTCCTCTGTGCTATGTCAAACCTCAAAAGTAATTTTGGAAAAAGGATCTTCAAGCCATAAAGAGTCTGAAAAATCCAAAACTCTAAATGTTGCACACACATTCACTCCAAAACACAATAACAAGCAAACCGGCCTTGGTTATAAAGGAAAAGGAAAACACCGAGTTGAGTGCGATAGGGCAAATGAGAAGAGATTCAAATGAGTTCCTCGGCAAACTCCGAACGCAAAAATACTCTGTAAAGAAGAAGGAGAGCTACCAAAATCCCCATAAAATCTATAAGAGAAATACATATGTTGGGAATGGTAGAAAATATCCAAGCCAAGTGATTGGAATAATGTGAACTATCGGCATAGATTTATGGAATATAAGCCCAAATGGCAAAGGCCTAGAACTCAAAGAAAGGCCATTCCAAAAGTACAAGAGCTTTCATCGGCACACATATGCACCTAGGCGCTACACTCAAAGACACCACAATTACCCAAGGAAGGCAATTGCTAAAACACATATGCGGGCATACTGAGACAAAAGAGACAATTTGTATGAACCTAGAATCCCCAAGCAATTTGCCAGGATTAATTATGATTATGGCACGATAGATGGCAACCCCTTAGAGTCAAATCATTTGGCTATAGGTTGGTTGGATCATCTTACAATTCTAACCTCTCGGGACCCGACAAGAATGGGTACCTAAAACATAATTTCCTTGATTGCGGGTTCAAGGAACAATTGAGTGCTAAGGAACCTGGTACATGGATAGTGGCTTCCCGGACATATGACAGAAATAAGAAAAATCTGTCAAAATTCAAGGAAGTTAAAGGAGCAAAAGTCATATTTGGAGGAAATGAAGCTCTGGTGAAATAAGAGGCATTGGATCCATCAAGAGGAATGGATTAGAAATTACGGATGTTGCATATGTTGAAGGACTCAACTTCAACTTATCGAGCATCGATCAACTCGTGACAAGGGTTACAATGTTGGATTCAACATGGGTGTATGCCAAATCAAGGATCTTGAATCGAATGAAGTTGTGTTGCAAGGATGTAGACGAGAAGAATATGTATGTTGTGGATTGGTCAACGCAACACCCAAAGACTGTCTACTAGCAAAACCGCACAAATGAATCAAGTTGGTACCGTGGCACAAAAAGCCGAGTCACCTAAATTTCAAAACGATTAACAAACTTGCAAGAAGTAGTCTTGTGGACGGACTTCGGACTCGATATACAAGAAGGAGAGTATATGTGACGCGTCGAAAGGAAAACAAATCAAGTCATCATTCAAAGAAAAGACATGCCAATCTTCAACAAGAATATTGCATCTGCTTCATATGGATCTATTTGGCCCGTGGAACCAAACCGAAGATAAGTGGAAAGAAATACACCTTGGTGGTAGTAGATGACTACTCAAGATATACATGGACAATATTCATGTGTAAGAAGAAAGAAACTCTACAAAAACTATCACAAATGATGAAAAGGATTCAAAAAACGAGAAGAGTCAAACCATTATCAAAATAAGATCGAAGGAACCGAGTTTGTCAATGGAATAATAACTCGATGTTGTATTGAGAATGGTATTGGTCATGAACTATCGGCAACAAGGACTCCACAATGAGAATGGAGTTGCGAAAAGAAGGAACAGAACCCTCAAAAGAAGCAAAGGACCATGTTAGGTGAAGCGGGGTTACCAAAAAGATTTTGGTTGAAGCAATCAACACGACTTTCTACACTCAAAACGGATGTATGATAAACAGACGGTGACAAAGACTCCCTATGAGATCCTGGTGGAAGAAAACCAAATGTTGAATATTTGAGAATATTTGGATGTAAATGCTTCATCCACAACAATGGCAAAGACAATCTAAAGGCTTTTGATGCTAAAGTGATGAAGGTATCTTCTTAGGATACTCAAATGAAAGCAAAGCCTCTGAGTACTCAATAAAAGGACTATGGTTGCGAAAGAATCCATTCATGTGGTATTCGATGAGCCAAGTGTAAATGGAAAGACATTGAAGAGTCGGTGATAAGTGAATCATCCAACCATCTGAAAGAGTCCCTTTCTTTGGTGAAGCCGAATTATCAATTCGAGAAGAAGATGAGATAGTGAATCTCAAAAACAATGGAAAATTTGCGGCTAAGTGATTACGAGAGAGAGCCCCACGGCAACACAACACACCGCAAGTCGATCAATCCAGCTAACTTACTCCAACCTTGATGTAAGATGGCCGAGAGACCATCCACGAGAACTTGTCATTGGAGATATAAGAGAAGGTGTCAAAACAAGATCCAGAACTCAACAAGAAGCAATGTTCACATGCTTCATCTCGCAAAATAGAGCCCAAAGACGTGTCACAATCATTGGACGACACACATTGGATTCAAGCTATGCAAGAAGAGTCAATCGGTTTGAAAGAAATAAAGTATGGGAATTAGTGCAAAGACCCATACATCAAAATGTTATTGGCACCAAATGGGTGTTGAAATAAGATGAACGAGGAAGGTTACGTGGTAAGAAACAAAGCAAGGTTAGTAGCCAAAGGATATTGCCAAGAAGAAGGGATAGATTTTGATGAAACATTTGCCCCTGTAGCAAGATTGGAAGCTATAAGGATGTTTCTTGCCTATGCGACTCACAAGGATTTCATTATATATCGATGGATGTAAAAAGTGCATTCCTAAATGGTTTATTGGAAGAAGAAGTGTATGTTGAACAACCTCCGAGGATTTGAGCGAAAGACTCTTGGAGATAAGGTATACAAACTCAAGAAAGCTCTATATGGATTGAAACAGGCACCCGAGCATGGTATGATACTTTGTCACAATTCCTAACCGAAAATGGATTCACAAAAGGAAAAGTAGATAGAACACTTTTTCAATTCAAGACAAAAAGAGTATCTTTGCTTGTTCAAATATATGTGGATGACATCATTTTTGGATCCACAAACAAAGAGTTTGTGTGAAAAGTTTTCAAACCTCATGCAAAGTAAATTTGAAATGAGCATGATGGGAGAGGCGACATTCTTCCTTGGACTCCAAGTGAAACAATGAAGGATGGAACCTTCATAAGTCAAACAAAATACACCGAGAGATTTAATGAAGAAGTTTGGTATGGAGGAGAAGTCTTACGTAAAAATACCAATGAATACATCGATCAAAATGGACATGGATGCGGATGGCAAGCACAGTAGATCAAACAAGATCTGAGCACTTATTGGATCATTGCTCTATCTCACGGCAAGCGGGCGGATATCACCTTTGTTGTAGGTGTATGTGCAAGATTTCAATCTGCTCCAAAAGAGAGGCATATGACAAAGACTAAGAGAATATTGAGATACTTGAAAGGAAGCGAAGTTGGCTTATGGTATCCAAAGGAAGGTGGATTCAAGCTAATTGGCTATTGATTAAAGACTATCTTTGGATGCGAGTGGACAGGAAGAGCACCTCGAGGCACATGTCAAATGTTGGGAAACGGACTAATTTCTTGGTTTAGCAAGAAGCAAAACTCAATAGCCACCTCTACAAATGAGGCGAGAATACATAGGCTGCAAGCGTGTTGTGCCCAAGTCCTATGGATGAGACAAAGGTGAGAGACTATGAAGTTGAGGTAAAAGAAATTCCAATCATGTGTGATAACACAAGTGCAATTGCCATTACTCAAAATCTGTGTTGCACTCAAGAACAAAGCATATCGATGTCGGATATCACTTCATAAGAGATCATGTTGAAAAGAAGGACATCATCTTGGAATATATCTCAACGATAAACAATTGGATGACATCTTCACAAAACCATTATGTGAGTCAAGATTTGAAGAACTCAAACATGAGTTAGGGTTAATTGAGTGAGTGACACTCGGAAAAAAATCAAAGAAAAGAAATGGAACACAAAAAAAAAAAAAAGAAAAAGAGTGAACACACAAATCAACTCGATGAAATCAATTTGATCGGAAAACACTACACCGAATCGGTGATAGGCCGAGTCACTAAGAGAATTGTGAGAAGAAGAGTTAAATCGGCTAAAGGATAAGTTTGAGTCACTTATGAGCAAAGTGACAAAAACGCGATCGTTTGACTAAGCGGGAATGTTTTAAGGAATACGTCGGATAATGATGATGTGTACTGGACATAAAGCTGCACACCAAGCTTATGATTGGATATAAATCTTTGCCGCATTAAATACGAGACATTAAATGCTAAATAGGCGTGCAAAATCTAAGCCGTTGATTTCGATCACATTCCAAAACCACCCGCACGCCCTTTCATAAACCATACTTAAACCATTTTCGTCCGTTTCTCTCTCACACTATCAAAACTGTTCATTTCTTTCTCTCAAAAGCAAAGGCAAAAATTCTCTCGAAACCCAATCTATCTTCAAATCAATCTCTAAGTTTTTCTTTGATAAAATCCTGAAAAATGGCACCAACCTACGACTTTGTCAAATTAGGGAAGCAAATCCACACCGGTCTCTTTGTGGATTTCGACGGAATGGTGAAACAGGGTCCGCGACACCCTAGTGAAGAAAATCGCTGAAAAATTGGAAACGTCCCGGTGAAACCGTTTACGGCGTTAGAATATCCGATGACCTATGTGGAGGAGGTCGCGCGATTCTCGTGAATCTTTGAGATTCACGATGAAGGAATAAAGTCATCTGTTCACGGAAAGCGGTGACTATCTCTGCGAGGATTTGGTGAACATTGCTCACTACCGCAAGAAGGAGCATCGAGAGATTAACGAAGTGATGTAAACCTGGGATGCTTGGAAAAAAATAGCCAAGCCCGACTATCTTTGATAAAATAGTATACACACAAACAAGAGATGGCTTTGAAGGAGGATTATCACAAGATGTTGGACATAGTTGCCAAATGTATTGACATCAAATTTGGCGGCTTTGACCAATATCAAAAAGCAAAGCTGATTGTAATGGCCGCAATCATCGCGAGAAAAAAGATAAATAAGGCTGAGTTTGTCTCACAGACTCTGCCCGAGCGTAGGAACAAATCCTTTAAGGAAGATGGCTCATTTGGAGGATCCCTAGGATATGGCCTAGTGATTGGCGGTGATGGAGGTGAAAGGAGTCCCTCTTAGACATGGGAAGGCATTCCATGTTAACAAGAGGATGTTGAGCAAACCTCTCTCGGCGCCTGAGAAGAGAGCTGCGCCAAGAGAGGCGACACAAGTGAGGGGGAATCGGTGACCACTGAAGATACAAATGTTTCTCTCCACCCAAGAAGAAAGCCCCCTGGATAAGAAGATGCTGCTCTGCGGAAAGAAAGAAAGTCGCATGCTCTCCTGCCCCTGCGGAGTCACCCGCCCCTGCGACATCTCCTGCCCTGCGCAGTGATGGCGGTCGAGAAGGACTCACAAATACCTTCTCCGATCGTCAAAAGGAGGAGAAGCGAAAGCCAAGACGGCTCCTCGAAAAAAGACACCGGCAACCCAAGACTCGGATGACACTATCTCTCGAACCAAATCCCTCTCAGGTACAAACAAGGAGACGAAGAAGAATCATCAAGCACTCCGAGCTTGAGAAACCCTGAGTCGCCACTCCATTGGAGCAGAATCTGGAGACTTTGGAGAAGTAGAGTTTCGGATGTAGTTGATGAAACAATCCAAATCTGCTGAAGGCGATGAGAGGCAACTCAAGACACCTGTAGTTCACACAAATTGAAGCACAAGAAAGAAGCGATTGCGGATAGTGATGTGATGATCCTATCTCCACCTTACCCGGACATCCAAAATCGTCTGCGTGAGTGGAGGAAATGGAAGTTGAGTAAATCAAGGAAATCAGTTCCAACGGCGAGTTTATAGAAGAAGAAGAAGAAGCTGTTAAACTTCCTTGGACTAACCATTGCTCCAAAGCCTTTGGATGAAGACAACTGCAGTTTCAAGGACAAGGAGAAAGAAAAGCAAGCGGAGGAAGGTGAGGCACGTGAAAGGCAAGCATCTCCTATCTCGGCTCCACGAACACACACATCCTCTCCTTGATGTCTTCTCTGACGGTGATGAGGATCCTGGAGAATCTCACGCCCGCGAAGAGTTGCAAATGCACGGCAAGCATTGCATGAATCGAGAATCCTTCACGAGCAAAGACTGATGGAGGGACCAGGAGAGTCCTCCGAACACACGGAAATTGATCCAATGGGAGTGGTTCACAAATCGCCATTGTTGTTCTTTGCCACCACTTCCCGACTCACTCGGAAGAAGGCAATAAGGGACTTGGCGATGAAACGGGATAGTGGGGACCCCAAGCCAACCCCTATTGAAGGTGTTTTACCACTGTCCCAACGGCTGAACATTCAATCGAAACAGTAGGGAGTTTGGAGACGAGTGACCCCATTCAAGTCACTCGGTGGTGCGCCCGGTGAGGAAACTCCCTCCACCGCAAAGCAAGGTCGGAGGATCTGCGGTGACTCCTAGCGATCAAGGAGGCGAAGTGGAAAAAGAACAAACACTAAACGAACAACAAGTTGTCATCAACGGCTCGAGGCCAGTTGGCTGTCTCGGTGAGGTGCCAAGCTACTCTGAAGGCTAATGACGACGCTGCGATGCGATCGAGGCACTGAGATGGAACGGCCACAGGAGTTAACACTGGGGCGATGAAAGTGCAATCCATGGGGTTGAGACTCCAATGGATGCCACCACGAGAAGACCCTAAGACAGTGACACCTTTGTCGAAAGGGAGGACCAAGGCCTTGCTGCGATTGAGACTGCGGGGAGGTAATGAAGGCCCACGGGAGGTTGAGACTTCCCGGGGTAAAGAAGTCAAGTAGAGAACATCCCTCCTGCTATCATCGACCCATCCGAAAAGGAGATAAGCGCGCTTCATGACTCCCAGGATAATCCGGATGTAACCTTTCGGGATCGGAGGAAGGCGAAGAAGAAGAAGTGAGTCATCCCGATGCATCCAAAAGACTCACTGCGGATGTTCCAAGCACGAGCAAGTCGATCCCAAGACTACTCGTCAAACCTTTAATTTTGATGATGAGCCACCAATGGAAATCTCATCATCGTCCGATGACGCTCCCGATAAGGCCGGACCAGATCTACTCAATTGGAAAAATCAATTTGAGACCAACGGTTGTTGAGACAAATGTGAGGCTCGATGGTCGGTCCACTTCACAACAAAACCCACCAACCAGAGTCCACTACGCAGCTCCTCAAGTCTGCAGCGAGTTCGATTCCAAAAAGAACTTCACGTGCACCGCTCATCATCGAACAAATCCCGATTGGCGGTGATGAATCCTTTATAGAATCTTTTCCTTTTTCCCCTGGAGGTACCCGACCTCCATGAAGAGTCGAGAACGAACGCGAACGCGCGCCGCTACCACGAACCAGCCCCCATTTTTCCATCGTGCACCATTGTTCGGTGATTATGATTTTGACGCGCATGGCCATCACCGCAACGGAAGAATCACCAAGTCCGAAGTGTTCAAGGCATTATTCGGCCGAGATTGAACGGATGGAGAGGCATCGGCCTCTATGGACATGCGGCCCGGACAACAGAGATGCCAATCTCACCACTGATTTAAGAGGCATAACAAATTGATCCGAATCGGGAATGGTGGCAACAAAGAAGAAACAATGCGTGTGGAACAAGTTAGATACTTGAGGACATTGTTCAACAAGTTGCTTTATGGAGAGCTGAAAATGCTTTGATGCAAAAACGAAGGCGAGAGAACATATTGAGCACATGCATGAAGCTCACATTGCCGAGCTTAAGGCTGCTGCGTGAGCAAAACAAGAGTGATCTACGGCGTTTGGAAGAGACCATGAATACAAAATTCAGCCTTCTCATGGCCGAGATGAAGCGATTTTAGCGAGTCCAACGCTACTCGATCCGAATTTCATCTTTGCATACTACTGCAGCGGAGACTCAAGACAGAACTCTACCATCGTGAGGCTAGACTTCCCGCTTGCAAGTCTGTTTCAGGCGTTCCTCTCTCCTTTGATGATGCCAAAAAGGGGAAGAGGAATACCTAAAGGCGCAGAGAGAGGAGGAAGCAGTGCGAAGGGAAAGTCACCGAGGAAGTGTTGAAACAAAAGAAAGGAAAGCTTGTTGAGGGGAAGGATCGGCGATGTGACCTTGATGATTGCACAAACCCCTCAACAAGGTCTTGTCACACGGTGACATTATCAAAGAAACTCCCTATGACTCTGCCACTCCAACACTCTGCTATATCTATGGTGAAAAGAGAAAAACAATTGAAGCGGGGATGAAGGAAGTGGAAGGAAGAATGGATGCCCGGGTTATGAACATCTTGAAAGAACATGGAGGCATTCCAAAGAGAGCGAGACACTTATGCCATTTCGGATGTCGGGACGAGCCACGATCGATTGATGAATTTAAAACGCTCGCATCTGAAGGATACTTTGCAAAAATGTCTATGGCTCAAGCTTGGGACTTGTATCTTGGGAAAAGGGTCTCACGTTATGTGAATAAGGCCGACAGAAAGGCGAGACTACCAACAATCCTCTGCTTTGGTCACTCCGCCGGTCACTCACCGGAAAGAAGAAGACCCCAGACAATACACGCCCGCAGGTAGAGGAAAAGTAGTGGTGGAGGAAGAGGTTTCGGACCTGGGGCCTCTCGCCAAAAATATTGAATACGTAGATCCGGAAAGAAAGGAGGGATCTCTTTGGGGGCTTGACCAAGTAGCAAATTTGCAAGTGGCTAAAAGCAACGCCGAGTATGCAAAAAGAATAGAAGAAAAAAAACAAGAGACAAACTCAGCTATGGGAGGAAAGACATGAAAGAATAAGAAGAGATGAAGCTGCCAGGAAGGCATATGAAAAGAAAAAGAAGGCGGTGACGACGAGAAAAAGAAAGAAGAGAAGAAGATCTTTGAACAAGATGAAAGAAGGAGAGACAAATAAGGAGATGAAGTGTTGTTGTCCAACCCTTCGTGTATTTTATTATGTAAATACATACAATGTAAGTCTTCTGAAATAAAGCTATAAATTCTTTATTTTTTGTAGACAAATATGTGCTCTGATACACCTTGTAAACAGTTGTGTAAAAGAACAAGAATGTTATGATAAATAAAAGGATTGATTCTGCGCATACATTCTATGTCAATACACTATCTGTATGTATCTTTGCTATTTGCATTTTTGAATGATTTAAGTTTTGGCATCATCAAAAAGGGGGAAATTGTTAGGAAATTTATTGTTTAGATTTTGATGAATGCCATGTAAAACTTAGAATAGGAAGTTGGCACCCCAATTCTTGTTGTAAAATGCATTGTAAAAAATTAGAGTGGCTGTGAGTTATGTCGGCCTACGACCTAACATGCAAGAAGACAATCAAGACTAGAAGGAAGACTCCGTTGCGAGGCAATGAGTATGGCAAAGAAGAGTAGACGGGAACTCTCTCAAGAAGCGGTGAGTGGAGTATCGGTCAAGTCAACTCGAGAAAAGCCAAGTCTCAAGTTGAAGTGACAAGAGTCATCCAATGATTGGAAGCGACTCTAAGTCACCTGGGAAAGCAAAGAAATGCGGTCAAGTCGAGATAATCGTAAAAGATCCGTTGCACGAAATCAAGAGAATTACTTAAACAAGTAATATCTCCATACCACCTTTCTCGAGTGCTCGGTCCCCGAAGCGTGCAAATGGAATGAACCAATGGGAAGCACTACACCGTGTCGAACTCGAAAAGGTGAAAGAACAATTCATACGAGGAAATGGCAATTCCAAGGATCGCAACAAGACAAGACAACGATCAAGTGACTTTCAAAAATAAGCCTATCTCTTCAACGGGCAAATTTTTGAAAGATCACTATAAAAGGCCGAGGAGTTTAATTGAGAATAAGAGAGACACAAGTGACACAAGAGATAGACTGAACCAAAAACGTTCAAGCAATTATTAGAAAATCAAATATTCTCAATCCTCAAGCCTACACTACGAAGAACATCAATCCAACACTCACCGTGAAGGAAAGATAACTTCAATCAGTTGAAGAGGAAAATACTTGAAAAATCAAGGGGTCTACATTCCACGAAGGATTGTAGGAAGGTTCAAGTTCGAACCAAGTCTTAAGCTTTTGGAGGGCTTCGTGATCAAATCCAAAGAGCTTGAGTAAGTGAGTAGTAGTAAGCAAGCACAGCCGCCCTGTGAAGAAGCTGAGTCGTCGAGAAGCCACCGAGTGATCAAGGCGTCTCGATCGAGTCCCAAAAGATCAAGTCACCGTGTGATCAAGACTTGTATCGGGTACTTACCACTTTGTATACGATCATTACCTAGTGGATTCCTCCAGGAGTTGGAGAAGAGAGGAGTAGAAGAATTACCCCATCTTCGAACCTCTATAAAAATTTCATTGTGTCATTTACATTTCAAAGACTTTAATTCTGCATTTTTAATCGCTTATATCTGGCGATAAATTTGCTATCCACTTGATAATTTATAAGTACTAAACCAAGCACTAAACTCTTGCTGAATCAAATTTAAGGGTGTTAAGTCTTACGCTGAAAACAAAACCACAGTTGAGTTAATTTAGAGCCAACAACTGAGTTGTTCCATCAATAGCTCAGTTGAGTCTGTTGAGAGATTAACTCTACTGAGTGGCTAAATTGACTGTCCATCAAGGACACAGCTGTGTAGTATCAACTCTGTATTTTTAAAAGGACTAAATCGAAAATTTGGTAAGGTTTATTCAATCCCCCCTTCTAAACCTTACACTTACACCCCTTGGGACCTACAGTTTCCATAGAAACTCCCAACTTTTACTTTCTAAATAACAAATTATACACATGTTAGTCGACACTCCCTAGTTAGATACCCACTAGCAAAGGGGTAAAGGAAAAACCAAACAATAACAACCAAGAGTTTCAATATCTGTTAGATCGTACTAGAAGAAACTTCTTGAGATCCCTGCTAGATGCAATTTTCCTCCGCAAGAAAAGCATGATTGACCTCGACACGAAGGGCCAAAAAAACCTCAGTAAATGGGTCCACAGGGAGGCAAACTTCCGGAATATGTGGAGGTCTCCTGCAAGCACATAAGAAATGAGATTGACAAAACTGGAAAATATCAATTTCCCGAAACAAGAAATTAGATAAACTAACTTGTTAATGAATGTTGTTCCATTTGACCACAAGAACAATAATGAGAGCGCGAGGATCGAGATATGGCACACCAGAGTAAGCAAATGGTACTCAAGCAATTCAAAAAGAATGCAGGCTGCAGTCACTCCACCAAACACTGCAGCAGATATTTTCTTGTTCCTCCACAAGAATATATCAGCAACTACAAAAATTAACCACCATAGAGGCTGTCAAAATACTTGAAGAACAATATTTCTATTGGGACTTTCTTGCAGTAGCAGGGGAAAAACTAGGGCATATTTCAACCAAACTGGAAATCCCCCAAACACGAGCAAGAGAAAACAAAAGAAAAATTTATAGATATGAAGAATTGTAACCAACATTGAAGTTTTCTTTCCAGCAACAAATATAAATAAATATATATATATATATATATTAATATATTATTGATTTGTTATAGAAACACGAGTCAGCAAAATTGTTACCCTGCTAACATTAGCATCATGTCTGAAATATCAACCATCAACAAGAATAAATGGGACATAGTTCAGCCAGTTATCAACATCCAACATAATGATTCTTACAAACTTTAAGGTCCAGGACATTATGAACTAACTATGTGACATCCCAATACTTACTTTTGAATCAAATTCCTCAGATTCCATTACAGATTAAATATGTATAATATATTTTGGGAGGGCCAGTGCACATAGAAACTACCTGACAATCTTTAAATTTGTGATATTAAATTGAACAAAATCCATGTCAACCTGCAAGTTCAATTCATCAATCAAAGTGAAAATTCATTCCATTTGTATGAAGGACATCAAGGTACATAACATTAACATCAAAATTATAGCCTAGCTAAAGAGAGTAAGACAAATCCAAAATGAACACAACCAGATAAAAATCAATCTTATCATGATACATATGTTTATAAACTAAGCAAAATAAACCAGAAGCAGGCAACATGATAGCTAATGAAGTCCATCTGCGGCTCCATTCAAAAAAAAGAGAGAGAAATGGTATCATGTGATGAGCTCATAAGAGGGAGTAAGAGATTTCACATTCTTGAATTGAAGCACCAATGTCTCCCTATCTTGCGACTGTAATCAAATGACAAAATTTGCTGGTACTGTTGTTCCATTTATTTTGCTGTTATCTTCTTATTCAGATACCTGTAGAATTGAATTTCATTGATTAAAACTGGAGTTTCAATTGAATAAGAGCTATGAGTGTTATCAAGATTGTGTCTTATAAGAACTTGATGGATATTACTGTAATTGTTTGAAATGGAGGATAAATTGACAACAAATAAAAAATCATTGGTTAAAACAAATTCATTGGAGATAAGGGACACGCAGTGGAGCTGAGGAGGACTAGGCCACAGGAATAATCATATTCCACCTACCGTAGAATAGGTCGTGATAGGTGATTCTCGAATCCAGTTGCCACATGGTTTTCCTCATAATGAACACCAATCATGTTAACCTGAAATTAGATATCCATAAAGAAAAAAACCACAAGATTGGAGCTATCATTCCAAAGACTTCAAGAAGATAAAATTAGAATTTCTGACACAATAAAAATAGTCTCCAACACTACACCTAAATTATTTTGAAAAGCTAAAAAAGATGACTAGAGTATCCAATCTCCCATATCTGCAGCCAAGAGAATGCCATCTTTGTACTTCACTAACGTCCCAGTCACGTAAGGATACCTATACAATAAAACTCAACTTCATCACAAAATTCCATGAAATCTACCCATTAAAAAACCTAGAAAAAAAAGAACAAAAAAGAAGCCACATGCTCACATTATGTTATCTAAACGAAAAAAAAAATCCAAAATTTCAAAATCGATAAGCTAAATCCCTAGTTTCCGTAGCACCATGTCAAAATTAAAACTATGAGGTCTTCAGAACAGAACTATGTGCATTCCTTGAGAGAGAAAACTTACAGAGTTCTTTGAGAATCGGCGTCTTAGCCGATCAAATTGTTCATAGCTGGAGCTGAATCGGCCACTTGATTCAAACCCCAACGAAATTCAGTAAAAAAAAACAAATAAAGAAACAAACAAACTAAATTTCAAAATTGACGGTCATCTATTACTCTTTGAAACGAAAACAGAGAATCAGATGAAACTCAAGGTCATTTTCGTAATCTTTGAAGACATTTCTTCAAGGATCGAAACCAATTGATTGAAGGGGAATAAATTGAGAGACTAGGACAATAGAAAGATAGGGAAAGAGGCATACCTAGAACACGGTGTTGTTGGTGGCAGTGGCAATGGCCGTGGTGGCAGCGACAATGGCAGGAAGATCGACGGAGATGGAGGGAGAGAGACTATGATAAGGCGCGGGCGGGGACGGGTTTTTGCGGGAACTGTAGGTGGCTTCCACTAATATCTTATTTAATGAATTGATATTAGTAACGAAAACCAAGTCATTGCAAATGATGAAACATTTAGGGACGACATCACCGTTTCAGAAAACCACATATTTCTTTTAGCAGTGCTAATATTTCCAATAATTCCAAATAATAACGAAAACATTAGTGACGTCAAATGTCGTGGGAAATGTCTTGCTACTAGCAATGACTATTTTTAGTACTTCGTCTTTTTAGATATTAATAACCCAATTTTTTTAAAATAATCACGAAAAATTTTAGCAACGGATTTGTCGTCCCTAATAACTGTCTTTTGCAACAACACCTTATTGTTGCAAATAATCTCGTCCAAAAAAACACTTTTTGTAGTAGTGTACAAGATCAGAATGCCAATTTGCTTGCAAAAGTGGTTATGTCAAAGAACAGGATGTTCAAATTGAACATGAAATCAATTGATGCAAAGTGTTTGAAGGCTAATGTACAAGATGTAGCATGGCAATGGCACATGAGATTTGGGCATTTGAATTTTGGAGCTCTTAAAGCGATGGGAGAAAATAATATGGTGAGAGGGATGCCTTCGATTAACCATCCCAATCATTTGTGTGAAGCATGTCATGTCGGAAAACATACAAGAAAGAGTTTTCCAAAAGAAGCAACATGGAGAGCGACCAAGCCGCTTGAACTTATGCATACGGATGTGCGTGGACCAATTAATCCACAATCACTTGGTAAGAGTAAATATTTTATACTCTTTATCGATGATTTCAGCCGAAAGACTTGGGTTTACTTTCTGAAGCAAAAATCGGAAGCCTTTGCTACTTTCAAAAATTTCAAGACACTTGTTGAAAAAGAAAGTAGCTACGAAATCAAAGCTTTGAGATCCGATAGAGGAGGCGAATTCACTTTAAGGGAATTCAATGAGTTTTGTGCAACTCATGGAATTCGTCGTCCTATGACAGTTCCTAGATCACCACAACAGAACAGTGTCGCCGAGAGGAAGAATAGAACCATTCTTAACATGGCCAGATGTATGCTCAAAGCCAAAAATATGCCGAAGGAGTTGTGGGCTGAAGCTATATCATGTGCGGTGTATTTGTCAAATCGTTCACCGACGGTGAATGTCAAAAATCAAACACCTCAAGAAGCATGGAAACGGAAAGAAGCCGAATGTCAATCATTTGCGAGTATTTGGAAGCATTGCTTATGTTCAAGTTCCCCACCAAGAGAGATCAAAACTTGATGATCGAAGTGTCAAGCACGTGTTTGTTGGATATGATTATCATTCAAAAGGTTATCGATTGTTCAAACCCGAACAATGGCAAAGTCGTGATTAGCCATGATGTTGAGTTCGATGAAGAAGCCACGTGGAATTGGGAAGCCAAAGAAGAAAAGTCTTATGATTTTCTTGCTTATTTTGGAGAACAAGATGATTTGGAGCTTGAACATAATTCTACACGACTTCCTTCTCCAATTCCATTACCTACTCATGGAGAAAGTTCAAGTGAAAGGCCACTAAAAATGAGAAGTCTTGATGACATATATGAAAGATCTCATGAAGTTTCTCTTGACAATGATGAATTGTATTGTCTTCTTGTAGATAGTGAGCCTCTAACCTTTGATGAAGCAAGACATGTGTTCGCCTTATTTTTAGCTTCACCGCAAGTGTACGGTGCAGTTTATAGAATAGGGTTAGCAAGGTCGAATCCACAAAGACTAATAAATTATTGTACTAAGTATTGGGATTGTAATAGTCTTATTTTTATCTAGACGATCAAAATTGGATGATTGGTTTTGAAAAACTAAAACAAGAATTTAGCATAAAAAGACAAAGTAAGAGTTGATTGAAATATCAAGGAGAAGAATTGATTCCTAGGTTATGGTTTCAGTTAATATTCTTTTTTGTCATCAGATTAATCACAAGCAAAGTTAATATTATTCTTCCCTATAAGATAATCACGAAAAGTATTTTACCCTCTCTCTCTCGAGATGTATGTTAAAACGTTGATTGGATTATCTATGCTAGCATCTCTACTCAACAAAAGATCCAACTCCCAAAAGCACAAAAGATCAAATATCCTCACAAATATTCACAGACTTCTCAATCTTGCTAATATTCATGTCAAGTACTCACAGATCTAGTATTGAAACTCATCTCTCGAATTATGAATCAATATATCAAAGCAAGTTAAACCAATGGCCATTTGATAAAACAAGTAATAAAGCAAAGTACTCGAATAGAGTCTAAAAATAATAACTTCAATTGCAATTAATCATCCAACAAAAGTATCCATTAACCTAATCCCAAACTCAGGAATCACAAGACGTTTAGCTACACATGGAAAAGAAATAATTCATACACAAATTATTCAAATTCATATCTAACTAATCGAAAGTAAATGATACGATGGAATGAGAAAACTCAGGGATGTCGATGATCTCTCGATCCATCTTCAATCCTCAAGCGCGTGGTTGTGACCTCGATCAATCTCTCCAATCCTTCGGTAGAAGGTTGCTCTTTTCTCTGCGTTCTAGGGCAAAAGTCAGTGTGTCCTCATTCAGGGCCACCTCGTTTCTATTTATACTCCGTTTGGGTCAAAACCTACTTCGAATCTGTCAAACCCCTGTTTTCCCGCACAGACGCACGGGCCGTGCGCCTTGCAATATCACTGTTGTAGAATTACCATAGGCTTGCAAATCATCTCACATCTCCGCCACTCGATTGTATGCAATTCATAAATCAGAAAGGACTTTTCTTTTGGTTGTAATGAAGGCTCTTTGGTTAAGGTAGGGAAATATGGAGAAAGTGACTCAAACTCAAGCGTATAGACTGGTAAGCACATCTTTTTCTCAATCAAATATTCTCATTCAAATCAAACATGCACCCCCAATCACCTCTTATTCTTATCACATCTCTCGTCTCCCCTTTTTCATACAATCCACTTTATTTCGCCTTACATCATAATTCCCAGCCTATAAGTTTATTTATGGCCAACTCATTTATGCAATCGATTTTTTTTTCGACTCTTTTGTGAGTATATATCCTCCTTTTCTTCTTTTATTCCCAACATCCAACATGCACACAATTATCTAAACTCTCGATATCCTCCTATTCAACCTTATTCAATCCCCTTACTAAATGCTATATGCTCAAGTTTAGGGTAACCGATATATCAAGTTAAGGCTTGAAATGCGGCTATCAAAAATTAGGCAACAGGCTCAAATTGGCTAACTAGGGAAATTCAATATCATTAGGTAGGCAAAAGGCTTGAAAGGCTTAACAAAAATAGCCTTAAATCATTTTCATAAATCGCATACAACATGTGGCTTTGACAGAGATACCAGAGCAAGTTCTAGAATTCAAATCAACATGAATGACACACTCAATCAACAAACAAGACTGCATAATATGAAAGCAGTAAAGGCTCAAAGCTCACAGGCTTGCAATTGCATAATTCAAAGCATAACAACCATGTTCTCAATATTCACATGCTCCATATCATCTATTCTCAACACGATCAACTCACACTCAACACCCAATTCAAAACAACACAAACTGTTTCAAAGATGCCCCCAAGGTCACAACAAACACCACAAAAATGGTCAACTCACTCCCTAAAGACCTAATAAAGCAATAAACGTGCTAAAACTAAAAAATGCGTTTAATGCAATGCAACCTACATGCTCTAAATGCAACTATATGAATGCAAATTTTTTCTCTCCACACCCTTCATATCAAAATGAACTATCTCTCCCCCCAAACTTTAATGGAATTATATCGCACGTAAGAGAAGATAGAATTTTAATGCAAAAAGAAGTGTGGAGATAACCTGACTTAATGAGAAGGCGGTGGTGGGTAGTGACCCCAACGTCTACCCGACGTTGTGGTCGCCTGATGAGTGATCTCTGTAGCATCCTCCTGCACTTCTCCCCGACATATCAACTCGCATAAACTCGTACCCCCTTTAAATGCATATATTAACTGCTTTGGGTCTTGGTCAAGAACCGTATTTGCATTGTTAGAATCTAGTAATGAATACTTGGGGTTTCCAAGCAAAGATTTGAGTCCGTGTCGGAATATACTGATCCTGGTCACGCACGGGCTGACCGTGCGTGTACGCATGACCCGTGCTCGTCTCGTTCTGGAACAGCTTTCTCACGGCATCACGCACGAGTTGCCCGTGCGTACACACATGGCTAGTGCATGTATCTTCCTGTTTTTGCTCTTCTACGACACCACGCATGGGCTAATCGTGCATAGACGCACGGTTCGTGCGTAGTTCCGAACTTGCTTGCTTTTCTAGAATCTTTGGCCCCTCGTACTCTATACCACTCCTCAGATGAATGGCATTATATTGTTTCTTCGGGTTGACTTCAGTGTTGGTCGGAAACTGGCCCTTTTGATGTTGTCCACCAACGATCGTGGCTAATTGGCTAATCTGGGTTCCAATATTTTTCATTTGTGTGCCTACAGTGTTAGCCAATTGTGCGACATGTGCCTCAATTTTGTCCAACTTAGTCTCATGTTTGTTGAACTGGTTCCTTGTTTCATTCATAAATGTGGTGAGGACGTCCTCCATGGATGGCTTAGCCTCCGGATAATAGTACGTAGGAGTAGGATTATTCCAGTAATTGTAGAAATTCTAGTTATTGAAATAATTGGTTTCCTCCATCAGAGCGGGTGTTCGTGCACTACCTGAACCAACTCAAAGAAACAAATCAAATAATGTAGGAGTGGAATTAAATAAAATGAAAAAGAAAGAAAAAAATAGGTGTACAAGGTGAAGAAGAATGCTAAAGGGGAAGTAGAGAAATATAAAGCGAGACTTGTAGTCAAGGGCTACAAGCAAAAACATGGAGTTGACTACGATGAAGTTTTTGCATCGGTTGTCCACATGGAAACTATTCATTTAGTCATCTCTTTGGCAGCTCAAATGAAGTGGAAAATCTATCAACTCGACGTTAAATCATCTTTCTTGAACGGCTATCTTGAAGAAGATGTTTATGTTGAGCAACCTTTGGGGTATGTCGTAGATGGACATGAAAACAAAGTCTTGAGATTGAAAAAGGCTTTATACAGTTTAAAGCAAACCCCGCGAGCATGGAATAGCCGCATCGACAAATATTTCCAAGAGAACGGGATTGTTCGTTGTCTTAATGAATATGCTCTTTGCATCAAAGTTTATCATAAGGGCGATGTATTGCTCGTTTGTCTTTATGTTGATGATATGATTTTTACCGGTAATAATCCAAGCTTATTTGACGAGTTCAAGAAAGTGATGTCTTTTGAATTTGAGATGACTGATTTAGGCCTCATGTTATATTACTTGGGCCTAGAGGTGAAACAAATGGAGGAATGTATACTGGTTATGCAAAAGAAATTTTGAAGAAGTTTTATATGATTGATTGCAATCCCGTGAACACACCTATGGAGTCTGGTTTGAAACTATCCAAGTTTGGGAGTGAAGAAAAAGAAAATCCGACTTTGTTTAAAAGTCTTGTGGGAAGTTTGAGATATTTGACATGTACAAGGCTGGATATACTTTATGCAGTTGGGGTAGTGAGTCATTTCATGCAAACTCCTACTTCTACCCTTATGAAAGTTGCTAAGAGGATTCTTCGCTACCTAAAAGGCACGCTTGATTTTGGGTTGTTTTATACTTTATCTGATGATTTTACACTTAAAGGATTCTGCAATAGTGATTTTGCTGGAGATATTGGCTATAGAAAAAGCACGTCCGATTTTGTATTTTTTGGTGTTCGAAGAAACAACATATTGTAATATTGTCAACTTGTGAGTCAGAATATGTAGCTGCAACTTCATGTACTTGTCACGCTATATGGCTAAGGAAATTGTTGAAGGAGCTTCACTTATCTCACGTAGAAGCTACAGAAATTTGCATTGATAACAAGTCGGCACAAGCACTTGCCAAGAACCCGGTTTTCCATGATCGAAGCAAGCATATCGATACATGTACCATTTTTATTAGAGAATGCACTGCGAACAAAGAAGTGGAACTCAAGTTTGTGAAGACTCAAGATCAAGTTGTGGATATCTTCACAAAGCCACTGAAGTTTGAAGATTTTCGAAGACTAAGGGAAAGACTTGGAGTGAAGAAGGAAATTCTAAATTAAGGGAGGATTTTGTTAGTAATAATTTAGAATTTTCAGATTATGTCTTTGCATAAGGCGTGGGCACGCCTTATTTGTTGACTGCAACTTTTAAGTTCATGAATCTAGAGTATGTAGAAGAATGGGGAATGTTCTAGATTGGTTGAGGTGCATGTAGATGGATGAGTCCATTGGTTTACTACATTAAATTAACTAGTTTGAAGGGTCTTTTATGCATCTATACATACCCATTTGTACTTAGAATTTTGCAAGACATCAAGTTAATAAAATTCCTCTTCCTCCTAAAATTATCTTCTACTTTTTATAGTTCATTTTTCTAACACATTGTTCCTCTGAGATTAACAATGTTTTTTCTATCATTTGCAGTCAATTGTGGTACCATAGAAACAGGAAAAAATTTGACTGTGTGTCCACACCCCTGACTTCTATAGTCATCTCGGCAACCTCCATTGGCGTGCAAGCTAATTCTATTCTCCACACTCCACCTTATTCAAAACCCCTACCCCTTCAAACAGCTTACCAGGTTTGACAGTATGTTTTGACGGAGCTCTGGATTCTAATGGTTTAGGTGCTGGAGTTGGCATTGCTTTTCTCGACGAAATCATTCTCTAAAGGGTACTGCAAAAAATTCGTTGGCATCTTCGACCCGGAGGTTGTAGAATTTATGGCGCTCCGAGAAGCACTCAAACTCGGTTAAGTTGTTCTTTACACCAATTTCTCTTTTTTCGGAGATATGGTTGTGGTGGTTTTAGCGGCAAACAGAGAATCCTTTTGTTTAGCTTCATGCTAGATCCTTCAAGATGTATTGTGCCTTAAAGCTTCTATCTCTTTGAATGGTATCTGCTGGTTTAGACGTTCTTGTAATATTGTGGCACACAGTCTAGCACATCATGCAAAAACAATTTCTATAAGGGAACATACTTGGGACCACCTCCCAGCTCCTCTTTGTCAATCGTTGTTGGACGAATTCCAACATCATTAATGACACTTTCTTATTTTCCAAAATAAAAAAGAGCATCTCCAATGGTACAGTATATTAATGGATTCCACTTTTTTTTTTCGGAGAAATCTTCTCCAACAGCACACCACTTTCTAGTGCTGTCAAAATGGGCTAGGCCCGCCGGGCCAACCCACGTCGCCCCGCCAAAGGTAGGGGGATGAATTGAGGGTTTAGTGGCCCGCTAGGAGGCGGGCCTAAATTGGCCAACCCATTTGAGCCACGGGTTGAGGCGGGCCAACCCGCGGTGGGGCGAGCCAGCCCGAGGCTTGGCCACCTTTTTTTTAATAAAAATATTAAATTGAAAAATTTTGACTCAAGAAAATATTGCTCACTGCAAATGTAATATAGGACATACAACCATATACAAACAGGCTGCATGTATGTCATGCTTAACGTAAATTAGTAAAATAGTTGCACAGTCATGTTCATCTAATCTCCAGCACTATACCCTCAATCCCAAATATATGCATTTCACTTGTGATAATATTTAACAGTTGACAATAGCAGTCCACATTTTGGAAGCAGATAAACCCAATAGACTGGGCATGTGCATAACTTAGCATGATAAAAGAAGCTATCTCATGTAGAATAATTGAAATATAACACTTATATTCCTACAACATAAGTCTGACATCCATTTGCTGCATTAGAAACAACTATTTAGTAATTCATTTCAAATCATTTTCTAACAAAACTGATATAATTTTTAGTTTTATATATGGGCGGGTCGGCCCGTCCATGCAACCCGCAGCCCAAGATGGGTTGGGGTTAGGTTGAGGTTTTCTCAGTCCGCCCGCCCTGCCAAATGGCGGGCTGTAGGCCGGCCCGTTTTGACAACTCTACCACTTTCCATGCTATATTGCAAATTGTACGTGAGCAGTACCCCACTACTTATAGCGGGGATTGTTCACAATATATATATATATATATTATTTTATTTTTAGTTTTTTTGTTTCTTTAAATTGCTTTTTTTATTTTCTCTCTTTATTTCTTTTTTCGTTTTTGAGAAAATCTCTTTATTTTTTTTAGTAATAATAAATCAATAAATTGTATTCTTAATTATCTTGTGATGTGTTTTTATAAATTAATATTAATTTTGTTAATTTTTATATCATGTTCAGTTTAACATATATAACATATTAAAAAATAATTTATTTATAAAAAATTACTCAAAATAAAAAGAAAAGTCATAACACACATTCATAAAATTATAGTCATTTAAAAGACATCAAATAACCTAATACATATTATAAATAATACCATAACCTAATATACAAAAAATAACCTAAATAGACATAAAATATCAAACACACAATATTAATGAAGACACAACTCGAACATGCAATACACTAATTTTTTTTATGGTCCAAGACTGCTTCCAAATCCTCCAAGATCTTGAAACTCCTCAACATATCGAAAGTATTACTTGCTCATGGTTGATGTAGTTGTTCATCTCTTTTTAACATATTTATTGTCTGTTGTTTTTTAAAGTACTCATGTCGACCAGGATTAGAAATGATGTCCAAATCTATCATAAAAATTTTGTTATCGCCTTCCCACTGAGGCACTTCAGCCAATCTCTTTTTTGTTTCGGCATTTTGCTTTTGTGCTTCAACCTTTTGTATTAGTACCTGAAAATTACGATTTTTGTGGTGATTGAGCTCTCTAATAAATCTCGGAGTTTTTGATTTTCTTCTCTAATCGTGTTTAAAATAATAAATATATCTTCGCCTTTTTTTCTCTTAAGTTTAGATTTTTTTCATACCCTCTGGACAAAGTGATGATGCAAAACCATTTTCATCACTTAATTTGAGAGAAAACGAAGATAAACCAACATCAGATGAGATTGGGGACTCTGGTACTGTATCTGATTGGGATGAAGACCTTTGTGGTCGGGTTTTTCCTGTTTTACCTTCAAACTTTGCAAAAATCTTCCATAATGGACCACATGCTCAAACTTGAATCCTTTCAAATATTTTAAGTCTTAACATCATTAGTTGTTTTGCACGGTATAACTGCATATTGAATTAAATATGTTAAAATTAGTAAGATAAACAAAAAAAAAATATGAACAATTCCTTACAATATCTTGTTCAGAATAACCACTTGGCTTAATATAGTCAAATTATTGTACACACCGTTTAATTTTGAAACATCAAAGAGTATTGCTTGCATGCGACTTTCAATTGATCTTTGGGTTCAATCGGACATAGATGGGTTTGGTTTGTTAGAGTTGTAGGCCTCTATAACATGATTCTAAAATTGTTCTCTCTTTTGATTATTTCTGAATCATGTAAAATATCAACATCCACGTGACAAAGGTGTCGGTCTTCATCAAGATTGTAATTGGAATTTTGAGAGGAATCCATCTAAGGTAAAAAAAAAATAGAGCAATAAGATAAACAAAGACAATGATAAGATATGATATGTGTATATATGACTAATGGCATGTGAAAGTATATTTATAATAGTGTAGATATAAATAAAATTAGAATGGATGGTAGAGATTGAATCTTGTAATTCAAATATAGGATAAATATTCAACAGAAGAGATGTAAAGGAAATCAGAATTGATGGTGTAGATTGAATCTTGTAATTCTAAGATAGGATAAGTATTCAACGGTGTAGATGTAAAGAAAATTAAAATGGATGGTATAGATTCAATCCTTCAATTTTGAGATAAGATACTCTTCATTGAACAATTATTTAAGAAGCATTTACTCTTCATAGTTCATCTCATACACAGACTTATTTGTTTTCCTCAAACAAAAACAAAAAAAAAAAAAAAAAAAAAGATAAATTACAATCATGTTGGCCCTTCTAATGCATTTTCTTCTTCAAGCTCAACAAATTTGTAATAACAATCTTATCCTAGCCAAATTTATGTAAACCAAAATGCTTCGGCTATCCATGGAGACTTAGTTATTAGTCGTAATGCAATCTATTGTGATCGAGATACATCAACACAACATCTTTTTTATGACTATTATTCTTGAAATTATTGTTGAAAAATCACGATGATAATATAGAAATGCGCTAGGAGACTATGTCATGCTACCCTTCAAAAATAACAATGTATATTAGTCCCAAGGTTGTTGTGAGTGTCAATATTGGAGAGAGCGGGGTGTTTATTTCGTGCAATTGAAATAAACCTTATCTAAATTTTGATTTAGTCCTTTATAAAAATGGCTTCCCAAGAATGTTAGGTAGTATAGAGTGCATGCATTGGAGGTGGAAAGATTGTCCATCGTGAGGAGGGAAATATGCGGTGAAAACTATTATTCTTGAAATTATTGTTGAATATGATAATTGGATATGTCATGCATACAATGTGTAGTCCCAGGGGTGTGAGTGTAGGTTTAGAGCGGGGGGGTTGAATAAACCTTACCAAATTTTCACTTTAGTCCTTTTAAAAGTTCGAGTTGATACTACTCAATTTGTCCTTGGTGGACACCAATTTAGTTAATCAAGAGTTAGTCACTCAACAGACTCAACCGAGCCGTTGATAGAATAACTCAAAATGTTAAGACCGAATTTGCTCAATCGCGTGGTTTGCTTTCAAGACTTAACACCCTTAAGAATGATTTAGTAAAGATTTGATACTAGGTTTTAGTACTTAGAAATTATCAAGTGGATAGCAAATTTATCAAACAGAATTAAACAAGCTTAAAGTGCAAGAATTAAAATGCTTTGAAATGTAAATGACACGATAAGTTTTTATAGAGGTTCAAGATGGGGTAATTCTTCTACTCCTCTCTTCTCCAACTCCTGGAGGAATCCACTAACTATTGATCAAGATATAAAAGTGGTAATGTATCCGGATACAAGTCTTGATCACACAAATGACTTGATCCTTTGGGACTCGATCTGAGATGCCTTGGTCACTCACCGGCTTCTCGTCCGACTCGGCTTCTTCACAGGCAAATTTGCCTTGCTACTACAGCTCACTTGCTCAAGCTCTTTGGATTTGATCACGAAGCCCTCCAAAAACTCGAGACTGGTTCGACCTTGAACCTTCTTACAATCCTTCGTGGAATGTAGACCCCTTGATTCTTCAACAATTTCCTCTTCAATTGATTGACGTTATTTTTCCTTCACAGGTGAGTGTTGGATTGATTTTCTTCGTAATGTAGGCTTGAGGATTAATCTTGAATGATTTGAGAATATCTTAGGTTACAGTTCAAATTTTTGCTTGAATGTTCGTGGTTCAGGTAACCTGCTCTCAGAGTCATTCCTCAGCCTTTTATAGTGATCTTTCAAAAATCTGCTCGTTGAAGAGATAGGCTTATTTTTGAAAGTCAGTCGTTGGCTTGTCTTGTTACAGTCCTTGGAATTGCCACTTCCTCGTATGAATTATTTTTCAGCTTTTCAGAGCACTGACATGGTGTAGTGCTTCCCATTGGTTTATTTACCTTGCACGCTTCTGTGACTGAGCACTCCGAGAAAGGTAGCATGGAGATATTACTTGTTTAAGTAATTCTCTTGATTTCTCTGCAACGGATCTTTTTCAGTTATCTCAACTTGACTGCATTTCCTTGCTTTCCCCAGGTGACTTAGAGTCAGCTTCCAATCATTGGATGACTCTTCTGTCACTTAAACTTGAGACTTGGCTATCTTGAGTTGACTTGACTGATGCTCTACTTAGCTGCATCTCACCGCTCCCTTCATCGAGTTCCCGTCTTCTCTCTTTTTTGCCAAACTCACTGCCTCACAACAGAGTCTTCCTACTAGTCTCCGGTTGTCTTCTTGCATGTTTGGGCATAGCCGACTTAACTCACTTGACCACCCTATTTATTACAAAGGTGCGATTTACAACAAAAAATGGGGTGCCAACTTCCTATTCTAAGTTTTACATGGCATTCATCAAAATCTAAACAATAAATTTCCCAACAATTTCCCCCTTTTTGATGATGCCAAAACTTAAAACATTCAAAATGTAAATACCAAAGATACATACGGATAGTGTATTCACAGAGAATGTATGCGTAGAATCAATCCTTTTATTGATCATAACATTCTTGTTCTTTTACACAATCACAAGGTGTATCAAAGCAAACATTTATGTCTACGCAAAAAAAAAAAAAAAAATAGAGAATTTACTGATTTATTACGAAGACTTACATAGTATGTATTTACATAGTAAAATACATGAAGGGGTGGACAAAGAACACTTCATCTCCTTCACGCTCCTTCTTTCATCTTCTTCGATTCTGTCATCTTCTCGGTCTTCTTCTCTTTTTCTCATTTTCACCGCCTTTCTTCTTCTTTTCATATGCTTTCCTGCAGCTTCATCTCTTCTTAATCTCTCTTGTCTTTCCTCCCATAACTCGAGTTTGTCTTTTATTTTCTTCTTCGATTCTTTTCACATACTCATCATTGTTTTTAGCCACTTGCAAGTTGGCTACTTGGTCAAGACCAAATGAAGAGATTCCTCCTTTCTTGCCTGGATCTATGTACTCAATGTTTTTGGGCGAGACCTAGGTCCGAAACCTCTTCCTCCACCATCGCTTCTTCCTCTTCCTCCGGGCGTGTATTATATTGGGGTCTTCTTCTTTCCAATGAGTGACCAGAAGAGAGTGATCGCCGTAGTCTCGCAGCTGTCGCTTCTTCACATAACGTGAGACCTTTTTCCCAAGATACAAGTCCCGTGCTTGAGCCATAGACATGTTTGCTAAGTATCCTTCGGATGCGGCGTTTTAAATTCATCAACCGATCTTGGCTCGGTCCCCGACATCCGAGATGGCATAAGTGTCTCTCTCTTTGGAATGCCTCCATGTGTTTCAAGATGTCAATAACTCGGGCATTCAACCTTCCTTCCACTTCCTCCATCCCCTCGCTTCAACTCGTTTTCTTTCTCTTTTCGATAGATGCGAGAGTGTTGGAGTGGCGAGTCACTGGGAGTTTGTTGATAATATCGGTGTGACAAGACCTTGTTGGGGTTTGTGCAATCATTAAGGTCACATCTCTCGATTCTTCCCCCTCAACAGACTTTCCTTTCTTTTCCCTTGAAACTTCCTCGCTTGTCTTTCCCTTCACAAAATTTTCCCTCCTTCTCAAACCTTCGAGATCTCTTTAGCGCTTTAAGGTATTCCTCTTCCCCTTTTTGGCATCATCAAAGGAGAGAGGAACCCCCTGAAACATACTAGCAAAAGTCGAAAGTCGAATCCGATAGCCAAGTTCGCTTCGAGTCTCTTGTGGTGTATGCTTTGCACGGAACTCGAACGAGTAGCGTTGGATTCACTTTAAGTAACTTCATCTCACCATAAGAAGGCTGAATTTTCTATCCATGTTTTCTTCCATACGCAGGAGATCATTCTTATTTTGTTCACGCAGCACTTTATCTCAAGCGGTGAGATTCATGCATGTGCTCAATGTGTTCTCTCAATTTCGTCTTTGTATCGGCGTTCTCGGCTCTCCCGGACACTTGTTGAACAATGTTCTCAAGTATCTAGTTTATTCCACGCGCATTGTTTGTTTGTTGTTGCCACCCACTCCCGGATTCTCGACTATTATGCCTCTCAAGTCGCCAGCATAGGTTGGCATTTCATTATCGATCTCATGTCCATCGAGGCCTGGTGCCTCTCCATCCGTTCAATTTCGCAAATAATGCTTTGAACACCTCCCGAACTTCATTTGTTCCTCTCAAGGTGCGGTGATGGCCAAGCAACGCAAAATCATAGTCACCGAACGATGGTATCGATGGAATGACAGATCTCGTCTGTGGAAACGCTGCGAGATCATTTTCGACTCTTCGGGAGGTTGGGTACCTCCAGAGAGAGAAGGAAATGATTCTACAAAGGAATCATCACGGCAATCGGGATTTGTTCAATGATAAGAGGTGCGCGTGAAGTTCCCTGTGGAGTCGAAGCCTCGCTGCAGCTTGGGGAGCCTGCGCAGTGGACTCTGTTCACCGGGGTCTATTGTGAAGTTGACCCGACTTGCCGAGCCTCATTTGTCTCAACGGCTTCGTCGGTCTCACCGGTTTTTCCAATTGAGTTGACTGTCCTCGGCCTTATCGGAGCGTCATCGGACGATGATGAGATTTCCATGGGTGGCTCATCATCAAAATTGAAAGTTTGACAAGTAGTCTTGAGGTCGACTTGCTCGTGGTTGGAACATCCTTAGCCGAGTCTTTTGGATCGATCACGGGGATGACTCGGCCTTCATCGTCTTTTTCCGATCCCAAAAAGGTTACATCGGGATTATCCTGGGAGTCGTGAAGTGCGCTAATCTCCTTTTCGGATGGATCAATGATAGCGGAGGGATGTTCTCTACTTCACTTCTTTACCCCGGAAGTCTCAACCTCCCGTTGGCCTTCATTACCTCCTGCGGCCTCTCAATCGCAATGAGGCCTTGACCTCCCTTTCGACGATGTCGCTATCTTATGGTCTTCTCGTGGTGGCATCCATTGGAGTCTCAACCCCATGGATTGCACTTTCATCGCCTGTGTGTTAACTCCTGTACATTCCTTCCTCGTGCCTCGACCGCATCGCAGCGTTATTAGCCTTCGAGCGATTGGCACCTCGGTGAGACAGTCTCAACAACGCCTCGAGCTTCGTTGATGGCAACTTGCTGTGTATTTTGTGTTTGTACATTCTCCACTTCGCCTCCTAGATTCGTTGTGGAGTCATCTCAAAGATCCTCCGACCTTGCCGCAGTGGAGGGAGTTTCCCCTCACCGGGCGCACCACCGAGTGACTTGAATGGGGTCACTCGTCTCCAAACTCCCGGCTATTTCTACTCGAGTTTTCGGTCGTTGGGGCGGTGGTAAGACACCTTCATTAGGGGTTGGCTCGATCGGGGTCCCCACTAACACGCTTTCATCGCCATTTCCCTTAATTTCTTCTTCCGAGTGAGTCAGAAGTGGTGGCGCAAGAACAATCGTGGCAATATCTTTGCACCACTCCCATTGGGTCCAACTCACCGTGTTTTTGGAGGACTCTCCTGGTCCCTCCATCATTCTTTTTCATGAAGAATTCGGATTCGTGCATTGCTTGCTGCATTTGCAACTCTTCTCGTGGGCAACAAAGAGGTCCGATCCTCATCACTTTCGATAGAATATTGAGGTGAGGATGTGTATGTTCTGTGGGTGCCGGTGAGAGGGCGATGATCTTTGGCCTTCTCTCGTGCCTCGGCTTCCTCCCGCCTCTCCTTCTCCTTGTCCTTGAAGATCTGCAAGATATCGGTGCGCTTTCCTTCATCCAAAGTGCTTGGATCACAAAGCGATGGTCACCCAAGAAAGTTCAACATTCCTCTTCTTCTTCAATAAACTCGGCCGTTGGAACTGCTTCCCTGATCTACTCAATTTCCACTTCCTCCACTCTCGCAGACGATTTTGGATGTCCGGATAAAGTGGGGATAGGATCATCACATCATCATCTCTTTCACTTCTTCTTGTGTCTCACTGCTCGAACTACAATCGGTCTTCGTTTGCCTTGCTCTGCTAATCGCCTTCAGACTTTAGTTGTTTCATCAATAATATCCGGGGACTCTACTTCTTCAAATAGTTTAATTTGCTCCACCGAGTGGTGACTCGGCCCGGTTTCTCAAGCTCG
The DNA here is from genome assembly GCA_016081115.2 of Rehmannia glutinosa. Classification (NCBI taxonomy): domain Eukaryota; kingdom Viridiplantae; phylum Streptophyta; class Magnoliopsida; order Lamiales; family Orobanchaceae; genus Rehmannia; species Rehmannia glutinosa. Next base: position 26,997,460 of record CM071926.1, on the reverse strand, counting down.
GAGCGCTTGATGATTCTTCGTCGTCTCTTAGTTCGCACTGAGGGATTTCTAGTTCGGAGAGAGAGTGTCTTCTCGAGTCCTGGCGGCGGGGCCTGCTAGTGTTTTCTTCGAGGAGCAGCCGTCTTGGCTTATTAGTTCTCCTCTTTTTGACGATTGGAGAAGGTATTTGAGGTTCCTTCTCGCACACTCATTTGGGCGGAGACACGGCCGGGGGGCAAAGCGACTTACTGGGCAGGGGCAGGAGCAGATTTGTTTTTCTTAGCCGCAGGGGCAACAGCTTCTCTTAGCAAACACAGGGCGGCTTTCTTCTTTGGTGGAGAGGAAACAATTGTATCTTCGTGGTCACCGATTCCCCTCACTTGTATCGCTCTCTTGGCGTGGGCTCTCTTCTCAGCGCGCTAGAGAGGTTTGATCTCAACATCCTCTTGTTTACATGGAACGCCTTTCCATGTCGAAGAGGGACTCCTTTCACCTCCATCACCGCCAATCACCAGGCCATATCCCAGGGATCCTCCAAATGCACCATCCTCCTTGAAGGATTTGTTCCTACATTCTCGCGAAAGTCCGTAGACAAACTCAGCCCAGTTTTTGCTTTTCTTCAATAATCGCAGCCATTACGATCGGTTTTGCTTTAGAAGCAGGTTGGTCAAAGTCGCCAAATTTGATGTCTATGCATTTGGCAACTATATCCGATAGTTTGTGGTAGTCCTCCTTCAAAGACCCCTTTTTGGTCAGTGTAGACTATCTTTTTCAAAGATAGTTGGTCTTGGCTACTTCCTTCCAAGCAAGAGCCAAGTCTCACGCGCCTTCATTGATTTCTCGGTGCTCCTTCCGCCGGGTAGTGAGCGGTGTTCTCGCTGCATCCTTGGCGAGAGATGATGAACTCTTTCCCGTGAACAGAGGATTTGATCCCCTCATCGTGAATCTCGCGTCACGTAGAATCGCGACCTCTTCCACATAGGTCATCGAGAACTCCATCGTCAGAAATGGTTTCAGCCCGGACGATTCGAGCTTTTCAGCGATTTTCTTTATGAGGGCGTCATCGGACCCCTGTTTGACCATTCCCTCAAAATCCACAGTAGACCCAGTGTGGATTTGCTTCCCTAGCTTGACGAAGACATAAGTTGATGCCATTTTTCAGTATTTCACGAAAAGAAACTTAGAAGTTGATTTGAATATTGATAGGGTTTTGAGAGAGTTTTGCCTTTGCTTTTGAGAGAAAGAAATGAACAGTTTTGATAGTGTGAGAGAGAAACGGACGGAAATGGTTTAAGTATGGTTTCTGAAAGGACGTGCGGGTGGTTTTTGAAATGTGATCGAAATCAATGGCTTAGATTTTGCACGCCGATTAGCATTTAATGTCTCGAATTTAATGCGGCAAAGATTTATATCCAATCATAAGCTTGATATGCGGCTTTTTGTCCGTACACATCATCATTATGCTTTGACGTCATTCTTAAAAACATTCCCGCTTAGTAAAAACGATGCGTTTTTGTCACTTTGCTCATAAATGACTCAAATTATCCCTTAGCCGATTTAAATCTTCCTGTCACGCTTCTCTCGGTGACTCAATTGTCACTAATTCGATATAGTCAGTTTTCCGACATGGTCGATTCATTTAGGCCGATTTTGAGAATTCAAATCCTTTTCTTTTTGTGTTTCATTTCTTTTCTTTGAGTCTTCCGAGTGTCACCACCAATTAACCCTAACTCATGCTTGAGTTCTTCAAATCTTGATTCACATAATGGTTTTGTGAATATGTCACCAAACCTGCTTATCGCTTGAAATATATTCCAAGATGATGTCCTTCTTTTCAACATGATCTCTTATGAAGTGATATCTCGACATCGATATGCTTTGTTCTTGAGTGCAACACAGATTCTCGAGTGATTGCAATTGCACTTGTGTTATCACACATGATTGGAATTTCCTTTTCTTCAACTTCATAGTCTCTCAAACCGCCTCATCCATAGGATTTGGGCACAACAAATTTGCCCAGCAGCCTATGTATTCTCGTCACCAGAGGTGGCTATTGAATTTTGCTTTTTGCTAAACCAGAAATTAGCCTATTTCCAAGCATTTGACATGTGCCTCAAAGTGCTCTTCCTGTCAACTCGCATCCAAAGATAGTCGAGTCCTCAATAGCCAATTAGCTTGAATCCACCTTCCTTTGGATACCATAAGCCAACTTCTTGGCTTCCTTTCAAATATCTCAAAATCCTCTTAGTCATTGCTGAGCCATATGGCTCTCTTTTGGAGCAGATTGAAATCTCGCACATACACCTACAAAGAAAGGTGATGTCCGCCCGCTTTGTGAGAGATAAAGCAATGATCCAATAAGTGCTCAGATCTTGTTTCATCTACAGGCTTGCCATCCGCATCCATGTCCATTTTGATGATGTATTCATTGGTATTTTCACGTAAAGACTTCTCCTCCATACCAAATTTCTTCATTAAATCTCTGGTGTATTTTGTTTGACTTATGAAGGTTCCATCCTTCACTGCTTTTACTTGGAGTCCAAAAAGAATGTCGCTCTCCCATCATGCTCATTTCAAATTTTCTTTGCATGAGGTTTGAAAATTTTTCACATAGCTCTTTGTTTGTGGATCCAAAAATGATGTCATCCACATATATTTGAACAAGCAAAGATGCTCTTCTTGTCTTGAATTCTCAAAAGTGTTCTATCTACTTTTCCTTTTGTGAATCCATTCTCGCTTAGGAATTGTGACAAAGTATCATACCATGCTCTGGGTGCCTGTTTCAATCCATACGAGCTTTCTTGAGTTTGTATACCTTATCTCCAAGAGTCTTCTCGCTCAAATCCTGGAGGTTGTTCAACATACATTTCTTCTTCCAATAAACCATTTAGGAATGCACTTTTTACATCCATCTAATATACAATAAAATTCTTGTGAGTCGCATAGGCAAGAAACATCCTTATAGCTTCCAATCTTACTACTACAGAGCAAATGTTTCATCAAAATCTATTCCTTCTTCTTGGCAATATCCTTTGGCTACTAGTCTTGCTTTGTTTCTTACCACGTAACCCTCCTCGTTCATCTTGTTTCGAACACCCATTTAGTACCAATAACATTTTGATGGGTGGGTCTTTGAACTAATTCCCATACTTTATTTCTTTCAAACTGATTCACTCTTCTTGCATAGCTTGAATCCAATGTGTGTCATCCAATGCTTGTAACACATCTTTAGGCTCTATTTGTGAGATAAAGCATGTGAACATAGCTTCTTGTTGAGTTCGATCTTGTTTTGACACCTTCTCCTATATCTCCAATGACAAGTTCGGTGGATGGTCTTTCACCATCTTACATCAAAGTTGAAGTAAGTTAGATGGATTTAGTCGTCTAGCAAATGTGTTGCTTTGATCACTCTCTCGCAATCATTTAGCCGCAAATTTTCCAAAGATTTTATGAGACTCACCATCTCATCTTCATCCGAGTTTATAATTCCACTTGACTTGAGCGTAGGGACTTTTCTCAGATGGTTGGATGATTCAAATTTTATCACCGACTCTTCAATGTCTTCTCCATTTACATTTGGCTCATCGAATACCACATGAATGGATTCCTCTCGCAACCATAGTCCTTTTGTTGAGTACTCTATAGGCTTTGCTTTCACCGAGTATCCCAAGAAGATACCTTCATCGCTTTAGCAATCGAAAGCCTTTAGATTGTCTTTGCCATTGTTATGGATGAAGCATTTACATCCAAATATTCTAAAATATGCAACATTTGGTTTTCTCCCCGTCCAAATCTCATAGGAGTCTTTGTCACCGTTATCTGCTTATCATACATCCTGTTTTGAGTGTAGCAAGTCGTGTTGATTGCTTTAGCCCAAAATCTCTTTGGTAACCCCGCTTGACCTAACATGGTCCTTGTTGCTTCTTTGAGTGTTCTATTCCTTCTTTCTCGCAACTCCATCCTCACGCCGGGAGTCCTTGCTGCAGATAATTTATGACCAATGCCATTTTCAATACAATATTGAGTTATTATACCATTGACAAACTCGGTTCCTCTCATCGATCTTATTTTGATAATGGTTTGGCTCTTCTCATTTTGAAACCTCTTCATCACCGTGGTAGTTTCTCGAGAGTTTCTTTCTTCTTACACATGAATATTGTCCATGTATATATTGAGTAGTCATCTACTACCACCAAGGTATATTTCTTCCCACTTATGCTAGCTGGTTCAACTGGACCAAATAGATCCATATGTAGCAGTGCAATATCCTTGTTGAAGATGGGCATGTCTTTTCTTTGAATGATGATTTGATCTGTTTTCCCTTCCTCGCATGCGTCACATATACTTTCCTTCTTGTATACTTAGTCCGGAAGACCTTCCACAAGATTACTTCCGCAAGCTTGTTAAGTGTTTTGAAATTCAGGTGACTCGACCTTTTGTGCCACAAACCAACTTGATTCAAATTGTGCTCTTTGCTAATAGACAGTCTTTGTCTTTGGGTGTTGCGGTTGACCAATTTACTACATACATGTTCTTTTGTCCGCATCCTTGCAACACAACTTCATTTGATTCAATATCCTTGATTTGGCATATACCCATGTTAAATCCAACATTATAACCCTTGTCACGAGTTGGTGATGCTTAGCAAGTTGAAGTTGAGTCCTTCAACATATGCAACATCCGTGATTTCTAATCCGTTCTTCTTGATGGATCCAATGCCTCTTATTTCTCCCCGGAGCTTCATTTTCTCCAAATATGACTTTTGCTCCCTTAACTTCCTTGAATTTTGATAGATTTTTCTTGTTTCTCATCATATGTCCGGAATGTACCCACTATCCATGTACCAGGTTCCTTGGCACTTTCGCCTTGTTCCTTGAACCCGCAATCAAGGAAATTAAGTTTTAGGTACCCATACTTGTCCGGGTCCCGAGGGGTTAGTATTGTAAGATGATCCAACCAGCCTATAGCCAAATGATCGCTCTAAGGGGTTGCCATCTATCGATGCCATAATCATAATTAATTTTGGCAAATTGCTTGGGGATTCTAGGTTCATACAACTCTCTCTTTTTGTCTCGTATTCCCGTGTGCGTGTTTTAGCAATTGCCTTCTTTGGGTAATTGTGGTGTCTCTCGAGTGTAGTGCCTAGGTGCATATGTGTGTTTGATGAGAGCTCTTATACTTTTGGAATGGCCTTTGCTTTGAGTTCTAGGCCTTTGCCACTTGGGCTTATATTCCATAAGTCTATGCCGATAGTTCACATCGTTCCAATCACTTGGCTTGGATTTTTTTACCATTCCCATCATATGTGTTTCTTTGATAGAACTTTTGGGGTTTTTGGTAGCTCTGTTTCTTCTTTACGAGTAATTCTGTTGGAGTTTGTTGAGGAACTTGGTCAATTTCTTCTCGCCTATCCTCTCAACGCACCCAACCGGTTGTTTTCCTTTTCCTTTATAACCAAGGCCAGTTTGCTTGTAATTGTGCTTTGGAGTGAATGTGTGTGCACCATTTGGAGTTTTGGATTTTTGAGACACTTCATTGCTTGAAGATCCTTTTTTCCAAAATTACTTTTGAAGTTTGACATAGCATAGAGGAGTTAAATCCTAAGCCTGTCTTGTCTCCACATTCTCTTTGACTCATAATAAGATCATCCAATGATTTAGATGCCTTAGTGAATGAGGCAATCACATTTTTGAGGTCATTCTCCCTCTTTTCTATGGCAGCTATTTCTGCTATTAGCTTGGCATTTTTAGTCTTTAAACTCTTATTCTCATCAGCTATTTGACTTAGAGTACTCAGCTCCTTAGTCAGCGTGAGTTTTAACTCTTGAGTAGGTTGTTTTCCTCATTTAGTAGTGTGTGTGAGGATTTAATGTGTTCAAAATCTTTCATCATTTTGCCTAATGAATCATAAAGATCAAATGTGGGTAATGAAGTGTGTGTGTCACACCACTATCACTAGAATACGAGTTTGATGAGTTAGAGTGTACCTCATCTTCTTGGTCGTTGATCTTGTTCCTTGGCCATCAAACGGATCGGGCTTCTTCTTCGAGTCACTTGAGTAGTCAACTTCACCGCTCTCAATCACCGTCTCTCTTGGCTTGGCTTGTCTCGGCCGATCTCTGCAGCCAACAACATTGCCTTTTTTTTTTCTTTTCTTGTCTTCTTTCACCAAGACCTTTCTTTCTTCTTCATTCCCGTATTTGTTGACTACAGGATATAGACAATCGATGGCATAGTGACCTGGTTGCCTACAGCCCCAAAGATAGATATTCAACCTTTTGATCACTCTTTCCATTCTTGGATTGTCACCCTTTGATATTCAGCTTTTTGATGATCTGTTCTCTTGGTTGGCCTATCTTCCCTTGACTTGGAGGGAGCCGAGTGTCTTCCGGAAGATTCGCCCTTGCCTCTCTTGTAGTTCTTATTGAAGAACTTGTTGAACCTTTTAACCATCGGGGCTATTTCTTCCGGATCGATGACTTCTTTGACCTCGGCTCTCTTTCCATCCTTAACAATTAGAGCAGCTATTTTGGGTACAACTGTCTCTTTCCTCGATCTTTTCTTCTCACCAAATTCGTAGGCTTTGAGATCCGAGAATAGTTCATGGTTGGAGGTCTTCGATAGGTCCATGGAATGTCTCGATGCCATGACCTTCATTTCCCATTCACCGAGACTTTTTAGATCTTCATACACATTTCCTTATGCGTATATTCCTTTCCAAGTGTAGATAGCTCGTTGGTGATTTCTCGTGAACCGAGCATCCAGTTGATCCAGGTTTTCTCCTGCGATCATTTTGAAATTCTCAAATTTTTGTACACCACCGATAATTTATTTTCCTTGATTTGCTCTCGAGCCTTCACAAATCAATGTTAGCTTGTCCCAGATTTCTTTAGCCGTTTTGCATGATTTGACTTTATTGAACATGGCTTTGTCCAAGGTTTTGTAAAGAATATCCTTGGCCACATTGTCCAGTTTGTATCTTTTTCTCGTCATCATTTGTCCATTCAAATCTTTGGTTTTTCAACCATAGTTGGTCTAGGAGCGACATCCTCTTCACCTTCGATTTGTAGCTCTTCTTACAAATTGTGTTCACTTTTAAGATTTGCAGGTGGCCCATCCTCTATCACTATCCACATCTCATCATGTAATCTTTGATAGATGAGCTCGCATACGAATTTTCCAATTATCAAATTCTTCAATTGTGAACATAGGAATGAATGTCAAATTTGCTTCCATGATAATAACTTTTAATGATAAAAGGAGTTTTGAAAACTTAAGTACTAAAACAGACTTTGAAAAGTTTGGAGATCTAGTTCAGTAACCAGTGCGGAAGGCTCAATGAACCAACCGCTCTGATACCACTTGTAGGTCCCAAGGGGTGTGAGTGTAAGGTTTAGAAGGGGGTTGAATAAACCTTACCAAATTTCCACTTTAGTCCTTTTAAAAGTTCGAGTTGATACTACACAATTGTGTCCTTGGTGACACCAATTTAGTTAATCAAGAGTTAGTCACTCAACAGACTCGAGCCGAGCTGTTGATAGAATAACTCAAATTGTTAAGACCGAATTTGCTCAATCGTGGTTTGTTTTTCAAGACTTAACACCCTTAAGAATGATTTAGTAAAGATTTAATACTAGGTTTTAGTACTTAGAAATTATCAAGTGGATAGCAAATTTATCAAAGAAATTAAACAGGTTAAAGTGCAAGAATTAAAATGCTTTGAAATGTAAATGACACGATAAGTTTTTATAGAGGTTCAAGATGGGGTAATTCTTCTACTCCTCTCTTCTCCAACTCCTGGAGGAATCCACTAAGTATTGATCAAGATACAAAGTGGTAATGCAGTCCGTATATAAGTCTTGATCACACAAATGACTTGATCCTTTGGGACTCGATCGAGATGCCTTGGTCACTCACCAAGCTTCTCGTCCGACTCAAACCGCAGGCGCACGCTTTGCTTGCTACTACAGCTCACTTGCTCAAGCTCTTTGGATTTGATCACGAAGCCCTCCAAAAACTCGAGACCGGTTCGACCTTGAACCTTCTACAATCCTTCGTGGAATGTAGACCCCTTGATTCTTCAACAATTTCCTCTTCAATTGATTGAAGTTATCTTTCCTTCACAGTGAGTGTTGGATTGATTTTCTTCGTAATGTAGGCTTGAGGATTAATCTTGAATGATTTGAGAATATCTTAGGTTACATTCAAATATTTGCTTGAATGTTCGTGGTTCGTAACTTTGCTCTCGTAGTCATTCCTCGGCCTTTTATAGTGATCTTTCAAAAATCACCCGTTTGAAGAGATAGGCTTATTTTTTAAAGTCACTTGTGGTCGTTGGCTTGTCTTGTTGCGATCCTTGGAATTGCCACTTTCTCGTATGAATTATTTTTCAGACTTTTCGAGCAATCGACATGGTGTAGTGCTTCCCATTGGTTTATTTCCTTGCACGCTTCGCGTGATCGAGCACTCCGAGAAAGGTAGTATGGATATATTACTTGTTTAAGTAATTTTCTTGATTTCTTTACGGCAACGGATCTTTTTCGATTATCTCGACTTGACCGCATTTCCTTGCTTTCCCAGCGACTTAGAGTCGACTTCCAATCATTGGATGACTCTTCTCACTTCAACTTGAGACTTGGCTATCTTGAGTTGACTTGACTGATGCTCTACTTAGCTGCATCTCAGCTGCTCCTTCAGTCGAGTTCCCGTCTTCTCTTCTTTTGCCAAACTCAGCTATCTCGCAGCGGAGTCTTCCTACTAGTCTCCAGTTGTCTTCTTGCATGTTTGGGCATAGCCGACTTAACTCACTTGACCACCCTATTTATTACAAAGATGCGCTTTACAACAAAAAATGGGGTGCCAACTTCCTATTCTAAGTTTTACATGGCATTCATCAAAATCTAAACAATAAATTTCCCAACAATGCCAGGATTTAATAATGATATTAATGTATTAAAGATCTCATTTTTTCTCTGACCTGCTAGAGGTATTGCTCCGCCCGCACACTATGTCATTCAAGGAAAAGAGTATAATACGGGGTATTATTTAGTTGATGGTATATAATCCCAAATTGTCCACACTTGTGCAAACTATTCATCACCCACGTACTTCTAAGAAGAAGTACTTTGCAATGAAACAAGAATCATGCAGGAAAGGCGTAGAGCGTGGATTTGGTGTTCTACAAAGTTGATTTGCAATGCGTCAAATCCAACAGTTATTGGAGGAAGAGTGATTTGAAAGATTTAATGATTGCATGCATTATTATGCACAATTTAATAATTGAGGATGAATGAGACCTTGGTGCACCAATTGAAGCTACAAGAGAAACGCCAACTCCAGATGTCAAAATAGTGACAGATGAAACAATTCAATTTCATGCATTTCTTGCACGATATTAAAAACTTAAACAAAAAGGCTCACACGGCCCATCGAAATGCTTGATTGATCATCTCTGGGAGGAATTTTCTAATTTAGAAAATTAATTGCATTTATCATGTAATTTATGCTTTTGTTAAGGATCTATTATGAAATGTTACTTTTATATTCAAATTAATTTTATTATTTTTTAGGATTTATACATAATCTTTTAAGTTAATTAATAATGCAAATTATATTTATATTTAAATAGAATAAATAAATCTAATTATTAAACATTAATATATAAAAATATAAATATATATGTTAAATAATTAATTAATAAATATATTAATTCAATATAATAAAGCATAAAAATGGAATATTTTAATTTAGAGTGAAATATATAGTTGACTGTTGGAGTTGAATATTGAATTCCTCTAAATTTTTCTCTAAAATAGTGTAGACACATACAAAAATACAATCAACTGTTGGAGATAGGGGTGGCCACGATTCTAGAACCGATAGTTCTGGTTCCAAAATCACCGGTTCTGTTTTCTCATTTTGGAGGAATCGGAACCGAAACCGAAATTGTTGCCTCAAAGTTTTGGTTCCAAAACCGGAACCGATGGTTCCGATTCCAGTTTAGAACCCAGTTCCTCCACGGTTCGGCTTCAGTTTTAACTGGAACGGTTTGATTATCTTTTGATGTTTTTGATTTTTTTAAAATGGTTTATCAATTTTTTTTTTTTTTGAGAAGGAAATGGTTTATCAATTTCAGTTATAAAAGAAGGGAAAAGAAAGAAAAAGACTGGACTTAATATTCAATTAATTTTTGTGCTTAATATTAATAATATTAAACTGTCTATATACAATTAGAGTATAGAGGAATCAATGTTCACGTAGTTCGCTTACAATATTTGATTTAAAATGTGTTTTATGTAGTTACAAATATAAAATATCATAATAATCATTTAATATTTCTTCTAGTATATTTTTACCAAAAATAAAAATAAAAATACGATGGTTTTAACCTTAAAATCAAGGTTTTAACACCGGTTCCACCAATTCTAACTAATCGCGATTAGAACCGCTGCTTTCCACGATTTTTGGGACCAAAAAATCGGAACTAGAACCGGACTATACGGTTCCGGTTCTGATTTGGAACTCGATTTCGATTCCATTTGGCCACTCCTAGCTGGAGATGCTCTAGGAGGATAGTCCGGATGATTTATAAGTGATTTAATTGTCCTGACATTTGAACCAGCTTGTAGCTCAAGTGGTATCGCTAACCCTTTGTAAGGGTGTTGGTCAGGGTTTGAACTCTATATTTTTCAGTTTCTTTGAGATTTATCCCCTCCCATCCAACAACTACTCTCAAGTTATTAAAAAAATCGTCCTGATGTTTGGAAGGAATGCTCCAAGTAGATTCTGCTCAACAATATATTATTTAATTTAAATAGTTGATCAATATTTATTCCTTTTTTCTTTCTTGGTTTAATTGCAAAATTAATCCCATAATATTAAGGGGATAGCAATGTTGGTCTTGTAAATTTTTAGTTAGCAATTTTAATCTCGTATGATTTTGTTTTTGTGTAATTTTAATTCCGTAACTTGTGTAATTTTGGTCCTACAAGTTCTGATTTTATACGATTTTGGTTCCAACTAGGTGTTCCAATCTTTTATTTGTTTCTAGAACATTCTTATCATTTAGCCAATATATATACCAAACATACACCTGATATGTGCCTGTCTAAAATTACTCTTCTACCCTCGCCTATTCGAAGGAATGACCCGAACCGAGGTCATGGACCGGGTCGTCTACCCGACCCAGGCTAATAGAATGAGTTCGAGGCTAGCCGATACACTATGAAGGAAGCGAGGTCACGACCCGATCCGAGGTCATGGATCGGGTCGTGTACCCGATCGAGCCTAATAGAAGGAGTTCGAGCTAGCCGATACACTACGTAAAGCGAGGTCACGACCGATCCGAGGTGGTCGTGCGGGTCACCCAGCGACCCGACCCATATACGATAGATGGGTCTAGCCAGGTGGACCAATATGATGGCCGGACGTGGAGTGAGGTCATGCGGATCCGTACACCTGTGCGGATCCGCACGAACCCGTCACGGCCAGGAGAAATAGTGCTATAAATACGCCACTGTTCCATTGCTACAGTATGACATTTATTGCTATTCACCTCGCTTTACATTCACTAGCGACCTAACACCAGTCGACTTAAGCATCGGAGGGTCTTAGCCGGGAACCCTCCCGCTAGCCTAACGTTTATCCGTCTTACAGACCCGAACCAAAAGTACCTAGGCTCGAGACGACCCGACCCGAAGTACATCTAATTTGTTTACACCCAAATCAGTTGGCGCCATCTGTGGGAAACGCAAAAGTGAATATGGACGAGACCCCAAAGGAAAGCAAAAGGATACCACCTTGTGAACTAAACATGGAGGAGACACCAATAAGAGCGAAGGAAACAACACCTCGAGGAGGATCCCCGTTGTTAATTCAAGAGCAACATCAAAGGGAAGCGGAGGATCCCATGATCAATATGCGAACCGACTTTGAGAAAATGTTGGAAAGAATGCTAAACGATAGGGAAAGAAAAGGCAAGGCTCCCATGGTTTCTCCCCCGAGGGGGGTACCTAAGGACAAGGAACCAACGGTGTTTGCGCAGATAGAGAGCAAGGAGATGCGGAGGAGGTGGCTAGCCACCAAGCGCCCGAGCGAGGCGGCGAGGCGAGACTAGGCGAGCTCCCTAGGGTGGCGATATAAATGAACTCGGGCCGAGCGATTGAGCAAGCTACTCGGAAGCTAGACCATTTGAAGAGAAGAGGGGCAACTACTGCATTACAAAAAGAGGGTCCCCTTCTCCCGAAATTTTGCGTGTCGTTACTATGAGTTTCAAGCTCCCGGATCTTCCTAAATACGATGGGAATAAGGACCTCGAACACTTAACAAATTTTTTTGATCACGTAATGCGGCTTTATGGATGGTCGGATGCCATGAATGCTAGGATATTTATCACCACATTAAAGGGAAAAGCGCAAGAATGGTTCACAGGGCTACCCATGGGAACAGTGGTATCCTATGAGCAATTGGCAAGAAAGTTCTTATATCAGTTCGCTAGTCAGAAGCGAGCTCGAAGGTCAGCGACCCACCTCTTTACCATCAGACAAGCGAAAGGCGAGCCACTTCGGGACTTCATTAATCGGTTTAATGACGAGGCGCTCGAGGTGCAAGATATGAGGATCGATATGATGACAAATATATTGGTGCATGGTTTGAAAAAGGGGGCACTAGCTTCAGCCTTAGCTCGTAACCCCCCAGCGGATAAGGAGGAATTGATGGGGATGACCCAACAATATATCCAGGAAGAGGAGATGAATGAACTGAAGGATCATGAATGGTCAGTAGTGGGTCAGGAGGTGCACGTAAGAAAAGATCCGAGAGAGACCTCGTTTTAAGTCCGAAAAGACCATGAGCGAGGTCGAGATCGGGATCGATCGCGACCAATCGAGTTAGCAGATATACGCCGCTAAATGTTCCCCGAGTACATGCCTTGATGTCCATCGAGGGAAAAAATATGTTAAAGTGGCCAAGAAAGATGAAGGCCATACCAGGTAAAAGAGATGAAAGAAAATATTGCCATTTTCATAAAGATCATGGCCATGATACAGAAGAATGCTTCCAATTAAAAGACGAAATAGAGCGACTCATCCAGCAGGGGTACTTGAAAAATTTTGTTAGAGTGAGCAAAACTGAGGATGAGGAGCGAGGCCAGGGAAGAGTGGCGAGGTCAGGTTCTCCCCCGAGGCATAAGGCGCGAGGAAGGTCTGAAGCTCGTTTCCCTATAAAGGAAAGAGTAAATCAGCATCGCGAGCGATCTGAAGCGAGGCGAGACCGACAAGATGAAAATCTGCCAAGGAGGGGGGTGATACATATGATCGCTGGAGGCCCGAGTGGAGGTGACTCGCAAAGCGCGAGGCGGAAGAATATGCGGGTCTTGGCTCATACTCCCAAGAAGGTTCTGAATATTTTTAATTTCCAGGAAGCAAACCCAATTACCTTTGATAATCGTGACCTTGCGGGAGTAGAAACAGGTCAAAATGATCCAATGGTGATAACAATGGATATTGCGAACTTCGCAGTACAAAAGACCTTGATAGACAATGGGAGCTCGGCGGATGTGATCTTTATGCAGGTCTTAAGGAAGATGGAATTAGACGTCACAACACTGCAACCGGTGGATACACCATTAATCGGGTTCGGGAAGCGAAGTGATCCCGCTTAGGTACTATCGACCTTCCGACCTCGCTAGGAATGGTCCCATGCCGAAAAAACGATTATGGTTAAGTATTTAGTGGTTGACGCTCCGTTTGCATACAACGCGTCATTCCAGGTAGGCCAGGTTTAAATCGGTTCAAGCTATTGTTTCCACATATCATTTGAAGATGAAATTCCCAACTGCAAGTGGGATTGGCGAGGTAAATGGAGATCAGAAAAGTGCAAGGGAGTGCTATAACTTGTCGCTGAAGAAAAAGAAGGGAGAGCGGGAGATTAGAACAATTAGGCAAATTGAAAGAGAGGAGGAGACCTTTGCCTTTCCATCTCACGCATCTCGGCGAGCTGTTTCTCACATAACTTGAGCCATTTAAGTTGAGCTTCCATCTCAGGGTCGCTGCAAGTCTCCTCGTCAGCTTGAATTTCAGGCTGGCTTGCCGACACACGTCTAAAGACGACCCGAGGCGAAGCCTCTTACCAGAGGGCTCTTCGCGATCTTTACCCGCAGAATCCCGACTGCGAGACTTGTGGGGCTTCTGAGTTTTTTCTTTGTGGGACTTTCCTTTCGAGGCAGAAGCCTTCTCAACATTTTCACCCCCCGAAGAAGTAGGGCGTTGAGGAGTTAAGCGAGCTGGGGTAGTGCGAGCAGCTCGAAAAGTATCAGTATCTTCCAGCACCTCGGTCGAAGCAGCGAGGTGAGGCCCTGAAGAGGTCGGAGGAACACTGCCTGAACCAGAGACAACATGGGTGGTGGTGTGTTTCGGAGCAGTTGGAGGTCGTTTTTTACTGGAGAGTAAAGCCGCCTTCTGTTCTTTCAATTGCTTGGCTATTAATGAGCTGTTGACAGACATCTCTGAAAATAGAAAAATTGTTTAGAATAATGTGAGTAAACTATACGAGCAAGCAATTAAGTAAAAGAATGGAAGATTACCCAAACTTAAAGAAGGCGGCCGGGCGGGGCTAAGGTCCGCGAGGAAAGAACCTCTTCGGTTAGAAGCTTCTCCGACAGATACCGCTCGTGCATAGCACATCCTGGGCCGAAGTCATCCTCCCAAGTGACCGGCGAGGTCACGAGGGTGAGGACGGGTAGCTTTCCACTCGAAAGGAACCTCCCAAGGGTCTCTACGGGGCTCTAACGTAGAAATTTCTCTTTCAAGGCCAAACAGAGGTAGGTAGGTGATGAAGAAGCTTACGGTTAGGCCGAGGGGAGAGGTAGAAAAAGCCTTTCTCACTTGTGGTTGGAGAGGAGTTAATGGAATAAAGGGCCCAAAAATGGGGAAAGGAGGCTGACACCTCAAAATGTTTCATTAATATCGCAAAACTTAAAATATGACGATAAGAGTTCGAACTAGTCAAGGCGGGGCACACTCTAGACCCTTTAAGATATTTACAATAGGGGCGAGCTAAAGGAAAACGTAAACCTGCCTCAAGGCTAGGCAAATGGAACGACATACAACGGGGAGGTGGTTTATCTATACGGTCATTCCTACCGGGGATAATTATTTGAAAATTTGATGGAATAAAAAATCGGTCTCTAATCTCGGCTATTTGGTTCCTGTTTACAATAGAACGAAGCAAGGCCCAAGGAGCTGTGAACTCTAAATTAGGATCTATGGGGGCATCCTCCTCGGATTCGTCGGTAGGGTCCAAGTCGAGGACAGGATTCCCTAGGGGAGGCACGGACCTAATTGGGCTAGCATCTAGAATACGAGCCCCATTTAGAGGACCGATGTCAGAACTAGACTCCGAGGTGGAGCCTGAACTCGAACTCGAACCGCTCGAGCCCGAGTCGTGAGAACCTAACGCACGGTCGGAAGACATAACAAGAAGAAGGAAGAAAAATAAATGAAATAAGAAAAAATATTAATAAGCGAAGTGAAACTAAGGGCTACCTCGAGGTGGGATCTGACTACGTGAAGAAACCTCGGACGAGGGCTGGGAGCTCGCTGCGAACTGGAAATATTTTTCACCGCGATGAATGAAGAGTAAAAATGTAAACTCCGAGACTTCCGTATATATATAGCGGAATGGGCGGGAAGATCGAACGGTTGGGATGAAAGAAACTTTTCAAATTCAACGGGTCAGATTCAGAGTTACCATAGTAATTAATTACTAAAGTAACTGGGGGAGTAATGATATGTGCCTGTCTAAAATTACTCTTCTACCCTCGCCTATTCGAAGGAATGACCCGAACCGAGGTCATGGACCGGGTCGTCTACCCGACCCAGGCTAATAGAATGAGTTCGAGGCTAGCCGATACACTATGAAGGAAGCGAGGTCACGACCCGATCCGAGGTCATGGATCGGGTCGTGTACCCGATCCAGCCTAATAGAAGGAGTTCGAGCTAGCCGATACACTACGTAAAAAGCGAGGTCACGACCTGATCCGAGGTGGTCGTGCGGGTCGCCCAAGCGACCCGACCCATATACGATAGATGGGTCTAGCCAGGTGGACCAATATGAGGTCGACGTGGAGTGAGGGCGCATGCGGATCCGTACACCTCGTGCGGATCCGCATTTAACCCGTCACGGCCAGGAGAAATAGTGCTATAAATACGCCACTGTTCCATTGCTACGGTATGACATTTATTGCTATTCACCTCGCTTTACATTCACTAGCGACCTAACACCCATCTTGACTTAAGCATCGGAGGGTCTTAGCCGGAACCCTCCCGGCTAGCGTAACGTTTATCTGTCTTACAGGACCCGAACCAAAAGTACCTAGGCTCGAGACGACCCGACCCGAAGTACATCTGATTTGTTTACACCCAAATCAACACCAGAATACATATGATCCTTAAAAGTTATTCAAATTATATACTATTTTTACTAAATGGTAAAGTCGACAAGGACCGAGACTGCATATCAAGAAATTAATGGACTAAGCTTGTCAAACCTTGTAGGGCTAAAATTGCAATGAAGTCTTTCTTTCTCTCAGAATCTTAAATTTGGCTTGGTGAAGGTAGGTACCGACGGAGTGACGGGCATTTAGAATTCATTTATACTGTTTCAAAAAGAAAAAAATTCATTTATACTACTGAATTATGTTTGAAATTCGATTTTTTTTTATTTTTGCTGGTTTCAGTTTTCACAGCTTACACAGTTAGTGAAATGGTAGAATAGAAAAAAGGGAAAAATGCAAAAATGGTCCTCTAATTTTAGGTACTATGCAATTTTAGTCCTGTTCGTTTTTCAATTTGCGAATTTAGTCCCATATCTTGAAATTTGTCGCAATTTTGGTCCTATTCTCACCGGAGTTCCAAAATTCGACGATCATCTACCATGTGAAGGGCACATGACCCGTTTGGTTGCTGAGGTGGACCGATCCAGTCAAAATGCTTGGTCAAAATCCAAGCAAAATAGGTCCTGTAAATAAATTAATAACTTATCGAATATATATATATATATATATATATATATATATGGGAAGGGTTATATAGGACCCCCTTATTATATGAGTATGTAGGACCAGATCCAAGCCACAAATATATTGATTTCAATGGTGGGATTAATCCTGCTTAATGATGATAAATTATTCGAAAAAGTCAATAGGAGGGTAAATTAGTCCATATAATAATAAGTTGTGGTAGCTAAATCTAGTAAATCCCACTAAAATAGGATGAGTTACCATCAAATTTGCAATCACAATCCACCAAATCTGTTATTGAAAAAATCGTCCAGGCCATATCACCTTCTCCACCGTGTTTCTGCAACTCAAATCTTCCTCCATACTCTGCAAAACTCGACATTTGCAGAGTTCAAGCAACAAAAAAAAATGGATGACACCTATGAGGAATGCTTCAACACTAATGAAGAACAAGGTAACACTTTTTTTTGCCTTCCAAATTGTTTATATTGTCCATTTTTTTACTGAAACAATTTAAAATTTGATTCGTAATTTTTCCTAAATCAATCATTTGATCAATCATTTCATTTTTTTTTGTAATTGTTACCCAGAAATATGCTTATGTGTGTCTATAATATTGCTTATGTGTGCCAAATAATATGCTTATAAATATGAACTTACTTGGTAGTCAAGAAAAATTTCAATTCTTCATCCCAATTTTTTTTTTATGTTTATCCAGTGAGTTGCTTATTCGTGATCACAATTATGCTTTTGCTTGCCTACAAATGTGCTTATAAGTATCAACATACTTTTGAATGCAAAAAAAATTCAATTCCTCATCCATGTTTTTTTTTTTTCATATTTACCCAGCAAGTTGCTTGTTCGTATCCATAATGTTGCTTATTGATGAATACGAATATGCTTATCATTATGAACATATTGTTGAAGCATGAAATGCAATTCTTCGTCCCTCATTTTTTTCTTTAAAAAACATATATGCTATGATCGAAAATGCATTTTTTTGGTGTTATAAACTATCAGGTTAATTGGTCATTGTTTTTTCGTCATATGTAGGTTGTAACTATTGAAATTACTTGATTACAACACCATTGGGGACAAATCACAGCTAGGCGTTGTAGTGTTGCCACCAACACAGGCCAAAAATAAGGGAAGCGGCAGTCGAGTCAAGAGCCGACTTCAGAGTCAGAAGGAGAAAGCAATAAAGATCGGGTAGAAAATGAAGAGACATTGTGGGAAATGCGGAGAAATAGGTTCGCACAATAGCAGAATGTGCGACAAGTAGAATTCACTCTTATTGATGTTATTTTTTGAAGTGCATGCTTGAGACTGCTTATTAAAGCATTTGATACTGCTTATTTATGTTTATTCAAACGCTTGATTTTTATGTTTATTTCTGATTTTATAATTATTTGTTTCATACAGTCCTAAAAATTATTCCTTAAAAATAAAAAAAAAGGCATGTGCTCGATAAAAATTATTGTGACTGCCTGTTTAATTTTTATTACCTTGGACTTTGCTTATTTGCTAACAGTATAAAATACCATGAGATACATGCTTACAAGTCCATTCAATTCTGCTTACAAAGCATTTGAATCGCGCTTACAAAAATATTTGAATAGTGCTAGAAGTATACGATACTTTATAAGTTATAATATTTGAAATAGTGCTTACAAGTCAATTGACTTTTGCTTACAAAGCGTTTGAATTCTGCTTACGAAACATTTGAATACTGCTAAAAAAGGTATAAAGATGCTTGAAAAGATAAAACATCTGAATATTGCTTACAATGCAGTTGATTTCTGCTTACAAAGAACACGAACACTGCTTAAAAAATATTTGAAATAATGCTAGAAATATTATAACATACCATGAAAATGATTGCATACAATAGAATTGAATTCTGCATACAGACTAATTGAATTCTGCTTAGATGAGCAACTGAATTCTGCTTTGAGGAAAGTATAACAACCATGAACTAACACTCATCAAATATCAAATAAACATTCAAACATCACTACAGAGTACTTCAAAAACCAAACAAATTTACCGTGTCTGAAAAACACTACAGTAACCAATACTTTTATCAAAAAAAGTGCGAAGCAACAAAACGTTTCAGATTGATCTTATTTCATTTTGGCAAACTCCTTCACCCGTCCCAATACCGCCTCCCTCGGCTCATTCATTGTATCCAGACATATTGCAGTTGTATACTTTATATGCATCATCAATAGTTGCGCCTCGTCGTCTTTTCGGAGCCCGCTATCCCAGTTTTTGATCCCACCTCCCAGTATTTTTTTGCACATACCTGAATATATATAAGCATGATATAAAACATAGATAAGCAATGTTTTTGCCTCATTAAAGCAATCACCAAAATACTTGAATTTATTGCACAGACTTCGTTTTTCCAAATAATAAAGATAGTAAGAATCAAAAACAAACCCATTCCCAGTATTTCGCACATACTTGAATATTCATAAGCATAATATATCACAAAGATAAGCAACTATTTTTGCCTCATTAAAGCAGTCACCAACTACTTGTAAAAACAGATGTGAGCATACTTATTGACAACAATAACCAATTTTTTGTCACATTAAAACAATCTCCTTTTGAATAAGCACTGCCCATCTCCCCATAGTTCTGAAAAACTAGGAAGTACTAATTTTCACCATTTCCCCCTTATAAGCATAATTCATAACAATCATAAGTATATTTAATAACAAAAATACGCAATGTTAAAAACAAATCCAACAATAACAAAAAAATTCTACATAAAAAATGCAATAAAATATAAAAAAAAGACGAAATAAAAAGAGAAAAAATATTGCCCTACCTACCCTACCTACACTCATTAGGGTCGGAAAAAACTTCACAAAATTTGGTGTATTCTTCAGCGAAAATGAGGGTTCCAAGACGCTTCTTCTGGGAAAAACAACAATGTCTGATTTTCGCCCTCACGCGGGAGTTTGATTCTCGACCGAGGATTTGGGGATTTTCGACCGAAGGGTTGGGGTTTTTCGCGAAGGGTTAAGTTGGATATGGTTATGACTTGGGATTGTTATTTCTCACTTTAAGGGAGGTTATTTCACGATTTGCAGAAGAAGAAGTGGCGATGACTGGAGAAGACGGGAGACTTGTTTGCAGAGAAGGATGGTGGAAGACGGTTGAAACTTGTTTGCAGAGAATGAATGTGGAAGACGGTAGCAAGGGGGGATACGACTCTTCATTTACCAAATAGTGTAAGATATGCAGTATCTTGGATTTACACACGTCCATAATCGGTCCTATATTTTAGCCCACTACCAAAAATAATTTCCCACCCAAAAATTGATTTAAATTAAAATTACCAATAAGCCCTTTTTTAAATTAAGTTACATATTAAATAATGGTAAAACCTGATTAATCTCAACCGTTTAAAAATTAAATCAATGACTCAGATTTGGTCTCGTATACTCACCTAAGATATGTGGACTCACCTGATCTAAATCCTATATATATATATCAACATTAAAATATTTTACTAATACTTTTTATAATTTTTTAAATTAAAATAGTTACATCTAAACATCATATAAAATAATACAAAACATATAAAAACATGTTAAAAATATTTCAAAAATGAGAATATATTATACAACATAATGATAAAATAGAAAATAATTTACATTTAAATTATTGTTGGACTATTTATAACTATGATGTGGATGCCAATTAATAATAAATGAAACAAAAATATTTTACAACTTCTATATAATTTATAAAATAGTTAATAGCCCAAAATTTCTACATTATTTTCTTTATAAATGCGTTATACATAAAATATTATAATAATATTAGAGAATTTCTTGTATAACGATAATAACGAATAAAATAAAAATTAGTTCACATAATATTATTTTTCCTCCAAGAACAGTGATAATAATTCTTCACTTGATGTAATAAAAAATTAGTTCACATAATAACTTATATTTTTAATATTAATTCTTCACTTCTATACATCAATCCCTCTATTTTTGAACTCTAACATCTTTGTTTTATTGTTATTATATATATGTACCTACTGTACGTGACCTTTGTGTGACAAACTATATAATATTATTTAAGGATCTTAATTTTCATAAAATACATATATTTCATTAAAGTAAATAACATTAATAAAAAACTTGCCATTTAAATTAAAAAGGCACATTTAAAAATTAATGTGTACGTATTTAAGTTAAATAACATTTAAATAAAATATCAAAATTAAATAACATAAGAAAATAATTTAAAGAAATTTTAATTCTTTTCTTTACTTAATAAAAAAATTGTAAAATTGTAAAAATAAAAATTAAAATAGAAATAAAAATAAAAACTTCACCTTCTTCTTTTTCGGGAGGAGAGGGGGTGGGGGGGGGGGGGTTGTATAATAATATATACTTTCTTTTAGAAATATTATTTTTAACATGTTTTTATAACTTTTGTATTTTTATACAATTTTTAGATATAAAAAATTATTAGTGCAATATTTTAATATTGATATATATATATATATATATATATATATATTTGATAAGTCATTAATTTATTTAGATTTATATTATTTATTTAAATTTATATTTTTAATATATTTAGAAATCTTGATTTTCTTTTCTTTTTGCATTTTCTTACCTTTTACTAGCCAAATAAAGTTATAGGACTCATTTTGCTTAAATTTTGACCAATTTTTTTGACTGGTAATTAAATGGGTCCACCTCAGCAACCAAACGGGCCATGTGCCCTTCACATGTAAGTTGGTCGCCGAAATTTGGAACTCCGGTAAGAATAGGACCAAAATTGCGACAAATGTTAAGATATAGGACTAAATTCGCAAATTGAAAAACGGACAGGACTAAAATTGCATAGTACCTAAAGTTACAGGACCATTTTTATTTTTCCCTAGAAAAAATAACAAGCCAATGTAATACAAACGAAAGAGAAATATACAGATATAAAACTTGACAGAAGGAAACTTGAACCAATATAAACAAACAAATAAAATACAGATATGAACTTTTTTACAGCATGCACGAGACTTTATCTTATTACATATCTTTACACACCACGCCTACTATATATCATATTCGATCATCACCATGTTCAATTCAGCAAAAAACTTAATAAATTAAAACAAAACAAACTTAATTAGGACTTTGTACACAAGACAATAGTGTAAAACACAATAATCAGACATATGTATTCGGTGTCCTGTCCGGTGTTGGCGTAGGCGCTGATTCAACCTTTTTAATACCTCGTTCAGTTCTGCTGTTTTCGGAGAATTTTAAGGTAGCCCTGTGAAAACCTTTTTCTTTCTCTGCTGAAGTCCATTCGGACATGTAGTAGTCTTCTTCTGTTGTTCCTTTTGAAGACGGCCCACAAAACATTCCGCCCCATTGTGGGAAGTATATCAACATGATTACTGAGGTGCAGCATATGATCATGACCCCCATCAGAGTTATTCCTGTCTCTGTGGAGTATTTCGATCCTCGAAAGAATATTACTTGTGTAAGAACCGCGCCTACGTTTCCACCCGCGCCTGTCATCCCGGATACTATGCCCAAAGACCTGGTAAACAAGACTTAATTATTAGGATGTTTATCCTTGATTTTAAAATGATTCTTTGATCTTTAAAGCTAAAATATCCACTCATTAATTTTAGTGTCTCCAGAATAGAGTTCATTAGGACTTTATCTCATATGATTTTGAGCTCTGGCGCTTTAGACCATATTTTCTGAAAGGGAAAATAATTTCTTTTATCCTATAACTTGGACTATATTGAGATTTTCGTTCCTCTAAGTAATGACCTTTAGATTTTAGTCTATTATTTTTTAAACAGTCGGTTTTTTTTTAGCCATTCCCAACAAACCAACATATTTTTTAGCCATCTTTTTCAAACACATATTTTTTAGCCATTTTGGGGTGTGAAAAACCCAATTTGCCCTTGAGCCAATTTAACTGCACAAAAACACATATCTCTGTGACTCGACATCGAGTCACAAACTGTGACTCAATCGAGCTCTGACAAAGATCCGCCTCTATCACGTATTATAACCCAGTTATTTTTTTTCCCAAAAAACTTTGAATTCACATAACTTTTTCGTTTTAAATTCGTTTTCATGTATAATATATCAAATTAATCCTATTTTCGATATATATAATTCAACAGCCATATTGCATATTTAAAAATGAAAAATACAGGTTCGATTTCTTAAAAAAATTTGAAAAAAAAAAGAGTAAGAAGATACATAGAGATAAGTAAAAGAGAGAGAAATAACCCAAATATCAAACCAACATGCTAGAATGGTATGAATGTCATTTTACACCCCAAAATGGCTAAAAAAGATGTGTCTACAAAACATGGCTATTTTTAATCTTTACATTTTCTAAATGGTTATTTTGTACCATTACCATTTTTCAGTTAAAAGTAGGACATTTAGTCTTGTTTTGACCGAAATTGTGAAAACTTTGACCGGTCAATTGCATGTCGAAAAAATTGGGAATTTTGGTGATTTGACGCAAAAATTGCCTCAGAAATGGTGTCAATTTTTATGCCAACTCAACAAAATCCATAAATTTCCTAGGCACATTAGCATACATTGGTCCTATTTAGCAATTATGATAAAATTACACAATTTCAGTCAAAACGAGACTAATGTCTAAATTTATGAAAAAAATTGGCCCGAAACTTTAAACTTCAGATAACTAAATCTCATAGTAATCCAACTTTCCTTTTGTATTGGTTCATGTTGAGAGGATATATATTTGATGAAGAGTATAAGAAGCAAGTTACCAACATGGATTAATGAAGCTATAGAAATCATACCTGCTTGAAACAAAAGGAATAACACCAAAAGTAAGCCCACAAGCCGCTTGAACAAACACCGAAAATATGAGCATCACAGCAATCGACACACTCAAAGATCCCACTTTTCCCAAAAGAATGCAAAAAACACCTCCTAAAGTCTGCACAATCCAAAGTGTCCAAAGCCTCCCTCTCATTCCAAACTTCTTCCCAACAACATCCGATAATATCCCTCCTCCAGGTCTCGAAAATATATTCGCCAGCCCGAAACTGGCCGCAATAATTCCAGCAGTGTTAAGGTTCACATTGAACCTATCGTAAAAGTACTGCGCAATTATGTTGTCTATGGTAAGCTCAACCCCGAAACAATATCCGTAAGTCAACGCCAAGATCCACCCTCTGTAATTCCCCACCGCGTGGTGAAAAACCCGCGCAAAATTGTCTTTGTGCTTATCTCCAGATTTATGAAGCTGCGAGTAGTTTCCGTCCGGTAAATCTTGGCCGAGGAAGAAAATCCCAAACGCTGATAGCGTTTGAAACAAGCCAGGGATGAAAAACGCGATTCTCCATGCTGTGAACCTGTTTAGGGACGGACGGATTCAGAAACATTTTACAATGGGTCGGGCTCAATATAAATGCAATTACAAACTACATGAAAAACAATTAGTGGGGTGTATTTGGTTTTTTAACCTTATTAATAATTAATATAAAGCTTTTAAAATAAGTATTAAATATTAAATGCACTGCATAAAAAACAATTATTAATTAGGTAATACTTTGTTTTTTTTAATCTAATCAACCTACAACTTTTAAATTTAACTAGCTAGTAAATACTAAATACTCACACATATTCAAAATAAGTAAAGTTTTAGGAAAAAAATATATATATATTAAGGATTGTGTTAAAATACTCAATATATCATTAATTAATTATAAATGTTGTTTTGACAAAAAACAAATTTAAGTAGTAGTTTTCCAACTATATTTAAAGTTAATTTGGAGAAAATCTTGAAAATGACAAAACGGTATTCTTGATGCAGAATTTTTCATGGGCTAGAATTTCACTTATTTTGAATAGAAAAAATTGAAAACAAAAGAAAAAAGAAAAAAAAAAGTTATGGAGACACGTGCCCATTAGAGGATGCACACATCCTGTCTTTACCTGTTGGCGCCAATATGCTTGATGAGGTCGAACACTAGAGGCATGATCAGCTGCGTCGCGCCCCCACCGAGATTGCCCCACCCTCCCGCGACGCCATTTGCCGTGCCGACGACTCTGCCTGAGAACAACGAGCTCATCCAGAACTGCGTCGACACGAACGTCGCCAGAGAGAAACCTGTGAAAAAGCGTACGAGGAGGAACGAGACGGCTGAGTTGGAAATGGACGTGAAGTAAACCGCTGGGGCGGTGAGAAGGGTGAGAGTGGCCGAAGCAAGACGGGGCCCAAACAAGTCGCATGCGGTCCCCATGGCGATTCGGGCAAAAACCGCGCCCGAAACGGCGGCTATTCCCGCATTTCCGATGTCGGTGGCAGTGAGATCGAGATCGTCGCGGATGATTGGTAACAGAGGCGGGGCAGCGAATGTGGAGACGAAGCAAGCGAAGAAAGAAATCCAGGAGAGATGAAATGCGCGCATGTGTGGTGCCGCGAATGAGAATAGTTTGAATTCTGTGGCTTTGTGTTCGGAATCTACACCAAGTGCGAATTTGTTTTGATGAGACTCTTCGGCATTACCAGTGATCTCCATGCTGCTGGTTTTTGGTTTTTTGGTTGCTTTAATTAATTTCAAAAAAGTGGTGGAAATTAATTAAAGAGAATTTAAGGTTTAATATGAATCTGCACACAATTAAATGTACCTTAGTGTCTATTATATAGTGCCAAGTCTCACTACGACGCATAACAATCCGTACTACTAGTTTGGACCACTTCAATTGCTTATATTTTAGTGGAAATGGGTCAAATTGGCCATTTCCAACTTGAAAAGATTAAAAATAGTCAACTTTTTTAAAGACATCTTTTTTAGTTATTTTGGGGTGTGAAATGACATTCATACCCTTTAAGCATATTACACTAGGTCTTATACCTCTCTTTCTCCTTTTCTCTTTTACTTTCACTCTCTCTCTTCAAATTTCAAAGACAAAATTTTCCTAAAATAATTTTCGGCAACCCATTTTCCCGATCGAGAATCTCAAATAATGTAAGCATTTTGTTCTCTATCTCATTCTTTATTGATTTCACATTGTATTTAGTTTGAGGTTGGGTGTAGAATAGATCAAAATCATAGACATGAAAAAAACCAAATAAATAAGCTCGAATCATTGCACAAAAGGTAACTCGATTCGATTCTGACTAACTTAACTCGAATCGAGTTCTGACTAACTCGATTCTGAGGTTACATGTTCTGATTTGATTTTTTTTTTGTCTATTTTTGTTGGTTTCAGATGGAGGATGATAAGGTGATAATTGTCCATAGTGGTTTTTGGGATGGTAGTTTCTATAGGAATGGTGAAGGAGTACTCGTTTTTACGTCGTTGTGGACAATATCATATAGTGGGTTTGTGGATATTGTTCATAACATTGTAAATGGTGATCGGCGTTTGTGTGAATACAAATTACACTGTTTAATGCCAGCTGGGGGTGGTTCTGAGGTTAAGTCTTTGATTATGGGTGAACGGGATCTTCGACGAGTAGCTGAGATTTTCAAAGATCCCCGAATATTTGTGACCTTGCAACCAAAAGATCATGGGATGGTGGGGACTTCGTACACCGGAAATAGCAATCCACATGGTTTTATGAACCTAATGGCTGCTCAATCGTATTCATATGGTATCGGCAGTCAATTTATGCCCTTAAATCCATATAATTCTCAGTACGGCATGAATTATATACATGGTCCACCACAGTGTATGCCAACCTATATGCAACATGTTGTGCCTCAACCAACGTCTGTGCAACATGTAGTGCCCGATAATTGTCCAAGTAAATCTCCTATCTTGGAGCATCAACCGAGAATCAATAATAGTGATCATGTGGATGGTGATGATGATGATGATGATGATGATGATGATGATGATGATGATGGTGGTGGTGGTGGTGGTGGATTTAATGATGATTTTGGGCGGTATGATGTATTTGGGCGGTATGATGATTTCGGTGGTGGTGGCCATTATGATGACCAGGATTTTGTTGGTGATCAACATAACCAACAAGATGCACAATTTGTTCCTGATGACCGTGAAGGGAATGACGGTGACACATCCGATGAAGAAGATGACGATCCAGAGTACGATGTTGACAGTGAACTAGTTCGTCGATTGATTTATGATCACTTTGGATGGAAAAAAGATGACTATTTTGTTCCCGATGACCGTGAAGAGAATGATGTGAACAATGATATCATATGAGACAATGACGAGCATGTTCTTCGGAATAGACGATTTCCAATCAATAAGGTACCTCATGTTGATGCCAACGAAGTAGATAATGAGAACGCTGATACGGAGCTTCCAATGGTTAGGTCTAAATATGCTTGGATGGTTCCTGGAACGTCTTATCAGTATCCCGACCCTGATTCCATTCCACAAGAACCACCTAACATTAAGCGTGACTTATTCAAAGGTGTAGTGCTTGAAAGCAAGGAAGAAATGGTAACAAAGTTGGGCTTCTACCATCTGCACCATCGTGTGGAGTATAGAACAACTCGGTCTTTGACTTCACGTTATGAGGCTGTTTGCAAACATAAATGATGCACCTTCTTACTTCGTGCAAACGCTATCCAAGGAGGAAGTTGGAAGGTGACTAAATTCGAGCAACCTCATACATGTGAAGCCAACTTAAGTAGACATGCTCCTCGACAATTGCCTTCGAAGATTATTGGAGCCCTGTATGCGCCAAAACTACTAAAGGAGGGACGATCCCTTAAACCTAGGGATATTATTGCTGATTTGTCTGCTGAACATGGGATAGACATTTTGTACAACAAATCACTAAAATCACAGCATCGTGCGTACAGCTACATACACGGTGACCACTTGCAGTCTTGGGGGATCTTGCCTGCATTCTTGTACATGTTAAAAAAAGAGAACCCTGGTACCATTGCGCTACACGAGACTGATGACGATGATAGATTCAAGTATGTTTATATTGCTTTACATGCGTCAATTAAAGGATTCAGTGAGTGTTGTAGACCTGTTATTGTTGTTGATGGCACACACCTAAAGGGCAAGTTTAAAGGTGTGTTGTTTGTTGCGGTTACAAAAGACGGTAATGAACAAGTGTTTCCACTAGCATTTGGTGTGGCTGATAAGGAGAAGGACGAGTCATGGGAATGATTTATGAAGCAATTACGCAATACATATGGATGCCCTGAAAATTTGCTCATTGTATCCGATCGTCATAAAAGTATTAAGAATGCAGTTGGCAGTGTATTTCCTGGCGCTGTGCATGGTATATGCACATATCATTTGAGGCAAAATATCATAAATTATCGAGGTCAAGTGGTGACCTTATACCAAAAGGCCGCGTACTCCTATTCTCCTGAAAGATTCAAGAAGTTAATGACCCTGATTCAAAATGCAAACGAAAAGGCCTACGAGGAGTTGGTTAGGGCTGGAACGAAAAGGTGGGCACGTGCACGTTGTCCAGTTAGACGCTATGGGTTCATGACATCGAATGCAACTGAGGTTCTTAATGCTAGACTTGTCTGGTCGAGGAAATTGCCAATTTGTTCGTTGCTCGATTCTATTCAAAACTTCATTCAGGAGTGGTTCCATGAGCGTCAAGTTGCAGCCCAAAACATGAACAATGAAGTCACCACAGATACAGCTAAGAGATTGACAGAAGCAGGTGCACTGGCTGATAAGATGCACGTGTCACCTGTTAGTAGCCTAATTTATTCTGTGAAGGATGGGGTGCGTTCTTTTGTTGTTGATTTGGCAAAGAGAACGTGTACTTGCCGAGTGTTTCAGCTTGATCTATTGCCGTGTCCACATGCGATTAAGGCAATCAGGTATATTTAAAGTCTTTTACTAAATTATTAATTATTTCACCTTCTAGATATACTTATATATATTTTCTGCTATTTATTCCAGTAAGGCAAATCAATCAGTCTACAGTTACGTGCACAACTATTATAAAATAGAAACATTGCGGATACCTGGGTAGACTGAGCCAAAGCTGGGTCAGATCGAAAAGTCGGTCCCTCAGGCTGTGATGAGGGATGAGGAGCCCCCGTTGGAGATCCGGAAGGAGGTGGAGGTGGAGGTGGAGGTGGAGGTGAAGGTGGTGGAGGTGGAGGTGGAAGACCCGAAGACCGTCGAGGAGAATGTCGATGAAAACGTCCGGCGGGGATAGAAGTTGTGTATGGGTCCTCCGCCTCTGAGAATCTCTACTCGAACATGCATGACGATCACTATCCTCAGCCTCACTATCATAATCATCATCATCTATACGTGCAAGCTGGGACTGGGGCATCCGCCTCTTCGGATGTCGAGACAGAAGCAGTCCTGAAGCAGCATTACGTCCTGGCTCCAGAACAAGCCTCCTACGAACAGCGTCAGGGCCAAGTGGGGCAACCCGAGATGGGAATGATCCATATGGACATACATCAATCCGTGCGACATGTCCATATCGATGCCCTGCATGTAAGGGAGTCGTAACTCCACCTCGGTGGGCTGTACCAGTGTGCATATCGTCTGTGAAAAAAATAGGAAAAACTTTAACTTAATTACGACGAAAATATTATCAATACCACTATTACTCATATGATTTCATAAAAAAAATGAAAATTACCTTGGGGCTGTCAAATAACGCCACCGCGCTGAAGGCCCTCTTGGGGCATCTAACTCGTCTGGCCCTAGGATAGCCATCCAACCCAGAGGCCTGGGCAAGGTCCCGAGCAAGAGAAAGAATAGACTCAAATGCCCATAGGTGTATCAAACGAAAAACAAATAAGCAATTAACCTGATTAGAATATGAAATGCTAGTGTTAATAGATTAAATACGTGTTTAACTTATATATACCTGTATAGGGTAGATGTAGGCATATATGTGGAACTGGACGTCTCTCTCAGGATCAGCAGGGGCTCGGATCCCAGAATCAAGATAATGGAGGAGGCGCCCATTAGGGCTGTGCACGGGACTTGGAGATCACCGGAACCGAACCGATATCCGAACCGAAAAATATCCGAACCGAAAATATCCGTTGACTTTTTGACTTTCTCCGAACCGAACCGAACCGAATTATTTTTTGGTACGGTTCTGGAGATTTTTAAAATATCCGTACCGAGAACCGCATCAACCGCACCCATTGCATCATCGAATCAAGACCAAGATAGAACCAATTTTTAAGATTTTTTTAATATATACATATATATTATTTTTGGTTCAACCATATTAATTTAGTATTTTTTAAACTTAAAGTGTAAGCCCATAGCCATACTCTTAGCCCAATGGTGACTCACAATCCAACCCATCAACCCAATCCACAAAACACCCCAAACCCAAACCCAGTTAAGGCTTAAATGATCTTAAACCCTAGCCCTAAGTCAATCAGATTTCCCCTCAATCTCTCCCAGACTCCCATCTCTTCAGTCTTCACGCCGTTGAGTCGCTGACCACCAGTCCACCATACACCACCATTCACTCAAGCGAGTTTCCTTATTTCAGACTTTGAGTAGGTAAGTTCTGATCATTTATGTTGTATTTTGCTACATTTGGTATTTTTGGCTGATTTATTATGTATTATTATAAACTTTAAAGAAAAGGTCCAAAGTTCAATATCACTTTCAGTAGGCAAGTTCTATCACCATGTACGTTTCTCAAAGCTTCACCATCTACAATTACATTATATAAAGTACAGAGCTTTACTTTACTAATTATTAATACAAATAATCTTTTTTTTTTTGAATTTTTGTCTTTTTTAATGGTTTTGTGGTTGACCCAAATGCAAAAAACAAGTGGGTTTGTAATTAAGAGGTTAGATTTTTTTTTAAAGTTTTCTTAGTTGAACTTTTCTGACCCCCCATTTTTCCTTTTTGTTGTTTGTTACTTTGTTTGTCTTTGCATTGCGGGTGATCGAGACCACAAAAATTTGTTTTGTAAGTGTTACTAACAAAAATTGAAAAGAAAGACATTAGCATTAATCTGTTTGTATTTTTATTCATTAACCTTCTTTCACGTTTTTTTTATAAATAATGAGTTTTTGATATGTCCTTATATTTTAATTTTTTATCTTTACTGTTTTAGTTGTGTTTATATTTTTCTTCATTTTAGGTCAATCATGTCCACAACGCCTAAAGGAATTCAGGGTTCATCTAGTGTTATCAAAAGTGGTAAAAAAATTATAATGAGTTAATTTGATTGTTTTTTTGATCATACATTTTTTTATAATTATATATAATTGTAATTATTTTGCGGGATTGAGTAAGAGAAAAGAATCTACTCCATCTCATTCGAGTGCTCCTAGTGATAGTCAAACGGTTGCTCAAATTTCAATAATGGTAAAACTAATTCACCAATCCATAAAAAAACTAGTCCGGAGTTTGGGATCATTTTGAAAAAGTAAGAGATTCGATAAGAATGAAACTAAAAGCTAAATGTGTATATTGTGGTAGAACTTATGGTTGTAGGAGTGATCAAGGCACCTCTCCGGTTATGGAAACATTTGAGGGAACTTGCAAAGAGTGTCCTTTGAAACAAAAATTGGTTGATGCACATAAGATTAAA
This sequence comes from Rehmannia glutinosa, assembly GCA_016081115.2. Classification (NCBI taxonomy): domain Eukaryota; kingdom Viridiplantae; phylum Streptophyta; class Magnoliopsida; order Lamiales; family Orobanchaceae; genus Rehmannia; species Rehmannia glutinosa. Next base: position 26,965,915 of record CM071926.1, on the reverse strand, counting down.
GATAAAACTCAAAAGATATTGACTTTTCAAAGTGCATCCGATTCTGGGGAAGGAAACTAACTAGTTGGCGCTTTGATCGGAAAAAGTAAGAAGTGCTTTGGTTAAGATGATTATAAAGGATGAACTTCCTTTTAGGTTTGTTGAGGGGAAGGGTTTCAGGACTTTGTTGAAGTTCTTTGCCCAATGTTTCAAATTCCTTCTAGATACACAATTGCGAGAGATTGCTTCTCTTTGTTTGTTAAAGAAAAGGAAAGATTGAAAGACCAACTTCAAACTTTGTGTCAAAGCCAAAGAGTGTCTTTTACTATCGATACTTGGACAAGCTTACAAAATGTGAATTACTTGTGCTTGATCGCTCACTTTATTGACTAAATTGGAATATGCACAAAAGAATTTTGAATTTTTGTCACATTAAGAGTCATAAAGGGGTAAATATTGGAAATGTCATTGATTTTTGCTTGGGCGAATGGGGCATAAAAATGTTATGTGCATCACCGTTGACAATGCATCATCAAATGACACAGCTATCCAACAATTAAAAAAGAGGTTATTGAAAAAAAATGCCTTTGTTTTGGGTGGAGAGGCATTTCATATGAGGTGTTTTGCTCACATTTTACAGTTGATTGTTAAAGATGGCCTTGAAATTGCTCATGGTTCTATTAAAAGAATTCGAAATGTTGTTAAGTATGTGAGGGGAAGCCCACAAAGGTTGGATTGTTTAGGAAATGTTGTGTTGACACAAAAATTGAATCTAAGGCATGTTTGCAACTAGATTGTCCAACTAGATGGAACTCGACATATTTAATGTTGGAAACTCGCTGATTTTTCAAAAGGCATTTGACAAGTTAGAAGATGTTGATGAGAAAATGACCGTTGAATTTGCACATGATTTACCCACATAATGATTGGTTTTATGCTACCCATTTTACTAAGTTTCTCAAACGTTTTTATGAAGTCACTTGCAAGTTGTCCGGTTCTTTATACTCTACTTCCAAAGATGTATTTCCCCGAGATCATTCGAACTTTGAAAGATTTGGATAGTTTTGAAAAAGTAATGATCCAAATTTGGTGGAAATGGGAAAACAAATGAGAGCAAAATTTGACAAGTATTGGGGTTCTATTAACAAAATGAATGTTATGCTTTTCATTGCTTTGTGGTATTAGACCCTAGATATAAAATGAAATACTTAAGGGCTAAATACAAGCTTTATTATAGTGAAAAAGATGCGTATGATTTGGTAGATAAGGTAACAAAGAGTTTGAATGCATTGATTGATGAATATAAGATCATAAAAGAGGAAAATGTGGATGGACATAATTCTTCAAGTCAATCTCAAAATATAGGGATAGATACCATGATGGAAGTAGATGAAGACATTGATGAGTTCTTTTTAGAAGAGGAAAATTTGCATAAGTTGGCTACCAAAGGAATTAGAGAGATATTTGGAAGAGTTTTCCAAAAATACACTCATGATTTTGATATATTGACTTGGTGGAAAGTCAATTCACGGACTTCCCATTTTGGGTAGCATTGCTAGAGATGTGTTGCCAATCCAAGCCTCGACCGTAGCCTCGGAATCGCATTTAGTAGGGCCGGACTTTAGATTGTTTTAGAAGTTCTTTAACTCCTACTACAATGAGGTACTCATTTGCCTCCAAGATTGGTTGAGGAGATCCAAAACACCAATCCAAGTTGAAGAATACATTGAAGACATTGTAAAAATGGAATCGGTAGGCTTTTGTTTTTAAAAGTATTTTTCCATGCATTATTTTCTTTTTTTTTTTTATTCTTTTCTTCATTTTTTCTTGAATTGGTCCTGTCTTTTTCGGATGCAACAAAAAGATCCCGAAGTACTTAAGTCTTGTGGCAAGAATGTCATTAGAGTTGATATTTTCGGTTAAAGATGCTTCTTTTCTCGTGTTTTATGCTTATGCTTAAGAATGATAATTATATTCTTATTTTGTTGTTTTTATATGGATTATATTAGGTTTTTAATGAGGATGGATTGATGATGTTAACCGAACATATGAATCATTCAGAATATATCATTTGCCAAAATCACAAGATCGCTTTTTCCATAGAGCCAATATCTTCTAGGCAAATTCCAATTACCAATGTGCGTTTGGAAGCGAAGCCTTTCGATGGCGATCTCCTTTTTGTCAAAGCAAAAGGAGACATCGTAGAAATACTTGGCCATAGAACACATTAAGTAGCTGTAGTTTATAATTATTTGTTTAGCATAGTGCGATTTTGTCTCTCGGCTATAAGTTTTAAACCAGATTATTTGATTTTGTTGGTGCACACTTTGTCCATAAAATTATTTGTTGAAGTTTTGTTGGTGCTTTAGCCGACGTCAAATACACATTCATGTTGGCTTAACATAGGAATTCAATTTTGGGATCTCTGTTTGATCATTGGTACGAATTTTGGATGTTAGGTGAACATAATCTCCGATTCCGGTTCCATTTTTTCTAAGTCATGCGTGTTCTTTAAGCAAAACCAATTTTCATTCGACTCTGGATGATGATTGTGACAGTTTCTATTTTGAGAATGCACTAAAAAAAAAAAAAAAGAATGGACTATAATTATTTGGTGATTTTTACATTCATTTTTTATTTTTCTTATTTTGTATTTTTTACTTTTGATTAATCTCCGTTTCACCGCTCCAAAACGTCAGACCGCCCGAACCGTCCCGTTAGAAATCCCCAAAACCGCATCAAAATTCGCACGTTCGGGTCGGAGATTTTTTCTCTACGGTTCGGTTCGAGATTTATTTTTAAAATCTCGAACTTGGGATTCGCTCGAGATTTATGAATCTCCAACCGCCCCTGACCGTGCACACCCCTAGCGCCCATACACGTAGGAGCCCCATGGTAATGCCCTAAACCCGAGGGCATCCTCAACCAAGGTCCACAACCATAATGGGGCGGTGCCACCCGGATCGAAAGATAACAGATACCCCGTGACGAACAAGATATACGCCATCTTGATTCTCCTCTCCTGGTCGCTCTGCAAACAACCCGCTCTGAAATGCGGCACTTCCTTTGCCGGTATCACGGACTCCCGGTCGAAAAACTGTCGATATATTCTTCCTTCCGAGGATATGCAGTGAGGAGCATGAGTACAATCAATCGTTGATGGGCCAAAGCGTAGCCGTAAACATAGTAAACTCTCGCCGCCCAAACTCGAGGTTCCGCTCACCAACGCGAACCACAAGTCCCCTGGCCTCGATCCTCCACCAAAATCATCTCTTACCGAGCAACCGGCATACCCTTCGAGGTCAAGTACGCATTCGAGTCGAAGTCCAGAAACTCCCCAAATGGCCCGTTCCTAAAGTCATCTAAATTGCCTGACTCAGTCAACTCATTTTTGATGCCGGCTATCAAGTGGTGCTTGGTGTATACATTCAATTTTTCCCTCCAATTCTGTGCAGAACCCCATGTCCATTGTCAAATCTGTCAAAAAAAACACAAATACTCAGTGTCAGGCTTGCTGTCGCATAACTCGATTCGAGTTACACATAACTCGAACCCAATCATCTTCTTCGCCCCTCTCACTTCTGCCATTAACAACATCCAAAGCTCCACTCAAAAACAAAATCCCCTTTAAAACCCTAGAATTTCTACAAAAACTACAACAAATCCTAACCTAAAACAACTATAGACCAACTAAATCAACAAAAAAACATGAAATTAAACAAAGGTGGAGTTGGAGGTTACCTGGTTATTCGTCGATTCGCCGCCATCGTCCGCCACCGTCGCTCGTCAAGTCGAGGGGTGGTCGTCGTTCGAGTTTGGGGTGGTGCCGTTCGAGTTTTGGGGTGGTGCCGTTCGAGCTTTGGGGTGGATAGGAATGATTTTGGGGATGTTGGCCATTCGAGTAAGGGTTTGGAATGGAGTTGTTTCACTTGAAAATGTGAAGTAAAACTACAAAAGGGCACTTATGTCTTTTCGCACCCCAAAATGACTCAAAAAGATGTGTTTGAAAAACATGGCTAAAAAAGATTTTCAATTGGCCTAAAAGGCTAAAAAAAAAACCCACTGTATATTTTATGAATGTTAGAGGTTTTTGAAAATTATCATATCTGATTTTGTGTTACACTGTTCACCTATTGATAATTAAAATATTTCAAGCACCTCTCGTACATTTTATTAAATTTTTAGAAAATAAAATATTACAATTACCCCTTACATGTAACTTAGAATCAAACCCTCAAGATTTTTTTTTTTTTTTAAAATTTTCAAACATATCTGTGTTTTTTTTGTAATTAAGACAAACCTCGGGGTATTTTTGTAATTATCCCTAAAAAATTTTATATGAAAGGGAAGTTATTTGAAAATAGTATTAAATGAAAGGTGAAAAGCGACAGCCTGTGTCTTTGGAAGGATGGCACGCAAATTCTTCAACTATCGTCGAGTCTCATTGCTACTTGTTGTTTGACATAAGAGAGATTGAAGTTTCACATGTGAATTGGTTTCTGGGACAGGAATTGCTTCTGAAATTTGATTATTAAAGGCTAGTGGTGTAAAAATTCAAAGCTTTGTACGTATTATGAAAGTAACGTTCGAGTTCACGATTTGTTTCGTCCATTGACTTTGGAGCTTTGGACAACTCACCAGGAATCCGAGGGACTGAAAAGAATCTACAATTCTTGACTTAGTCCTTTTAATATTGTTCTGCATGTGTGTAATCACAATTATAACCTTTAATGAAATCCTTGGCTAGAAAAGGAACATGAGGATAACATGAAATATGTGAAATAATAGAAGCTGTATATATTTCTCGAGTGCTGCTAAAAATTGTTCAACTAACTCCGAGTTAAGATAATTCATGATAAAGTTTCTGACTCCGATCCGAAGTCCAATCCATGTGTAAGAAACCGACCTGCAACACACAAACATGGTTAAAAAGATCCCGATGTGTCTTTGGGAAGCCTCTCCGATGCTTACGTCAATAGAGTGTATAAGATCAAATCCAGAGCGCAGAAAGTAATCAGCAGTATATTGTGCTTAGTAAAAAATAATGAAGGACGAACTATTTATACTTAGGACTATGGGCCGCATGGGCCGAATATAACAAATCGGGCCTCTATGCTCTGATATTATGAGTTGAGCCTCGTGTACTTGATGCGATGAACTGGGCCTCACGGGCCTTTTTTGTTGACTTGGCAAAATTGATAATTTTTATGGGCTAATAATAATAAAAATCATGAAATAAAGAATTAAACATTAAAAAGGGAAATCATATTTTTACCCCTCATCAATTTCATAATTGTGCAACATAGTTAAGAAAATAGCAATTTATTAGCAGGTCATGATTTTGGAATGATAAAGATTTGTTTTAATAAGTTGCGAGTACTGGTTGGAGGGGATGAGATAAATTTCAAAGAAATTAAAAAATACAGAATTCGAACCCTAGTTAACAATACCCTTATAAAGAGTGAGCGATGCCATATAAGCTACAAACTCGTAGTTGGAATGACAAAGATCTTGATGCTCATAAAACTTTTTATTTTCTTATGCTTCCTCAAACTTATATTTTTCACCATTTCCTCTCCTGCAGGCCAGGACGGTTCCTTGTGGGCTAATGAGGGGGCTTTAGCCCCATCCCAAATTTTTTTTTTCGAAAATTACATCACTCTATGTATATTTTATATATAAATATTAATTTTTTTGTATTGAAATACTTAATTTTCATTGATTTAGCCCCCAAAATTAAGTGTCTAGCTCCGAGTCTCCTGAAGTTTTTTTTCGTATTAGACCATAAATCAAAATCCCGCTCTAGAAAATTTCAGTATCTTACACAACTTGTCTTAAGATTTTTTATCCCACAGGTCATTTTGGTCATTTTAAATCCACATTGTGCTGTCATTTGCATTAATACATACTATATTAAGCTGTTTGTAATATTATTGATGGTGAATATAGAATCTTGCAAGCATCTGATAAATAATTTATTAGTAGCCACCACTCTATATATACGTGAGTGCTTTTTTTTTTTCTTTTAAATTCCAGGTTCGAATGAGTGTAATGCTAGCCACTTCGCTTGTTGCTACACGGTAACCAAATGGCCAATCCTAGACTTAAGACTAATTGGTTTATATATATTCATATATATTCATATAAATAAACTATGGTTTTATGTAAATTCTTTTATTGTAGGATTTAAAGCAAGTTGCTCACTGTCTGTGTGTTTGCTTCACCAGGTACAAGTTAGGCTTCATACGGACTTCATAGGGACTTCATATGAGGAAAAATAAAACTTGCATGCCTTGTACAAGTTGACGAAGAAAGTGTCAAAATGAAACCAATTCATGAAGCCTGTTATGGTTTTTCAATTAGAAAACGTCTAAAATTATTTACAACATAAAATTGTAGTTAAATTGCTTACTATTAGGCATACCAAGCCCATGTTTTAAAATTCGGACCGGACCATCCAGTTCAACCGGAAATTAAGAGTGGCCACCGGTTTAACCAGAACCTTTTTTTTTCCCTTTTGATAATTTTTTGAATCTTTTTTTTTAAATTGATTTATCAAGGGAAAGCAAAAATAGAAAAAGAATTGGACTTGATATTTATAATAATACTTAGTTTTGGAATTAATATATATATATATATATATATATATATATATATATATATACAGAAAAATGGTTTCTAAAATTATTTTCCCGCCTAAACGCTATTTCTTTTGTTGACCTTTTTTTGGCTGATTTATTGCTGATGATCGATCATATGGAAGATTGACCTCTTTGTTGCATATTTTTGTTGCCATAATTCTTTATTATCGATATTCATAGAATGTCAAATTTACTTGGAATATTTGACCTTTTGTTGCCTTTTTTTATTGTTGAATTTTGGATAATTATAGATGTGCAAGGAATTTTTGAGTAAAACGAATCAATAATTTATGAATTCGAATTTTTGAATCTAATTAAATCAGTGAATGAATCTAAATTCTGTACCGGACTTCTCTAATAATTGGAAGGTAAAATTTATGAATTAGTTTTTGTTATCTTAAAGTATATTACTCTATTTAAAACTATTTTTTTAAATCCGAAAAAATCTTTAGAAATTATTGTTGGAAAATTATTTTGTAGATTTTGATGAATGCCATGTAAAACTTAGATTAGAATGTTGGCACCCCATTTTCCTTGTAATTCTCATTGTAATAGATAGGGCTTTGAATGAGCTGAGTCAAGTCAGCTATGCCTGGAAATACAAGAAGTCAACTGAAGAAGTGAAGTGAAGACTCCGCTGAGAAACAGCTGAGTATGGCCAAGATAGAGGACCAAGGACTCAACTGAAGACGTAACAGCTGAGGGACAGCTGTGTGAAGAGTCAGTTAAGTCAACTCACACTACAAGAAATTAGAGAAAATATGACGATAAAATTCGTCATATAAATGTCATTTTTCGTCACGAAAGTTATTAGGTGACGAAATTTGAGCGTCATAACGATCGTCACTCAGAGTCCCGGGTAAAAGGTATACATGACACTTTTTTTAATTCGTCACTAAATATTTAACCTTTGATGACGCTATCGGCCAGTGTCACCATTTATATCATTTTTTGTGACGCCTAACTCGTCACTTCAATGATCAAACTTTTGTCACTCAAAGTTTTATTTTGTCATCAAAAGGTAACATTTTAAATGACGAATGCATATTTTGTCATCCAAACATTAGATTTTGGTGACGAAAATGAATATATTGCCAAATTAATCAAATTTTAGTGACGCCTTCAGTGTCACAATTGCATTAACTAATTCGTCATATATTATATAATTTGTCATAAAAGAGATGTTTTATAGTTACACAATATCGGTCGTCACTTAATGAGTATATATATAATGACAAAACACTGTGTCACAATAAGTAATATTCAATGACATGACATTTATTGTCACCAAAAGATTCTGAAACGTGACGACATGTTTCGTCGCGACAAAATTAACATTACATGACAAAATTGATTAGTGTCACTAATTGCGTATGATTTTGTGATGAACCGGTTCGTCATAAAAGACGTATATGGTGACAAAATATTTCGTCACTAGATAGTATTATATGGTCATCATAAAAGAAGTATATGGTGACAAAATATTTCATCATAAATGACCCATTTTGGGTGACAAATTTAAAATATATACGGGACGATACAAGTCGTCATAAAAGGACTATTTTTAGTGACCAATTTTATATTGTCACTAAATGGATATGTATGGTGACGTCTAAGTTCGTTGTGGAAAATATTAATTTCAGTTACAAAATAGATCAGTGTCACCAATTGATTTTATATGACAACATAAATAGTCATTAAATGATGCATTGGTGATTATATATCTATATATGTCGATGTGTTAATTTGTCATATTTTATCATTTACATTGCATAAAAATAAAATAATATCTCATGATGAGAAAATTCATTATTGACTTTCCATATTATTAATACTTCGATTCAAAGATACATTCATTTGCTTCGATCTAATATTATATTACAAATGCAATTTAAAATTTAAATAAGCATGAATAATAAAAGAACCAACATGTTTATAAGTAGAACATGCTTATTTAATCAATATAAGGAAAATGCTATAATATCCAACTTTCAAATGGAAATTATAAATCTACTTGAAAAATATTCGAAAACGAAACATTAGGCATCTAAACTTAAACAATACTCATATAAATATAAACCATATGTCCCTAGAAATCTTATTTTGTAGCTTAGATATTACTCCCACTGGCAGCCATAAATGCCATAAGTTTGTCGATAGATGCACCTTGTTGACCCAATTGCTCTTTCAAATCACTCACTTGGGCCTTTAGTCCACTTACTTGAGATTCTGAATCTTGTAGTTTTTCTTGCGTTTCCTGAAGTTCCTTTTGAAGTTGTTGGGTAGTTGAATCAAAGGATGTGGTGCGTCTACTTGGAGGCTTTGGGCCATAGCCAGCACCCTTTATATAGCCAAATCCATGTCCAAGCACCTCAAGAACTATTTCTTCAGCACTCTTCTCAATTTCTTGCTCTATATATTTTTCTTGCTTTGCTATCATCAACTCCTATTTAAATATATTGATTTAAGAGTACACAATTAATATCATTGTTAATAGGAAAGCTAGATAATGAAAATGAGTCCGTGACTTACCCAATTTTCCTTTGCCTCCACTGTTGACCAACCATCGTTTTCTTTATAATGAGTACGTTTATAGAACTCAATCCTATCGCATTGTTCTCCATTTAGCTATTTCTGAGCCTAGTAAAAAAAAAGGAAAAAACTCACAGTAAAAAAATAAGAAATAGTGTTAATTTAAGGTTACTTAATAATAGGGGTGTTCATTCGGTCAAACCGAACCAAACCGAACCGAAATTTCGGTTAACCGAAAGTTCAGTTCATCAAAATTGAAAACCATAAACCGAACCGTATCCGAATTTTAACCCAAAAAAAATGAAAAAAAAGATGGAACAGACTATCTTGGGGCAGACAATAGCCACACTTGAAAAATTAACAAATGGAAAGTAAATGGGCTTTAAAGAATTATAAAATACTTAAACAAACATTCAAATAAATTGCACTAAAATAAAAAATCTGAGAAAACATGCTAATATTAAGTTATTAGAATAAAGAGCCATAATCACTAAAACTAAGCACGGACTGGACGCAAGTTGGACGGTGGGAGTTTGGCTTTCGTTTCCTTTGTGGGTTGTGGGAGTTTGCAGTTTGGAAAGTGAGAACCTTTCAGCCTCAAGATACAACTAATGAGCTTTCAACATAAAATACAGAAAATGAAGAAGCAAATTCGGTTTTCGGTTTGGTTTGGTGAACCGAACACCAAAACCGAACCGAAAATCGAAATTTTGAAAAATGATAAACCGAAAACCGAACCGAAAAACTTGGTTCGGTTTTCGGTCGTTGCCTGGAACTAGATTTTAGCCTTTCGATCATGCATTGTCTAACCCCCGGATCATCCACATTAACATCCATGTGGATCTACATGTCATATATATAATGATCATTTTAGATTACATGAAAATGAATATCATGAGATAAAATAATTTACTTTACTCGTACCTTTAAATGATCAAAGCCTGACTCGAAAGCTTTGCGGCTTCCTCTCGAGTTTTAGGTCTTCCTAATAATGGATCCACAGTTACCTTCATTTTATTTCCAGAAGAAGCAAATGCCTTCATAATGCCTTTGCCCATTGTTTGACCACGCCCTCTTTTCTTAGAGTTGGAAGATGCATCTATACATTTAAAAATTGTTAAACAATATCCTCAAGAAAAATCCCAATCCAATATCAATAACCACACAAGCCCACCTAAACCACAAAAATCAATTCTACTGCCAATTCAAAACTAGAAATAGAGAACAAATTTTTATTGAAAAAAGCTAGAAGCAGCTTTTTTCGAAAATAAGCTGTAACTTGAAAAAACCCAATCCAATATCAATAACCACACAAGCCCACTTAAACCACAAAAATCAATTCTCCTCCTAATTCAAAACCAGAAACAGAGAACATATTTTTATTGAAATAGACCGTTCAGAGGTAACAGGAGACATGCTTAAAGAGGCACAACATATAAATAAATCATTATCTGCCCTTGGTGATGTCATCTTTGCTTTGGCACAAAAGAATGCTCATGTTCCCTATCGAAACAGCAAGCTCACTCAAGTCCTCCAGAGCTCATTAGGTACATCATTTTTTTTAAGGTCATAGAGGCTACCACCATCTATTATCTTGAATATCCTGATGACCTCTTTGGTCGATGATAAGTGTCATTTTGTACATATTTTGTATTATTAATTCAATAGTTTTTGAATTGTTTTGTTAGAAAAATCATAGTTTCTCAAGTATTTCTGTAGCATTTCATCGTGTGATGTGTTTAACATTATAGGTGGAGCAATTTGGAGCAATGTGAAGCCAATATTACTTGAAAAAATGCAAGAAAATCACTCAACATGACTTGGGGTGTCAAGTAACATGGCCATGTTCAAAAAAGAAGGAAATAAATTGGATAAAAATAGGAAAAAGGGTCCAAACGCCAAACCGTGTCACCGAACACGGCCATGTTGAAGGGGATCAAAAGAGGAGGAAAAATCGCACAAAACAGGCCCGAACACGGCCTGGCCGTCGTAAACACACGGGCCGTGTCGCATAACACGGCCTGGCCGTGTTGTCCAACACGCGCCGTGTCGGCATGTTTCAAAGCAATTTTGTTGCAAAGACGGCCTGGCCGTCTTTGCCCAACACGGCGTGTCCGGACCTCTTTTTGCAACTTTTCTTTGCGGAATTTGGGGAAAACTCACCAACCAACCCATTTTGGCCACTTTTGTACACTTTTAACACCCTATTTTGCTGAAACATGTCTCCATGTCCCCTCCCTCATCACTTGAATACAAGAATTCACCAACCAACAAGGAAAATGGGGGTGATTGTTTAATAAAAGAGAGTACTATCAATGTATTGGTTGCCTATAAAAGCCAAGGGTTGAAATTGGGAGAGGCATTCATTAGATATTCAGGAAATATTCATTGTATTCATTTCATTAAGTAGAATTGGGATCAAGGGGTCTTGGAGAAGAAAGCTTGGGGCAATATTGGAGAAGAAGGCTTGGAGCAACATCATCAATCAAGGAAGAAGTCCATTGAGGTTTTGAGAAAGATAAGTACACCATGTCTACAATGCTTAAATCTTCTTGTGTAATTTACTCTTTTGTCAAAATCATGAGTAGCTAAAGTCTTAGTGTTTGAGTGTAATGAACTCTAGAATGGATTTGTGATTAAGGTTTGTATGTTTTTAATAAAATTCTCATGTCTTGTGTGATTCACTTATACCATGATTATCTCATTCGAGTTAATATTTCCTAGTATATTAATTTGATATCTTTTCTTCATCGGGTAATCGAAAGATTTATGGTGAAAAAGAAATTGTATAAGTGAAAAGAGTTGCATGCAATCCTAGATATAGACGACATAAATCTTCCGGATTAGGGTCAAACCTAATATGGGAATTCATAAATCGTTATAATGCGATCTTGGGGTTTTAACTAGAAAGAGATTTCATTAATCAACTTGAGATTAGGAGTTTTTCGCCTTGAGAAAGGGATTAACTTAAATCGGGAATTTCTACGGTCCACATAGCATGAGATTTTATTAAAAGAGGTTGGTTTTTACTTAAGGGCTTATGGTTGAATCTTTTAACTTGTCAAATCACAAAAACATTCTAGAGGGATTTACATTCAAACACACTTCTATCTCTTGATTTCTTATTCTACAAATTTTACTTCATTTTTACAATTTATAATTTGTTTTCCTTTTTCATCAAACAAAAACTCGAAAATTGTTAGATTAAATAACAAAAAGACGGTAATTATTAGTACTTACAATCCTCGTGGGAATGACACACTGCGGTACTAATAATCTATACTATAAAACGATAGGTGCACTTGCCTACGGTTTTAAAAGTAGCTTTTGAGCCATCAAGTTTTTGGCGCCGTTGCCGGGGATTGTAATATTAAGAACACCTTATTTTTGTTAATTTAATCATTTTTTTTTTATTTTCATCAATTGTCTTTCTAGGTATCTATCTTTGTAAGTCTTGGATTATACTTATCCTCCTTGTTTACTACAATTGCATGCCTACTCGTCGCCGAATCGGAAGCGCGACCACCACCTGCAGAGCAACACGAGAGGAAAGTATTAGTACAGGACACGAGGAGGATACTAACGAAAGCAAGGATCCCGATATGGCGGATGAACAACAAAGAACCATGTACGACTACGCCAAGCCATCTATGGACGGTACGTCGTCTAGTATCGTAAGGCCCGCTGTTGCAGCCAATAATTTCGAAATCAAACCGAATGTCATTCAAATGGTGCAACAATTTGTCCAATTCGACGGCTTACCGTGATGAAGATCCAAATAATCATATCGTGAATTTCCTCGAATTTGCGATACTTTCAAAATAAATGGAGTCTCCGACGATGCCATCCGTTCGCTTGTTCCCATTTACTCTTCGGGGACGGGCTAAACAATGGTTAAACACTTTACCGAAGGAACAATCACAACATGGAGCATTATGGCGGAAAAATTCCTTTTAAAGTATTTCCCACCCGCTAAAACCGCACGATTGAGGAATGAGATCTCTTCATTCACTCAAGAGGACGATGAAACCTTGTACGACACTTGGGAGAGATTCAAAGAATTGCTTTGCGAAAATGCCCACATCATGGTCTTCCCATTTGGATGCAAGTCCAAATATTTTACAATGGTTGCTCTCATCGACAAGACAGATGATTGATGCGGCGGGGAGGAACATTGAACAATAAGACACCCGAAGCCGCCAAGATCTCATAGAAGGAATGGCCATGAATGGCTATCAATGGCAATCAGACGAGGAAAAACCAACAGTCGGTGGGAGTATATAATGCGGACGCGTGGTGACACTAGCCGCACAGTCGAAGCTCTAACTCGAAAAATAGACGGGTTGGCGGCTCCAAAACCACCACCACAACAAGCCTTCTCATGCGAGACTTGTGGAGGATCGCACAACCACCAAGATTGCCCTCACGCGATACCGCCGCATGAACAAGTGGATTATCTAGGTAATCAATCTCGACCCTTTCAAAATAATCCTTTCAAAGAACACTTATAATCCAGGTTGGCGTCAACACCCGAACTTTAGTTGGGGAAATCAAGGTCAACAAGCCTAATCCAAACGCACTCCCCAATTAAATCACACCTCCCGGTTTCCAACCGCGAAAACCAAGTTTGGAGGACTTCTTCGTCCAAATTCGTCCAAACAATGGAAACCCGTTTCACGGCCACCGAAACATCCTTAAGGAACCAAGAAGCATCCATTCGCAACTTGGAAAATCAAATTGGTCAAATTGCCAAAATGATCTCCGAAAGGCCACAAGGGAGCTTACCTAGCAACACCGAGCCAAATCCAAGAGAACAGTAAAAGCAATTACTCTAAGGAGTGGAACAAAGCTAGATGAAGACGGATGCTTGGGAGGACGAACCCACGCCCATACAACAAAAAAAAAAAAAAGACGAACAGTATCCAAGGAAACAAAGAAAATGGTACCGAATTCCAACCACCTATTCCGTATCCAAGTCGATTGCGTAAGGACAAACATGACGACCAATTTGGTAAGTTCTTGGATTTATTTAAACAATTGCACATCAATATTCCTTTTGTTGAAGCCCTTTCACGAGATGCCAAAATATGCCAAGTTCCTAAAAGATCTTCTTTCAAATAAGAAGAAGCTTGAAGAAATATCCATGGTGCAATTAAATGAGGAATGCTCGGCAATTTTGCAAAACAAGTTACCTCGAAAATCAAAGATCCTGGGAGTTTTACTATTCCTTGTCATGTCGGTAATTTGATGTTGATCGGGCATTGGCCGATCTAGGGCTAGCATTAATTTGATGCCTTATGATTTATTGAAACAAATGGGTCTAGGGAGCCAAAACCAACTAGGATGAGCCTGCAATTAGGCGACGGATCTATTAAATATCCTAGAGGCATTGTTGAAGATGTTTTGGTTAAAGTCGATAAATTTATATTTCCTGTCGATTTTGTAATTCTTGATATGCATACAGATGTCGAAGTCCCTTTGATCCTAGGGCGTCCATTTTTAGCTACTGCTAAGGCAATCATTGACGTGCATGATGGCAAACTAATTTTAAGAGTCGAAGATGAACAAGTCATTTTTAAAATCGCTACATCAATGAAAAATACGATAGATAAAGATGACTCCTGTTTTTCTATTGATCTTATCGATATGGAGATAACCAACTCTCTACCAAGCATGATTTCTAACGAATTCTTGGAGACTTGTATTGTTCAAAGTGCAGGTATATCGGATGAAAACCCCTTTCTTAGGGAATCCGTACTCGCATTGGAGGAAAACGAACCAACGAGAATCACGAAAGAGTTCGAAAAAATTGAAAACTCACAGTGGGGCATATCAAACCATCCATTGAGGATCCACCACCGTTGAGCCAAGGAGTTACCCGAACACTTGGAATATGCATTTCTAGCCGAGAACGCCAAACTTCCCGTAATTATTTCCTCCAATTTATCTTCTCATCAAAAGGATAGATTGTTGGCAATATTACGGGAACATAAAAAGGCCATCGCTTGGAAAATCTCCGACATTCGAGGATCAATCCTTCCTTTTGCACTCACAAGATTCTGATGGAGGAAAACTTCAAGCCGGTTGTTCTACCTCGGCCGCTTAAATCCAAATCCAAACATGAAAGAGGTAGTTAAAGCGAGGTAATCAAACTACTAGATGTTGGGCTCATCTATCCAATCTCCGACATGGTGGGTAAGTCCAGTTCAAGTGGTCCCAAAGAAAGGTGGGATGACGGGTGGTACCAAATGAAAAGAATGAACTTATTCCGATGCGACGGTAACAAAGTTGGCGAGTTTGCATTGATTACCGACGACTTAACGATGCTACTCGCAAGGACCACTTTCCCTTACCTTTTATTGATCAAATGCTTGAACGCTTATCCGTCACCTCTATTATTCCTTCCTTGATGGCATGTCGTTATTTTTTCAGATCCCGATAGCACCGGAGGATCAAGAAAACCACTTTCACTTGTCCCTACGGTACTTTCGCCTATAGACGCATGCCTTTTGGGTTGTGCAACGCACCAAAGAACTTTTCAACGATGTATGCTTGCCATCTTCGACGAGCTTGTAGAAGAAATCATGGAAGTCTTCATGGATGACTTTTCGGTTTTTGGGGATTCATTTGATCTTTGTCTTGCAAATCTTAAAAAGTCCTTGTTCGTTGCGAAGAGACTAACCTGGTACTTAATCGGGAAAAATGCCACTTCATGGTACAAGAAGGTATTGTTTTGGGGCATAAAATTTCTTGCGGGGAATTGAAGTTGACAAAGCGAAAGTTGATACAATTTCCAAATTGCCACCGCCCGCCTCGGTGAAGGCTATCCGAAAGCTTTTGGGGCACGCCGGGTTTTATAGGCGCTTTATCAAAGATTTTTCAAAAATCGCCCGACCCGCTTACTCGCTTTTAGAAAAGGATGCGCTTTTTGATATCAACGATGAATGTCTCCAAGCATTCAACACTTTGAAAGAAAAACTCACCACTTCTCCCATCATGGTGGCTCCGGATTGGTCTCAACCGTTCGAACTCATGTGTGATGCTAGTGACTATGCGGTAGGAGCGGTACTTGGGCAACGAAAAGATAAACATTTCCGGCCAATTTACTATGCAAGTAAGACTTTGAATCCTGCTCAATCCCACTATACAACTACCGAAAAGGAACTACTTGCAGTGGTTTTCGCCTTTGACAAATTTCGCTCATACTTGATTCTATCCAAAGTCATTGTTTATACGGATCACTGCTTTTACGCTATTTGCTCGACAAAAATGACGCAAAACCATGACTAATTCGATGGGTTCTCTTACTCCAAGAATTCGATGTGGAGATCAAAGATAAACGGTGCGAAAATCTTGCCGCCGACCACCTATCTCGGCTTGAGCACTCCCAAGACCGATGAGCAACACAATGGACATATCAACGATTCTTTCCCGGATGAGCAACTCTTTGCCCTCAACTCAATTTCAATTGATATTCCTTGGTTTGCGATTTCGCTAATTATCTTGCAGAAAAGTTCTCCCAAAAGGGATGACCCATCAACAAAAGAAGAAATTCTTTTCGGACCTCAAGTATTATATTTGGGACGATCCCCACCTCTTCCGAGTTTGTGCGGATCAAATCATACGAAGGTGTGTTGCACTTCCCGAAACAATCTCCATTTTGAATCATTGTCACAAAGGACCCACGGGTGGACATTATCAAGCAAATACTACGGCACGCAAGGTCCTTGAGTCGGGTTTTTATTGGCCTACACTTTTCAAAGACGCAAAACGGTATGTTGAAACTTGTGATAGTTGTCAACGAACAGGAATATTTCTCGAAGAAATGAAATGCCCCAAAACGGTATACTTGTTTGTGAAATTTTTGATGTTTGGGGTATTGATTTTATGGGACCTTTTCCTCGTCGTTTGGCAATAAATATATTTTGGTAGCCGTTGACTACGTGTCTAAGTGGGTAGAGGCTCAAGCTTTACCTAAAAATGATGCTCGAGTGGTGGTGCATTTTCTCAAAAACTTTTTACCCGGTTTGGTACACCACGAGCCATCATTAGCGATAGAGGCACTCACTTTTGTAATAATCAATTTGATAAGGTTTTAAAGCGTTATGGTGTCACACACCGAGTCGCGACCGCTTATCATCCCCAAACTAGCGGTCAAGTCGAAGTGTCCAACCGCGAATTAAAACGAATTTTGGAAAAAACGGTTGGGCACTCTCGCAAGGATTGGTCCCTCAAACTCGATGATGCCCTTTGGGCTTATAGAACGGCTTTCAAAACGCCAATAGGGACTACCCCATACCGACTTGTCTATGGTAAAGCATGTCATTTGCCGGTTGAGCTTGAACATAAAGCCTTTTGGGCTATTAAAATGCTTAATTATGATTTGTCAAGTGCAGGAAATAACCGTTTATTGCAGATTAACGAACTCGAAGAATGGCAAAATTCGGCATACGAGAATTCGAAAATTTACAAAGAACGAACGAAACAATGGCATGACAAGCACATTAAGCACACGAGGGAATTCCAACCGGGTGATCAAGTGTTACTATTCAATTCCCGACTTCGCTATTTCCGGGTAAGTTAAAATCCGTGGTCCGCCCATTCATCACTCAAGTGTTTCCTTACGGGACTATCGAAATTACGCACAAGGAAATGGGCACCTTTAAGGTAAACGGACACCGTCTGAAGCTTTATTTTGGGGGCACCATCGATGATAATTATAGAGATTCCCTCAAGCTTGAGAATCCCCCAAATACATCACAATTAGAGGTGAATCAGTCCAGCTATACGACACTAAAGAAGCACTACCCGGGAGGCAACCCGATGATTTTTGTGTCAATTTGTTCCCAATTTTTACTTAGGATTCATTTTTTTTACTCGGGATGATATTTATTTAAAAAAAAAAAAATTACAGCCCGGAACACGGCCTGGCCGTGTCTGCCGACATGGCCATGTCCAAATTCCCAAATTTTCCCTTTTATTTAAAAAAAAAAATAAAATGAAATGAAATTTGGCCCGAACACGGCCGGGCCATGTCGCCCGAAACGCCCGTGTTCGGGCCAAAATTTTTTTTCCAGCGGACAGCCCGGAACACGGCCAGGCCGTGTCGCCCGACACGGCCGTGTCCGGGCTGCACAAAAACAGGGGAGCAGCGGTTTGTTTTCAAAATTTCACCAATTTTTTCAATTCTAAACCCTAAAACCTCTTCTTCCTCCCCAAAATTTCCCCCAAATCTCTCTAACACTCCCATTTAAACTCAAATTCTTCCATAAAACACCATCTTCCATCCATTGCCAACACTTCTACCGATTGATTGTTGGGAATTTTGTGGGTTTTTGGGAGATTTCTCTTGTGGGTTTCTATTTCAAGGTATGAATTTCTATGTTATTTTTTTTTTTTTTTGTGTGTTTAATTTCATCTTTTTTATTTTTGTGCTTTCAATTTGTTCATAAATGTTTGAAATTTCTATCATTTAGGGCTTTTTGATTTAACTTAAATTTTTGGAATTTTTATGCCTAATTATTTGTGTTGAAGATGAGGGTATTTCTGGATTTTTATGGTGATAATGTTGGCCCCATGTGCTATTGAAATTTGTTGGGGTAAAATCATGTGAAGTCAATTGTTGGAATTATCTTGCTTAATTTTACCGACAAAATTGGTCCTAAACGAATGAAAGGGTTTATTGTTGCCTAAATATAACGACATGAGCGTTTGTTGATTGATTGATTGTTAGAATCATATGATTGATCATAAGTGGAAACCGTGCTTTGTTGTAACTTACTTGCTATTTTGATGAGAACTTGAAGGTGATGGGATGATGTTGTTGTTGGGAATTTACTTGAGGCATGGTTTTTATAAGATAGTTGGTTTTCAAAGAAATATTAATAGTAATTGTCCTTGTATTGCATGTTGCTATCAAAAATTCCTTTTTCAGGACTACCATGTCAAAACGGCCGAGTTACCGCTCCTTCCGGTCCGGGGGGACCTGCTCGGCTCCCGCCGCCCCTCCCGGCTAATCCACCAAGTAATCGTCATGGTATTCTATTCAGGGATGACGAACAAGAAACCCGATATCAACAATTGTTGGGTAAACCATTGCACAACACCGGATATCCTGGGCCATGACATTGGAGACCCTTGGACTACAAGAAGATATTGAATGGATGTTTGAGCAAGTTGGGTGGGAACAATTCATGGGTGCCAAAGCACCAACTTATGAGCGCATCACACCGAATTCCTTAGCTCATTTAACGCCGAAATTCTAACGGAACTCATGCTCGGGATGGCCTCATCTCTTTTCGCTGTTCAATCAAGAATATACATTGACTCTTGCCGACTTCAACCAAATATATGGTCTTCCAATTGGCGGTGATGACGCTTTCCTACCGACTTTAATGCCCAGCGTTTTTGGAATGAAATAGCCCCTTCATGTCGATATGTTGCTTCCCGTGCTAAAGTATCACGCGTAATAAATCCCTGTTTTTGTTATATGCATCGTGTGATGGCCAGCACACTGTTCGGTAGGGGGGAAAGTGACGGGAATTTGAGGAAGGACGAACTCTTGTTTTTGTGGGCTATGGTTTACGGCAAACACCTCGACACAGGGTCTCACTTAGCACGCCATTTTCAGAAAGTCGGGCGGGGCGAATGTAGTAAAATTCTTGTTGGAGGCCTCATTACCCCAATTGCTCTTCACTTTGAGTATGACTTAACGGATTTACAACAAGCGCGAGGAAGCACGCGTATTGATCTCGAGGTATGTACTGCTATAAAATTAATTGAAAGAGTCAATGATCAATTTTGCTTGCTTTTTCGACATACACCCCAACGCCTATTACTTCCCGACCCGGCACGAACTACAATTCGTAATCGTGACAATTGGTTGATGGGTATGCGACACAATCCGAAGACTGACAGAATTCGCCTCACTCTACCGCCCATAGAGGATGATGCTCCCGAACCACCATCCCCTCCAAGGGGTTCACCACCCCATACTCCTTCATCTCACCCACCACCACCACCGCCACCGCATGAACAAGTCAATCTTCAAGCTATTCTACAGGAGCAACAACACCAAAGAGACATGATATCATATCAACAAACGATGCTCGAACGCCAGCAGAATATGCTTGACCGCCAACAACAAATGATGGAGCAGCAATTTGGCGTCATTAGGGATATTCGAGAGGACCAACAACAACAAAATGCCCTCTTCTCTCAACTCCGCCAATGGCACATCTCTCAAGGGCACTTCCCGCCACCGTCATGAGGTCGTATTTGTCTTTGTCTTAGTTCTTGTTTCCCTTGCTCCATTTTGTATCCCATCTCCTCTTCACATTGGGGACAATGTGACCCTTGAAGTTGGGGGTGGCGAGATTTGTTAGAACGCTTGGATTTGAACTATTTTCTTTAGCTTTGCGTGTTTTAGCTTTCTTTGTGGATATTTCGTTTTCTTTTTACGCACCTTATCAATACCTTGCAAACAAACATGAGGTAATTTTTTTTACAATTAGATAGGTTAGTTGTGGATTGGTTATGACCATTTTTATCCCGAAAAAGTCATCTTTTTGAAAACTCAAATTGCCAAAATTTTTTTAAACTGCGTGACTCTAGTAAAAGGATGAATTTGGCCAAAAGAGTTTAATGTCATGAAGTTAGCTTGGACTTTGCTTAAATCTAGATACTTTGTGTCATGATCACTAGAGAAACCATAACTCGGGTTTAAAAAAAAAAAAAAAAAAAAAATGTGCTAATACTGTTATATAAAGGGACAAATCGAGGTTATATTCCTCTGTTTGTTGTTGCTTAGTAACTAGGAGCATTCATGAGCCCCATGTTTGTCTCTTACGTAAAACGGCGACACAAATATGAATATGGGACACCACCCTAGGAGTTTTTGAAAAGGCATTCAAAATTTAAACCTAGTGGAAGTTTGCCTCAAAAATGTCCTAATTTTATAATTATATTTGCAATATAAAAAAAAAGAAAAAAAAAATTGAAAAGACCCGAGTTTTGGACTTCTCCTTTTATCATTACATTTTTGTATTTGATCTAAGCATATGAACAACAAATTTTTCGTGATATGACAACTGTGATGTTTTGAACGATTCCAATTATTGAAGTCACTCTCTTTTTAGCAAATTGGTTGATTTGAAAACGGATGGATTGACTTAATTGGGAAGGAAAAGGTTAGCAGTTCACTTCAATCATGTCGAAATTGTGAAAATAGATATCTTTTTTTGTTTTCAACCCATCTCTTTGTTTTAAAAATTGCTTGAGGACAAGCAAAATTTCCAAGTTGGAGGCGGTTTGATAAGTGTCATTTTGTACATATTTTGTATTATTAATTCAATAGTTTTTGAATTGTTTTGTTAGAAAAATCATAGTTTCTCAAGTATTTCTGTAGCATTTCATCGTGTGATGTGTTTAACATTATAGGTGGAGCAATTTGGAGCAATGTGAAGCCAATATTACTTGAAAAAGGCAAGAAAATCACTCAACATGACTTGGGGTGTCAAGTAACATGGCCATGTTCAAAAAAGAAGGAAATAAATTGGATAAAAATTGGAAAAAGGGTCCAAAACGGCCAAACCGTGTCACCGAACACGGCCATGTTGAAGGGGATCAAAAGAAGAGGAAAAATCGCACAAAACAGGCCCGAACACGCCGTGTCGGCATGTTTCAAGAATTTTGTTGCAGACGGCCTGGCCGTCTTTGCCCAACACGGC
Organism: Rehmannia glutinosa; assembly: GCA_016081115.2. Classification (NCBI taxonomy): domain Eukaryota; kingdom Viridiplantae; phylum Streptophyta; class Magnoliopsida; order Lamiales; family Orobanchaceae; genus Rehmannia; species Rehmannia glutinosa. Next base: position 26,944,035 of record CM071926.1, on the reverse strand, counting down.
GTGTCCGGACCTCTTTTTGCAACTTTTCTTTGCGGAATTTGGGGAAAACTCACCAACCAACCCATTTTGGCCACTTTTGTACACTTTTAACACCCTATTTTGCTTTGAAACATGTCTCCATGTCCCCCTCCTCATCACTTGAATACAAGAATTCACCAACCAACAAGGAAAATGGGGGTGATTGTTTAATAAAAGAGAGTACTATCAATGTATTGGTTGCCTATAAAAGCCAAGGTTGAAATTGGGAGAGGCATTCATTAGATATTCAGAAATATTCATTGTATTCATTTCATTAAGTAGAATTGGGATCAAGGGGTCTTGGAGAAGAAAGCTTGGGGCAATATTGGAGAAGAAGGCTTGGAGCAACATCATCAATCAAGGAAGAAGTCCATTGAGGTTTTGAGAAAGATAAGTACACCATGTCTACAATGCTTAAATCTTCTTGTGTAATTTACTCTTTTGTCAAAATCATGAGTAGCTAAAGTCTTAGTGTTTGAGTGTAATGAACTCTAGAATGAATTTGTGATTAAGGTTTGTATGTTTTTAATAAAATTCTCATGTCTTGTGTGATTCACTTATACCATGATTATCTCATTCGAGTTAATATTTCCTATATTAATTTGATATCTTTTCTTCATCGGGTAATCGAAAGATTTATGGTGAAAAAGAAATTGTATAAGTGAAAAGAGTTGCATGCAATCCTAGATATAGGGGCGACATAAATCTTCCGGATTAGGGTCAAACCTAATATGTGAATTCATAAATCGTTATAATGCGATCTTGGGGTTTTAACTAGAAAGAGATTTCAGTTAATCAACTTGAGATTAGGAGTTTTTCGCCTTGAGAAAGGGATTAACTTAAATCGGGAATTTCTACGGTCCACATAGCATGAGATTTTATTAAAAGAGGTTGGTTTTTACTTAAGGGCTTATGGTTGAATCTTTTAACTTGTCAAATCACAAAAACATTCTAGAGGGATTTACATTCAAACACACTTCTATCTCTTGATTTCTTATTCTACAAATTTTACTTCATTTTTACAATTTATAATTTGTTTTCCTTTTTCATCAAAGAAAAACTCTGAAAATTGTTAGATTAAATAACAAAAAGACGGTAATTATTAGTACTTACAATCCTCGTGGGAATGACACTCGGTACTCAATAATCTATACTATAAAACGATAGGTGCACTTGCCTACGGTTTTAAAAGTAGCTTTTGAGCCATCAGTCGACAACTTGCTAACATTGTAATTAATCAGTTGTTTTGCTCAAAATTTCATCTAGTTTTCGTTCGCACTTTTTTAATAGTTTAGAATAAAACTGTGACCTATTTGTCCTTGATACTAGTGTATTATTTAAGATATCATCTATGTTGTGGTTATGCCACAGGTGGTCAGGCGAAGACACTCATGTTTGTGCAGCTTAATCCTGATGCTACTTCCTACAGTGAAACCTTAAGTACCTTAAAGTTTGCTGAAAGGGTATCTGGGGTTGAGCTGGGTGCAACAAAAAGCAGCAAAGATGGCAGGGATGTACGAGAATTGATGTAATAGGTAAATCTTGTTTTGCACACAATTATTTTTCATTGTCACATTTTGCAAGAAATACGTGTTAGCAGCTATGTCATCTGAATTAAATCTTTCTTCAAGCTAATTGATAAAAAAAACTTCAAAATAATATCGCTTATTTTAAACTTTTAGCTATGTGAGAGAGGAAAAGGACTGGGCGTTCAGCTACGTACAAAATGATGAAAATCCAACATAAATTCAGTACATGGATATATTTCACAAGACTTAATACAATTTTCCCTTTTATATTTTCATAAAGTCATGACATTGTTTAACAATAAATAGTCACACAATAATGGACTTAGTCTGCATTAAATGTGATGGTTGTGACCCAGAGGAAATTTGTTGATTTTTGCACTCAATGTATAAATATATTTTTAGGATGGTTAGTTATCACTCAACATGAAAATGGAAACACTCTCGCAAAACTCTTGAAAAGGTGAAACTCACATTGGTTAATGTTGAATCATTAATTTTTAGGGCACAGACAAAAACTTTATAATCATATAGTTTAAATATTATAGTCAGTATGAATTTTACAGACTCCTTAATTTATTACATAAACAATAAATGAGGTCAAAAGCCTAAAAGATATTTTGCTGTATTCTACTGAGAGAAAGCATTAGGAAATTATATGTTTCAGTATCTTATCAAGCTCCATGTTGTACAAGTCCACTAATGAACCAAACCCTGAAAACCATTAATATTTTTCTACTTCAAGTTTCAGCCCAATAGAATTTCACAAGATCACAACATTACATGGTCCTCAAACTCTCCAATAGTTGGTTACCTTAATTTGATTTAAGTTTTTATGTGCCGCTTGAAGTACAGCAAGTAGATATCATAACAACTAATAGAGCCGCACAACCCTCACCAGCAACAAAAAATAAAGAAACGTATACCTTCGATATCATTTGCTTCAGATGATGGATCTTGAATGTCCTCAGTTGGTTGAATTTCAGGACTTTGAGTTGATTGAACTTCAGAGTTTGGCATGTGCTCATTGGTGGGATTTGTTGTAGTAGTTTCACCTCTTTGAATAGGAGAAATTGAGAGAGTTACGGTAATTTAGAACTCTTGTGTTTATCTACCTTAATTAGTTAAGAATATACCTAAATTAAATTGCAATAAGCGCCAAAGCCCAAAAAACATTCCGCCAAACTATTTTGTTGTGACCAAATCTTTCTTTCCTTATTTATTTATCTATCTATTTATTATATGCAATTGTTCCCATCAAACCAAAAATATCAGAATATAGGATTAACATTTTTTTGAACAGAAATATTTGATTAACATTAATTATATCTAAAACTAATTTTTTATTTTATCAAATTGCTATGGAAATTAAAAAAATAAATTAAACTAAGCATACCTCTGTTCTTCAAGAGCAGGGCATTGGTGAACAAAATATACAATTTTCTGATTCCTATTTCGATTCACCTAATTCTCAGATGCAAAAGCATTTTGAGGGGAAGAAAAGGTTAGGGATGGTTCTCGAACTGGAGGTGGTAGTGGAGGTTGAGAGATTGAGAATTGATAGGAAATATTCTATTTGGATATCAAAATAATATCAATTTTGGACCAGATTAGCAAATAATCGTGTTACCTGAGCTAGTTCATTCCTTCCCCTTGTCGAGTGGCTTCTGAAGCTCTTCTATGCCATTGTAGTCTTTTGACAGGGTCTGTTAAAGATGGCTATTTGGGATGGGATATTTGGCCTAATTGAGCCATAAAACTAAAAAAAAGCTGAAATTCTTGTGGTTGAACTTTCAGCAAGCCATCAATACGTCGCTGGTGTAGGAGCAATACCATACTTGCATCTAGCTGTAGGAGGACAAGCTTTTGGTGTTCTCAATTTTGTTATATAATATATATATATATATATATATATATATATATGGTGGATGCCTTTGGTTTTAAAAGTTTCTTGGGTAGGCATATACCGTCGGTTAATATATCTGTAGAAGGACAAGCTTTTGATGTTCTCAAATTTGTTTCTTGGTTTTAAATATTTGTTATATAATAATATCCAATTTATTTGTAAATTCTCTGTATGATTTGGTTAATTGTTTACTTTAATTCCCCCATTAAAAGTTAAAATAGTATTTAAAAAAAATAATATTGAATAATTTTTACATTACTTTCACTAATATAAAATTTATTAAAATATAGTACTATTCTATTATATGGATAATTATAACATTGTATTTACCCTATACTGAAAATGAATCAAGCTACTCGATACTCAATTCGAAGTTGATCGTTAAAAGCTTTTGCATTACTTTCACTAATATAAAATTTATCAAAATATAATACTAGTCTATTATACTGATAATTATAATATGACTACTAAATATTTTATTTCAAAATACGGATTATTTAAGGGTGTTTTGAAATTTTGTGTCTACCCTATACTGAAAATGAACCAAGCTACTGGATATTCAAATCGAGATTGATCGTTAAAAGCTTTTGCATTACTTTCACTAATATAAAATCAAAATATAGTACAATTCTATTTATATACGGATAATTATAATATGACTAGCTACTAAATATTTTATTTCAAAATACGGAGTATTATATATATAAGGGTGCTTCAAAATCTTGTGCCTACCCTATACTGAAAACGAACCAAGCTACTCGATTATAAATTCGAGATTGATCGTTAAAAGCTCAGTTGAGCTCCACTCATTAACATAACAACCAAATTTGAACATATTTCTATTTGATAAATGGTAGCATTCTCTACCTTTAATTTCACCATTGATGCATTTCGAGGGCTCCAATCCGAGCATGCTTTTGTTGGTGAAGGAAGACCCATGGCCTAAGGAATCAATCTAAAACTTTCTCAAAGTGTTGTTTGGTTACTTTTTGAGTTTGTGTATATTGGCCTTTGGAATTTTTCCGTCAATTGTTTGAAAAATACTGAAACAATTAGAGAAGGAATAATATGAGAAAACACATCCATAATTTATGTAGTCAAAAGATATACCATAAATTAAAAATAATTATTTTATAATAGTTAGTACATTCTTAAGTGAATTGCTTTTATACAAAGATTTTATAAAATTTAATATATAGGTTTTACATAATTTATCATAAATATAAGATAATTATTTAAAGATAATTAATATATTTAAATATTATTAATATCTTATTTGTTATTTTTATAATATTTTTATTATAGTTATGTTTTTTAGATTTATGCAATATTTTATAAATATTAAAATAAAAGTATTTTTCGCCAAGTATTATACTGATAACTATAATATGGACATTAAACGTTTTATTTCAAATATATATAAAATTTAACGGCGCTTCAAAATGTGTACGGGAAATGGCAATATTTTTTAAGTATATCGCACGTACAGGTATGAAACGCGTTTTAACTAGCATATGGTTAGGGCTGCAATCGAACCGAACCAAGCTTTTGAGAGTTTGAGTTTGACTCGTTAATTATCGAGTCGAACTCGAGCCTAAATTTATCGAACATATTGATGGCTCACGAACTCTTTTGAGCTTAATCAAGCCTAAACGAACTTAGTAAATATTAATTATAAATTAAAATTATTCTTAAGTTTATTACAAAAATAAAATTATATATATATATATAAAAAATGCATAATATATTTATTAAAATCTATGATTTTATTCAAACAAATAATTTTTTTTTAGTACGATGGGGGAACTTGGGGAGGGGACACACGCACCCGTATGGGATTGAACCCGGGTCATTCACCCTTAGAACACATGTCTCAACCACTAGAGTACTAGGTTGATCCCATTCAAACAAATAAATTTATTCACATGTTTTTATATTTATCATAAGTAAACGTATAAAAATATAAATTAATGTCAAAGGAGTATTTTAATTTATACGAGCTTATTAAGAGCCTACTCACGAGCTTACTACGAGCATATTCACGAGCTAACGAACCGAATATCTTTAAGTTTGAGTTTGATTCATTTATTTTAACAAGCCTCACTAAACAAACTCGAACGAGTTTTTATCGAGTCAAGTCTTAATCGCTCACGAGCGGCTTGGTTCATTTGCAACGCTACATATGGTCGAACAATTACCTATTTTTTCTATATTTCATGATATTTAAATTAATTTTACACCTTTTCTAAAGTTATCTATAAATATTATTTAATTATTATTCAATTAATAAAATGAAAAATTAATTATATATAAATATACTAATAATAAAAAAATTCAACACTTTATACAAGGAAACAAAAATCAAAAGTGCAACTCAAAAGCAAATTAACCTATTGAGGGTGTGAAAGGAAAAGTCTATTGTTCGATTCCAGCCTTCCCCCGAAATTTTCAATCTCCTAGTACCCACCTTCAGCCTTCCCGTGAAATTTTCAATCCCACAAAACCAGAAGACAAAATTCTTATTGTTCGATTCCAGTCGCACAAGAAAATCGCCCCATCCCACAATCATATTTGTCGACGGCCGGCCTTCTCAAATCGCTTCGCGGTTGCTAAATTCAGTCCAATTTCACAATTCATCGGCAACAAGCTCAATTCGCACCGCTGTTGCTCTGTTCCAGCCAATTTCAGAGGTGAGATATTTAATGTTTTTGTGTATTCCTGTTTCCATTCGTGTGCATACCAAGTGTTTGTGATAATACTTGGCCTATTGCACAATTTGTATAATTGATGCCTGGTGTTGCTACATAATAGTTGGTGATTGTGTCAAATTTATATAAAAACTTGATTTAGTACTTTCAACTTTCTATCCGAAATCCTGGAATGTTCTTCATGAAATTGACAGAAAATTTTGTGGTAATGTATAGATGTTTCTGAGGTGTTAAATTTGTTATCATTTACATGAACCGAAATTTCGTTTCGGTTCGGCCGAACGAACACCCCTATTTTCGACATCACTCATTCTTCATTCACAATTTCATACATATAATAAGAATGAAAACCACTTGACCACCATAGATGAAATGGTGACTCTGGATGATGTTCGTGCTGTTTTTGATGACATTGAGGTTGGATATTTTCTGGTTTTCATTTTCTTTTGATCATGTTGTTTTTGATAACATCAACTTTGGATTATTTTCTGCATCTAATTTTATTTAGTTCAGTTGTAAGGATAACAATTCAAATCAATGATTCAGTAGCTTCTGTGTTTGAAACCATTTTGTATTATGCTATCATTTGGTCTATAGTTGTTGTCTATCAGTTAAGTTCTAACATTGATGCTTGCAAAGGAGGAACATACTCTTTTTTGTGTCAATTCAGTATCACTTCATTAGAATCATACTTTTTTGTTTTTTGAAAATGCAGGACAAATATGTGAATGAGGAATCCCAGAATAACGACGGTGGCCCTTTGATAATGAATGCATTTGAGATGATTACCCTTTGTCAAGGGTTAAACTTATCGGCCTTGTTTGACAGACGGCAGGTATAGTAATATAATTATGATGTTGACATCTATGATATGAATCTTTTGTGGGAAAAGGCTATGAATCTCTGTTAGGCCTTTCTAATCAACTGTTTGAATAGAACCAGCTTTGCTCCGTGCTGCTGTGAGTTTATGTCATGCTCTTCTCGAGTCATCCTTCATGAAGCAACATCACATAGCATAAAAAACTATTAAAAAGTTTTTTTGCTGTTTTATTGTCGAAAAATGTATAAATGTTGAACTCACAGTGTCGAAACATAGGATCAAGCTAGATCTGCATTAGTAGCATACATATTATGCCATTTTCTATGTATATTCCTTCTTCTGCAGCAATAAATCCAAAAGGCATCTCATTACTACTTACCAAACTTTCTCTCCTCGAATCTTGCCCTCCACCTCCATCCCCTTCTCTGGTTACTGTTCACAGCTAACTTTGTCATCCCTTGGTCTCTAAGAATGATCAAATACCAAGAACAAGAGATGTCGGGTTGGAAAATGGGTGGGTCAGTTTGAATTCGGTTTGAGTCCAGATGGGTTAAAACATCCAAGTGATGGGTCCAAAATGGATTGGATAGATTCAATAATATTAAAACAATATATTTGGGAGGTTATTTATATCTATCAAACTTTCTAATCAATTTGGCACTTATTGATGTGCATCTTGGTTGGATCGAAAATGGGTCCAAAAATGGATCCAGTTTGGATCTGCAACTAAGTTGGATCCTACCTACATCATCATAATACTTTATGTAAGATTTTATTTGTCACTTCAAATTTTCTATATTTGTAAAATAAGTCTGCGGAGATTCGTGGAATGGAGTTATTCTGTTACTTTGTTATAGTGTTAATTTGGGAATGATAAATTATCATGCTTTCTCAAGAATGAAAAAAAAGATTATTTTGAATTTATAATGTTGCTTTATAATGTTAATGGCTGCTTTACAATGTTGAATTTTCCCAATGTCCTAGGAAACGAATAACGTTCTTGAGCTTTTAGAGAAAATTAATGTAAGGGTAGCAGAAGAATACCAGGGCTTTGGTGATGTGGCTTCAGGATTAAGAGTTTTTGTGGAGCAATTGATGTCAAAAAACAGCACCTTAATATTTCAATAATTGCTATGCCGATGTCAGATTCTCCAACTTTATGGCGTAAGTGTAGTTCTTCAATGCCGCTATCCAAGATACCATTTACTTTTTCTTCTATTTAACGATCTTGTAGTTCGTAACTAAAAGTATCTCCTTTTACGTGAGCATGATGGAATGAAACTTACTATGTGATGCTTGAGATCTCACACAAAGACTAAATGTTTCGTATTGAAATGGATCTTTTTCTGCTAAACATAAACTATCATTATAATATGATTAGGATGTTACTGTTTGATTTTATAGTATTTGTCATGGCATGTTATTGAAATTAAAAACAACCATGGACGAGGAAATTTATTGCTTCCAATTAACAAAAGTTTTTCGCGTGACAGGGAATTGTTAGCCGACTGAGATAGGTCAAAGAGGCAAACTGGGTTATAAATACAATGGCGTCTGGGAAGGTAACAGAGAATGACCAACTACCTGCATCTCTCAATGATCTTTTCACCAGTGTCTCTGCCATGGTAAAAGGCGAGCTCCAGGTAAGCAAAACTGAGAAAGACGTTACTTTTTTTGTTCAGTTTGACTCGTTACAAATGGATGATGCATGCAGAATATCTGCATGGTTGAGCCGTACATTTTGTGGAGGAAATCGTTGCAATAGTTCCTTGGCTGCCCCTCCACACACACACACACACACACACACACACCCCCCAACAAATAAAAAAAATAAAGAAAAAAAAGGAAGAAAACTGAGTTCGTTATATGTTGTTGGGGGGAAATTAATATCATAAATAGACTACTATGCAATGATTGTGATGTTGTCTGATCACCGTATAGATTGATTAAAAATAATGATTGAAGTTTGTGAGATGTGTATGATCAACTTATTCCCTTCCATCTGTTGAGAGCTCTGTTTTCTTTTTATGGTTTGTGTGATTGTGTAATTCGTTATTCTTGTTATTTTCGTCTCCAACATTTTCCGTATAGAAGTTAATGACTGCTTTATAATGTTGATTTTTCCCAATGTCCTAGGAAACGAATAACGTTCATGAGCTTTTGGAGAAAATGAATGTAAGGGTAGCAGAACAACCGACGAAGGATGCGCGTTTTTGGAAATTTGACAGAAAGGGTATATTCTCAGTTCGGGAAAGTTATAGAGTGGATATTGGCCTTTACGATCCACCTACCAATCAATCAGTCCAATTGATAAATAGGTGGTGGAAATTCCTATGGTGTTTGAAAATTCCTCAAAAAATGAAGATTTTTTGGTGGAGGGTCTCCAACGATTTTATTCCAGCTGAAATGAACCTCAGGAACCACCATGTTCCGGCTGCAGGAAATTGCAAGCTCTGTATGCTCGGCAAGAATTCTACTACCCATTCTCTATTTTTTTGCCCGACGGTCAAGCCTTTATGGAAAAATCAGACCTTTGCCCACTTGCTTAATGAAGCACGGAATGGTTCAACGATGGATGTCTGTGAGTGGATGGAAAACAACCTTTCGAAGCCTGAATTTGAACGCTTTGCGACGATTACTTGGTTTTGTTGGAAGGAACGTCAGCGTGTCATTCACGGGGAGGGATGTGGTCGCAAGCTGAGGATGGTGGAAGGTATGGATCAGTTCCTAATTAATTTCCAAAAGGTGAGAAGTAAGAAGGATTACAACAGTGAGGGGAGAGTGCCAGAAACAGATTTGAAATGGAAGCCACCACCGAAGGGAAAATTACGATTGGATGTCGATGCATGTGTGAATAATGAGAAGGGAAATTATGGAGTTGGAAGGATTATCCAGGACAACAATGGAAATATTATCCTGGCCTTCGGTAAAAAATTTGAGTTTGCGGGATCGGTTCTTGAATTTGAACTTAGAGCTATTATAGAGGGGATCGAAATTGCGTACAGTGCTAATTATCATCCTCAGTTTGTTGCGTCGGATTCATTACTCGCAATCTAAGCAGTGATTGAGAGTAATGACTCAATTGGGTATATCAGTAGATGGGCTACAAAGGTCAAACAACTTATTGAAAGTGTGGAGGACTGTAGGCTTATTCATGTGAAACGAACAGCAAACCAGGCTGCTCATTGTATTGCTCATTTTGCTTCTATCTCCCAACTCCCCTTTGTTTGGAAGTGTGGGAAATTTCCTAGTTGGCTTAAGGAGCTTGTATTGAAGGATACTCATGATTAATGCTAATAAAACAAGTTTCCTTTTGTGTCAAAAAAAAAGTAAGAGCTTTTGGATATTCATGTCCCCGAATTCTTTTTCCCATCCTTCTAACTTTTTTTGGCTCATCTTTGCCATTCGCTGATGTGATTTATCATGCGTGGTCTTTATCATGGGACTTTCTGGTTATTTCGTGGTTCTATGGTTATTATCAGCAAATTTAATTAGATATGATAAATGAAATAAATAAACTGATCGAATTCATGCCATGGTATGTATTTACATTTAAACTTACTTTGCCCATTATACTCTCATCAAAAATGCAATCTGTTTACCAGATTCCACCTGCATAAAATAAGCTATGCTCATTTTTTCGTGGGATTGATTTTATCTTCATTGCAATACATTCGTTATCTCCGCCTATGTTTTTTCTTTCGATTAAGCCTCGCCTAACCCCGCCGAGGCTCTGTTTAGGAGCTAGGCCCCAGCCTGCCGCCCGACTAGCGTCTAGTACTTTTTAGAACAGTGATAATAACCAAGTAAAAAGGGAGTGGAAACTAAAGCAATCTCCAAATATAAAGTAAAAAATATTTTTCCACAATATAAAATGGTGACAATGCACATTCATTGTCACTAAATATGTGTTTTCATGATGAAATAATGGCGTCATTACTTTTTGAAGAAATAAATGACAAAACATGATATTGTCATGACAGAAAATATTTTCATCAGTGTTAACCAACAAATTATGACAAATATTTGACAAAATATTTTGCCACAATATAAAATGGCGACAAATGCACATTCATTGTCACTAAATATGTGTTTTCGTAACGAAATAATGGCGTCACATTCGTTTGAATTAATAAATGATAAAATGTGATATTGTCATGAAAGAAAATATTTTCATCACTGTTAATCAACAAATTATGACAAATATTTGACAAAATATTTTGCCACAATATAAAATGGCGACAAATGCACATTCATTGTCACTAAATATGTGTTTCCGTGACGAAATAATGGCGTCACTATTCGTTTGGAGAAATAAATGACAAAATGTGATATTGTCATGAAAGAAAATATTTTCATCACTGTTAAAAGACAAATTATGACAAATATTTGACAAAATATTTTGCCACAATATAAAATGCTGACAAATGCACATTCATTGTCACTAAATATGTTTTTTCGTGATGAAATAATGGCGTCACTATTTTTTTTAAGAAAAAAATGACAAAATATGATATTGTCATGAAAGAAAAAATTTTATGACACCAAATGGCGTCACGGATTATAATCTATTTGTCATTGAAAGATTTCCCTCCTAAATTTTGCTGCGAAATTCTGTCATCTAAAATTACTATGACGGATTTCGGTTAATCGTCATGGAATAAGAACAATAGTGACGAAATATAAGATCAATAGTGACGCACATAAATATTGTCATCAAAAAGTAATTTTCATTGACAAAAATAAAATTCGTCACTATTAGTTAACAAATTATGACAAAAATTTATGCGTGGTAAAGAAATTCGTCATAAAATGTGTGATTTCCTGTAGTGTCAAGAAGCCATGTCACAAATTGAAGTGACAGATGAGTCTTTCAATGATTGGAGCAGACTCAAGTCACCTGGGGAAAAAGGCAGCTGCAAAGAGGAGTTAACTGAAAAGGAATTCGTTGCACAGAAGTCAAAAACATTACTTAATCAAGTAATACACCCATGTTGCCAGGTCTTAAAGTGCTCAATCCCAAAAGCGTGCAAAAGGAATAAACCAATGGGAAGCACTGCACCTCGTGTCAGAACCTGAAAAGCTGGACATTCATTTAATACGAGGAAAGGTCTACATCTAAAGAATGAAGACCAAGAAAAGACAAGCCAACGAACACAAGTGAATTTTGAAAATCAGTCTATCTCTTCAACGGGCTGATTTTTGAAAGTTCACTATAAAAGGCTGAGGAATTTCATTGAGAAAAGGTTACCTGAACCATGAACGAGCAAGCATTATTCAAACTGTAACCTGCAAAATATTCTCAAGATACTCAAGCAAAATCCTCAAGCCTAAATCTCGAAGGAAATCAATCCAACACAAAGCAGTGAAGGAAAGATCACTTCAAACTGTTGAAGAGGAAACTTTTGAAGAATCAAAAAGGGGTTTACTTTCCAAGGAGGATTGTAGGAAGGTTGAAGGTCGAACTAATCTCAAGTTATTGGAGGGCTTCATGATCAAATCCAAGTAACTTGAGGAAGTGAGCTGAAGTAACAAGACAAACCTACCCCCGTGAAGAAGGCCGAGTCGGACGAGAAACCACAATGTGTGACCAAGGCATCTCCGTGATCGAGTCCAAGGAGCAAGTCACTATGTGATCAAGACTTGTCTCTAGACTGCTAACCACTTTGTGAATTGATCATTACTTAGTGGATTCCTCCAGGAGTTGGAGAAGAGAGGATTAGAAGAATTACCCCATCTTCGAACCTCTATAAAAATTACTTGTGTCATTTACATTTCAGCATATTTACATTTCTGCACAATTATTTTATATCTGCTGATAATTTGCTATCCAACTGATAAATAACTGAGTGCAAAAATCAAGTGTTAAAACAAAGTTAAATCAAATTCAAGGGTGTTAAGTCTTCCGCTGAAAAACTCATCACAGCCAAGTTAAGGTTTAGACTAAACAAATGAGTTATTCTATCAACAAACTCTATCGAAATCTGGCCGAGTGGCTAACTCTGCCGATTAACTAACTTAGATGTTCCTCAAGGACATAGCTGTGTAATTAACTCTGTAATATTTTAAAAGGACTAAATTCGAAAAATTGGTAAGGTTTATTCAACCCCCCCTTCTAAACCTTACTCGCACCCCTTGGGACCTACAAGTGGTATCAGAGCGGTTGGTTCATTGAGCCTTCCGCACTGGTTACTGAACTAGATCTCTATCTTTTCTAAAAGATTTTTAACACTTGTATTTTAAAAATCTTTCATTCTTAGCTAAAGTTATTATCATGGAAGCAAATCTGACACGCATTCCTATGTTCACTATTGAGGAGTTTGATGACTGGAAAATTCGTATGCAGGCTCATCTATCTTCTTTACATGATGAAATGTGGCTAGTGATAGAGGATGGGACACTACAAATACTGAAAGTGAACACAACCACAAGGAGAGCAGCTGCAGCTGAAGGAGAAGAAGTTGTGGCTTAGGCAAGACCAACCTTAGTTGAAAAACCAAAGACTGAATGGACGAATGATGACAGAAAGAGATACAACTTGGGACAATGTGGCCAAGGATATTCTTTACAAGACTTTGGACAAATCAATGTTCAATAAAGTCAAATCCTGCAAAACAACAAAAGAAATCTGGGATAAACTGACTTTGATTTGTGAAGGATCAGAGCAAATTAAAGAAAATAAATTATCTGTTGTTGTTCAAAAGTTTGAAAACTTTAAAATGCTTGCAGGTGAAACAATGGATCAGCTGGATGCTAGATTCACTGAAATCACAAATGAGCTCTCAGCACTAGGAAAGGAATACACACAAAAAGAGATGTGTATGAAGATTTTGAGAAGCCTCCCAGCTGAATGGGAAATGAAGACCATGGCTCTAAGACACTCGATGGACTTATCAAAAACATCCGATCATGAGCTATTCTCAGACCTCAAAGCTTATGAGTTTGAGCTGAGAAGAAAGGATCAAGAGGAGACAACTATACCCAAAACAGCTGCACTTATAGCCAAGGATGGAAAGAGAGCTGAAGTTAAGGAAGCCATAGACCAGGAGGAGATTTCCCTAATGGTTAAAAGATTCAACAAGTTCTTCAATAAGAACTATAAAAGAAATAAGGGTGAATCCTCGAGGATACATTCAGCTCCCTCCAAGTCAAGGGAAGACAGACCACCCAAGAGAGCTGAGCATCAAAGGGTTGAGTATCAAAGAGCTGATAACCCAAGGACAGAAAGAGTTGATCAAAGAGCTGAGAACCTGTGTTGGAATTGCAGACAACCAGGACATTTTGCAATTTACTGTTCCTATCCACAAGTCAATAAGTTCAGGGATGAAGAAGAAAGAAAAGTCTTCAGAGAAAGTAGACATGAAAAGAAGAAAGCCATGTTGGCTGCTGAGACAACTAAGTCTAAAGAAGCAACAGACTCAGAGAGTAGTGAAGCTGACTACTCAAGTGATTCTGAGGAAGAAGCAATGATCTGTCTAATGGCTAAAGAACAAGATCAGCCAGACCAAGAAGATGAGGTACACTCTAACTCATCTCATTCAGATTCTAGTGATAGTGATTGTGATACACACACTTCATCACCCACTGATCTTTATGATTCATTAGGCAAAATGATGAAAGACTTTGAGCACATTAAATCCTCACACACTATTAAATGAGGAAAACAAAAAATTCAAAAGCCAAAACTCACAAAATGACTAAGGAGCTGAGTACTCTGAGTCACATAGCTGATAAGAACAAAGAGCTGAAGGCTGAGAATGCTAAACTAATAGCAGAGATAGCTGCTATAGAAAAGGAAAATGATCTCAAAACTGTGATAGCCTCATTTACAAAGGCATCTAAATCATTAGATGACCTTATCATGAGTCAAAAAGAATGTGGAGATAAGACAGGCATAAGATTCAATTCCTTTGTGCACAGTCAAGCTCCCAGAGTGATTTTGGAAAAAGGATCTTAAAGTAATGAAGCATCTCAAAAATCCAAGACACCAAATACTGCACCCACACTCATCACAAATTACAATCACAAACAAACTGGCCTTGGATATAAAGGGAAAGGAAAATAAACCCGATTGAGTATCTTTGAGAGGACACTGAAGAAATCCAGCAGAGTTCCTCAGCAAACTCCAAATAGAAAGTACTCTGTGAAGAATAAACAGAGCTATCAAAAACCCCAAACGTTTTATCAAAGAAACACTTATGATGGGAATGATAGAAATTATCCAAGCCAAGCTGATTGGAATAATGTGAAATATCAGCAAAGACCTATGGAAAATAAGCCTAAATGACAAAGACCTAGATCTCAGCAAATGTCCTTCCAAAGGCAAAAGAGCTATCATCAGCACACATATGCACCCAGGCACTACACTTAAAAATATCACAACTACCCAAAGAAGGTAATTGCTAAAACACACACACAGACATACAAACAAAAGAGACAATTGTATGTACCTAAAGCCCCCAAGCAATTTGCCAAAGTGAATTATGATTATGGCACAGATAGATGGCAACCTCTTAGAGTCAAATCATTTGGCTATAGGTTGGTTGGATCATCTTATAACACTAACCCCTTAGGATCCAGGCAAATATGGGTACCTAAAAACTAATTTCCTTGATTGCAGTTTCAAGGAATAGCTGAATACCAAGGAACCTGGTACATGGATAGTGGTCATTCCCGGACACATGATAGGAAACAAGAAAAATCACAAGATTCAAGGAGATTAGAGGCGCAAAAGTCATATTTGGAGGAAATGAAGCTCCAGGGGAAATAAAAGGCACTGGATCCATCTAGAAGAATGGATTGGAAATCACAGATGTTGCTTATGGTGAAGGCCTCAACTTCAACCTGTTAAGCATCAGCCAACTCTATGACAAGGGCTACAATGTTGGATTCAATATGGGAGTATGCTAGATTAAAGATGCTGAATCAAATGAAAAAGTGTTGCAAGGATCAAGACAGAAAAATATGTTTGTGGTAGATTGGTCTGCTGCTACACCGAGCACTTGTCTGCTAGCAAAGAGCACAGCCGAATCAAGTTGGCTGTCGCACAAAAAGCTGAGTCATCTGAACTTCAAGACAATCAACAAGCTTGCAAGGAGTCATCTTGTGGAAGGATTGCCAGACTCAGTATACAAGAAGGAAAGTGTATGTGATGCATGTCAGATGGGAAGGCAGATCAAATCTTCATTCAAGGAGAAGCCTAGTCCTTCATCAACAAGATAATTGCATCTGTTGCACATGGATTTATTTGGTCCTATTAAACCAGCCAGCATAAGTGGAAAGAAATACACTTTAGTGGTGGTGGATGATTATTCAAGATATACATGGACAATTTTTATGTGCAAAAAGAAGGAAACCTTGCAGAAGTTACCTCAGCTGATGAAAAGAGTTCAAAATGAAAAGAGCCAAACCATTATAAAGATAAGGTCTGATAGAGGAACTGAGTTTGTCAATGGGATAATAACTCAAGATCTTGTCTTGAAAATGGTATTGCTCATGAGTTATCTAAAGAAAGAACTCCGGAGCGAAATGGAGAGTAGGTGAAAGAAGGAACTCTCAAGGAAGCTGCAAGGACCATGTTAGTGAAGTCGGATCGCTTAAGAGATTTTGGGTCAAGCCATCAACACTGCATGCTATACTCAAAATAGATGCATGATAAATAGACAGCTGAAAAAGACTCCCTATAAAATCTGGAATGGAAGAAAGCCAAATGTTGGGTACTTCAGAATATTTGGATGTAAATATTTTATCCACAACAATGGCAAGGATAATCTAAAGGCTTTTGATGCTAAAACTGATGAAGGTATCTTTCTGGGATACTCAGCTGAAAGCAAAGCCTATAGAGTGCTGAACAAGAGGACTATGGTCACAGAAGAGTTTATTCATGTGGTTTTTGATGAACCTAATGTGAGTGGAGAAGACATTGAAGAGTTAGCTGATAAGCTGAATCAGCCAACTATGCAGAAGAGTCTTTATGTTGAAGCTGAAATAAGAGTAATCAATCCAGATGAAGAGGAGATACCTGAATCTCAAAGACAGCTGGAAAGTCTGCAGCTGAATGATGATGAAAGAGCTGCTCAAGACAACACAACTGCGAGACAGCTGAACCCAGCTAATTTGCTTCAACTTGATGTGAGATGGCTGAGACCATCCACCAGAGCTAGTCATTGGAGATGTGAGAGATGGTGTAAGAACCAGATCCAGAGCTCAGCAAGAAGCAATGTTCACTTGTTTTATTTCCCAAATAGAACTAAAAGATGTGTCTCAAGCCTTAGATGACACACATTAGATTCAAGCCATGCAAGACGAGCTGAATCAATTTAAAAGAAACAAGGTATGGGAATTGGTGCAAAGGCCAACACATCAAAATGTTATAGGCACAAAATGGGTTTTCAGAAACAAAATGAATGAGGAAGATTCTGTGGTAAGAAACAGAGCAAGATTGGTAGCCAAAGGGTATTGCCAAGAAGAGGGAATAGATTTTGATGAAACATTTGCTCCTGTTGCAAAATTAGAAGCAATAAGGATGTTTCTTGCCTATGCTACACACAAGAACTTTACTGTATATCAAATGGATGTGAAAAGTGCATTTTTAAATGGACTGTTAGAAGAAGAAGTCTATGTTGAGCAACCTCCAGGATTTGAGTAGAAGACTCTTGGAGATAAGGTGTACAAGCTCAAGAAAGCTCTACATGGACTGAAGCAGGCACCAAGAGCATGGTATGATACATTATCTCAATTTCTAACTGAAAATGGATTCACCAAAGGCAAAGTGGACAGAACACTCTTTAGAATTCAAGATGGAGAAAGTATACTGCTTGTTCAGATATATGTGGATGATATCATCTCTGGATCCACAAACAAAGAGTTGTGTGATAATTTCTCAAATCTCATGCAAGGAAAATTTGAAATGAGCATGATGGGAGAGCTGACTTTCTTCCTAGGACTTCAAGTTAAGCAGCTGAAGGATGGAACCTTCATAAGTCAAACAAAATACACCATAGATTTAACGAAGAAATTCGGTATGGAAGAGAAGTTTTCTGTGAAAATACCAATGAACACATCAATCAAGATGGACATGGATGCAGATGGTAAGGTCAGAGATCAAAAAGATACTGAGCACCGATCGATTGATCATTGCTCTACTTAACAAAGAAGCGGCCGGACATCACCTTTGCGATGGAGTGTATGTGCAAGATTTCAATCTGCACCAAAAAGAGAGCCACATGACAGCAACTAAGAGAATCCTAAGATATTTGTAGGGATGCCAAGAAGTTGGCTTATGGTATCCAAAGGAAGGTGGATTCAAGCTTATTGGTTATTTAGACTCTGACTATGTTGCATGTAGAGTTGACAGAAAGTGTACTTCAGGTACATGTCAAATGCTTGGAAACAGATTAGTTTCATGGCTTAGCAAGAAGCAAAAATCAATAGCCACATCTACAGCTGAAGCAGAGTACATAGTCGGTAGTTGTGCCCAAGTCTTATGGATGAGACAACAAAATGAGAGATTATGAAATTGAAGAAAAAGAGATTCCAATTATGTGTGATAACACGAGTGCTATGCAATCACTCGTAATCCAAAGTGTTGCATTCAAGAAAAAAGCACATTGATGACAGATATCATTTTATAAGAGATCATGTTGAAAAGAGAGACATCACCTTGGAATATATCTCAACTGATAAACAGTTAGCTGACATATTCACTAAGCCTCTATGTGAATCAAGGTTTGAAGAGCTTCAGCATGAGCTAGGGTTAATTGAGCTGAGTTGATACTCAGAAGACTCAATCGGAAGAGATGGAAGATGAAAAAGTAAGAATTGAACAAGTTTTTCACATCAGCCAAGTGAAACAGCCATATCGGAAAGTCAGCTGTATCGAGTTAGCTGACAACTGAGTCGCTTAATGAAAAGAGAGAAGAAGAGTTAAGTCATTTGTGAAATAAACTGTGTCATTTATGAGCTAAGTGACAAAAACGCAGTCATTTTTAATGAGCGGGAATGTTTTTAAGGATGACATCAGCGTAATAATGACGGGTACAGTCAAAAGCTGCACAGTAAGCATATGATTGGATATAAATGCTACCGCATTAATTGCGAGGAATTAAATGTGGTTTGACGTGCTAAATCTGAGCCATTGATCTTGGTTAAATTTCAAAAATAAAAAACACGTCCTTTCATAACCCTTATATACTCATTCTTCAATTTTCTCTCTCTCACACTCAAAACTGTTCATCTTCAAAGCAAAAGAAAAGCAAGTTTATTTCTCTTGCAAACCCTACTAGTTCTCAAACACATTTATCAAGCTTCAAATGGTAGAAACTTTTAAAAATGGCACCAAAGTTTAATTTCGTCAAGTTATCGAAGCAAATCCACTCTGGATCGACTATGGATTTTGAAGGAATGGTGAAGCAGGGTTCCGATGAAACCCTAGTAAAGAAGATTACTGATATGCTAGAAAAGTCCGGTCTCAGGCCTTTTCTTACTTTGGATACTCGCACACCTACCTTGAAGAGGTGGCGCAGTTCTATGTAAATGCGGAGGTACAGGACAAAGGCATCAAGTCTTCTGTCCACCGCAAGGACATCATGATTACTGCTAAGGACCTTGTGGAGCACTATTTGCTGCCGTCTAAGGGCATGCTGGAAATATACGAAGCTGATGTTAACTTGGTTGCTGCATGGAAAGAAGTAGCCAAACCGGAGTGTGCTGCGAAAGTAGTCTACATAGATGAGAAGAAGTTGTTGAAGGACGACTATCACAAGTTGATGGATGTCGTTGCCAAGTGTGTAGATATGAAGTTTGGCAGTTTCAATCAGCTATCAAAGACCAAGCTGATCGTCATGGCTGCGATCATGCAGGGAAAGAAAGTCAACTGGGCTGAGTTCGTGTACAGTAGACTCTGCCAGAACGTTGGGAACAAGACATACAAGGAGGACGGATCCTTTGGAGGATCACTTGGTTATGGCCTGGTAATTGGCCATCTGATGGAAGTGAAGGGCATTCCCCTTCAACATGGAAAGCCCTCACATGTAAACAAGAAGATGTTCAGGGCTAATCTTTCAGGAGCCTAGAAGAGAGCCCATGCGAATAGGGCGGATACAAGTGAGGGGGAATCAGCTGAACCCGAGGACACAAATTAGTACCTCCTCCTAAAAAGAAAGCTGCACGCCCCCCGCAAAGAAAGAAACAAGATGCCCCTGCCCCTGCAGCCGAGTCTCTTGCCCCTGCAGCCGAGGCTGAGAAGGAAGTCCAAATACCTTCTCCAGCCATAAGGAAGAAGAGGACTGCCAAGCTTAGAAAAGCCTTTACGTTTGAGGAACCAGAGGAAACAGAACCAGATATTCCTCTGGTTAAAACCAAGAGAAGAAAAAGAATCTCCAAGCTTTCAGAGCTTGAAAAGGCAAAACAGTCTGCCACTCACCGGAGAAACCTCGAGATCGCGAGGAAGTGCGATCTCTCTGAAATAGTTGACAAAACTGCCAAGACGCAGCTGAGACAACTGAATCCTCACATGAAAAAGTTGTCTCTCCGCCTGCTACGGACGCTGCTGAAGGCGAAGAGCAGCAGAGCATGCTACCTTCCATCCCAGAAAAGGAAGGACAAGGAGAGGAGGATGAGGATGATGATGTGATAGTGGTTTCTCCTGTATATCCAGACATCCAGCGCCGTCTACGTGAATGGTGGGCGTGGAAGCTAATCCACTCAAGGGAGCAGTTTAAACACCCTGAGTTTATCGAGGAAGAAGATGAGTTGTTGCAATTTCTCGAAGTCAACACTGTTCTTCAGGCTGTTGATGAGGATAACTGCCTGGATATTCTACACATCTACAAGGAGAAAGAAAAGGCCAGAGCAGCTGAGGAAGCAGAAGCACTCGAGAAAGCCAGTATATGTCCTCTTACTGGAACTCTGGAACACACTCACCCTCATATAGTCGTGTTCTCGGAGAGTGATGAAGACATGGATCCCGTTGCTGCAACAGAGAAGTCAGACATGCAGCAAGCTCTGAGGGAATCCAGGATAATGCATTAGCAATCAATGTTTGAAGAACCAGGAGAGTCCTCACAATCTCTCCTAGAGACAGACCCATTGGGAGTAGTGCAGCAGATTGCCACAACCATAGCTGTAGCTACGTCCCCAGTTGTTCCAGAAGATGGGTCCAGGGGACTTGGCAATGAAACTGGGAATTTGGGCACCCAAGTTGAGCCTACCCCTACTGAAGGTATTTTACCACCGCCCCCCCACGGTGAGCACTCAACTAAGCAAATGAGTCCGGAGAAGAGTGACCCCATTGTCATCACCACTCACCGGTGTGTGTGCTAGGCCGAGGGGAAACTCATTCCACTGCAGCAGGTCGGAGGATGTTGCGATGACTCCACACAGAAGAAAGGAGACGAAGTGGAAAAAGATAAAGAACCACAACAGATCGACATTGACGGGCTTCGGACGGTTGAATCTGTCCCAGCTGAAGTGTCAACTGCTTTGTAGGGTGAGGACACTGCTATTGCAGTCGAGGCACATATTGGAAATGGCCCGGGAGAAAATAGATACCTCTTTTTATTTTCAACCCCACTCTTTGTTTTTTGAAAATTACTTGAGGACAAACAAAATTTCCAAGTTGGAGGCGGTTTGATAAGTGCATTTTTGTTCACGTTTTTAGAAAAGCCTTTACGTTTGAGGAACCAGAGGAAACAGAACCGGATATTCCTCTGTTAAAACTAAGAGAAGAAAAAGAATCTCCAAGCTTTCAGAGCTTGAAAAGGCAGCTGAGTCTGCCACTCACCGAGAAAACCTCGAGACTCACGAGGAAGTGCGATCTCTGAAATAGTTGACAAAATCGCCAAGACGACGCTTGAGACAATCAATCCTCACATGAAAAAGTTGTCTCTCCGCCTCGCTACGACGCCGCTGGCGCGAAGAGCAAGAGAGCATGCTACCTTCCATCCTTAAAAAGGAAGGACAAGGAGAGGAGGATGAGGATGATGATGTGATAGTGGTTTCTCCTGTATATCCGGACATCCAAATACCGCTCACGTGAATGGTGGGCGTGGAAGCTAATCCACTCAAGGGAGCGCTTTAAACACCCCGAGTTTATCGAGGAAGAAGATGAGTTGTTGCAATTTCTCAAGTCAACACTCGTTCTTCAGCCGTTGATGAGGATAATCGCCGGATATTCTACACATCTACAAGGAGAAAGAAAAGGCCAGAGCAAAATGAGGAAGCGAAGCACTCGAGAAAGCCGATATATGTCCTCTTCTCGAACTCGGAACACACTCACCCTCATATAGTCGTGTTCTCGGAGAGTGATGAAGACATGGATCCCGTTCTTTCGCAACAGAGAAGAAGTCGGACATGCAAAGCAAGCTCTCGAGGAATCCAGGATAATGCATTAGCAATCAATGTTTGAAGAACCAGGAGAGTCCTCACAATCTCTCCTGAGACGGACCCATTGGGAGTAGTGCGGTGATTGCCACAACCATAGCTGTAGCTACGTCCCCAGTTGTTCCAGAAGATGGGTCCAGGGGACTTGGCAATGAAACTGGGAATTTGGGCACCCAAGTTGAGCCTACCCCTACTGAAGGTATTTTACCACACCGCCCCACTACCGAGCACTCAACTAAGCAAAATGAGTCCGGAGAAGAGTGACCCCATTGTCAGTCACTCAGCTGGTGTGCTAGCTGAGGGGGAAACTCATTCCACTGCAGCAGGGTCGGAGGATGTTGCAGATGACTCCACAGTGAAGAAAGGAGACGAAGTGGAAAAAGATAAAGAACCACAACAGACTGACATTGACGAAGCTCGGACAGTTGAATCTGTCCCAGCTAAAGTGTCAACTGCTTTGTAGGGTGAGGACACTGCTATTGCAGTCGAGGCACATATTGGAAATGGCCCGGGAGAAAATAGATACCTCTTTTTATTTTCAACCCCACTCTTTGTTTTTTGAAAATTGCTTGAGGACAAACAAAATTTCCAAGTTGGAGGCGGTTTGATAAGTGCATTTTTGTTCACGTTTTTATAACTCTTTTTCGATAATTTCTTTAACTTTTTAGCTTAATAATCAATAAATTCAAGAAAAATCACATTGGCTTGTTTTGAATGATGAAGGTAAATACTTGAAGCAAACACACATGAATTTCGTATGAAAATACGAACAAAAATGAAGTCTAACATTGATCAAAAAGAAGGCAAGAAGACTCAATCTCGTGCAAAACACAACCCAGTGTGTTGGGAAACATGGCCATGCTTCAAAGGGAAGAAAAACAAGAAAAGCAGAAAAACACACCTAGGCCGTGCTTGCAAAGCACGGCCGTGTTCAGCATGACCGCAAGCAAAACACGCCCAAACCGTGTTTAAAAGCACACCCTGCCAAAAATTCCCAAATGACAAAGAAAACATGGTCAGGCCGTGCTTCCTAAGCACGGCCGTGTTCGTCAATTTTGACGAACACGGCCTGGCCATGCTTTTTAAGCACGGCCGTGTTTTGCCTCCAGCTCAAAATTCTTCTTCTTTTGGAGGAAATTATGGAGACTTTTGCTTTTTGACAACCTTTGAGCAACTTTTACACCTCATTTTGCTGCACCAAACTCTATTATTCCTCAATTATCATATGAAAACAATGATGCAAACAACTCAACTATGGAAGTGGAGCATTTGTTTAGCAAAAGATGGCATTATTGATGTGTACTTTTACAAAGATGATGCCTATAAAAGCCAAGAATTTGAGTTGGGATATGCATTCAATTCATAGAGAGATTCATTGTATATGCATTCTAAGTTTCAAAGCAAAATACATTGAGAGGATAAAAGAGAGGTAGAGTTGGAAGTTGAAGAGCAATAGAGGAGAAGGCTTGGAGCTCAACATCATTGCAATCAACCAAGGAGGAAGTCTTGAATTGGTCTTGAATAAGAGCTAAGTACACCATGTTCATTTTAATCAAATCTTCTTGTGTAGTATACTCTTTTGTCAAAGCCATGTGTAGCTAAATTTCTAGTGTTTGAATGTAATGAACTCTAGAATGAATTTGTGATTAAGGCTTGAATGTTTTTATTAAAATCTTCATGTTTTGTGCGATTCACTTATATTATGCTTTATTCATTCGAATTGGTATATGTGCAATATTGATTTGAAGTTTATTTTTCATCCGAGAAATCGAGAGATTCATGGTGAAATAGAACCTATATAAGTGAAAAGAGTTGCATACAATCCTAGATATAGGACGACATAAATCTTCTGGATTAGGGTCAAACCTAATATGGGAATTCACAAATCGTTATAATGCTGTCTTGGGGGTTTTAACTAGAAAGAAATTTCAGTTAATCAACTTGAGGTTAGAAGTTATTCGCGCTCGATAGAGGGTTTAACTTAAATCGGGAATTTCGACGGTCCATAAAACATGAAATTTTATTGAAAGAGGTTGGTTTTTGCTTAAGGGTTTTTGGTTGTTTCTTTATCTTGTTAAATCACAAAAACATTCTAGAGGGATTTACATTCAAACACATTTCTAGCTCTTGATTTCTTATTCTACAATCTACTTTTATTTTATCTATTGTAAGTTGCAATTATTTTAAATTCTCTATTTTTCATTTTCCATTTTAACAAACAAAACTATGAAAATTGTTAGATTAAATAACAAAAAGACGGATTGACAAACCACAATCTCAAAACATAAGTTCAAACATAGATTACATCATCTCTCTAGAATTATAAAATTTAGCTCATGATTGAAGAAAATGAATCCATAAGAACACAACAATATATCTTACAAATTATGGAGAAAGTAACAAAATAAGAACAAGAGTTGAGGGGTCTTCTCTATTTCTAGATGATAAGAGCCTTCAATCTTCTTCTCCAAGCTTTTCCCAAGGTGTTTCTATCATTCTTCCTTGTCTTCTTGCTATTTTGTTGTCTTCCAAAGGGTCCAAATGCGATTTCCTCTTTTTTTCTTCTTCAAATGCGATTTCTTCCTTCCTAGCACCGTTTTTCATCATTTTCTTCATTTTTCAGCTACCGAATCTGTATTAACTTTACATCGACACTTAATGACATAAATCGGACTCTAACGACTCTAAAACACCCAAAAATAATACAAAATCCTAATGTAAAATACTCGATTAGTTGGTAAAATACCAACTTAACAAATACCCCCAAACTTAAGCTATTGTTTGTCCTCAAACTATTACAACTCCAAAATGAAAAAAAATACAAGACAACAACGACACAAACAACTGCAAAACTCCACAACCAATAACATTTGTCTCAATACTCATTTCACTATCACTCAAGCATGCGTTTTGACATTGTGATCAAAAGTGTTGAATATTCATGACAATTTCGTTTACATTATTCAAATTGATTCATGCATTCGAATGTTATCTAGATGATCCACTTCTAGATATCAAAAGATAATGACTACCGGATTCCATAAGCTTGTCATTCACACTAATCTCCACTAATGTAGGCTAATATAACACAAGGATCAATATGACTTTCAAAGCTTGTAATGTGGCTTAGGGTCGGGTAGGAGAATTTATGATTAAGTGGCTCAAATCACCCAAACACACAATTATCTCTTCAAATCACCAATTGCCAAACAAAATAGCTACCTTCACTTTTGTTGAATTCTCGATTGTTCTCCCTTTATGAGCCTTTTTTTTCTCGAAACCCCCACACTTAGTCTTTTGCATATTCTAACACATGGGGTTTCATATTTTCTTTTCTCGGCAACTTCATGCGAGTGAATACAAACCCTACTTATCATATCCTCCTCAACCTTCAATCATTTTGTGTGTATGAGTGATAGGTAATTAGGATTTTCACATGTAGGCTCAAGGTAAAAGATTGGTTGCCAAAGAACAGGTTCAATAGGCTCAAAAGGGGACACTAGTGAAATTATATCGTATAAAGGTAAGCATTTTAGCTCTAGCTTATTCAAAGATGGCCTAAATCATTTCCTTAATGTTATTTCACCTAAGATTTCGCCTCAATTAGTGATCGAACAAGTTCTAGAATCCAGTGGGATCATACAAGCAACACTCAACTTCATTAATCATTTTCAAATAAGTTAACAGAATTATGCATGTATATGAATTCAATGAAGCAAAATATAGATCACCACTTAAAAACATGATCTTATGACAGTTCAACTCATAATCAACAAATCCACTTATTCATGTAGTTCTACGGTTCAACATTCTACTAGACTCGACTCATTTTTTTTCCGACACGACTCAAAAGACACAAATACAGATTACACCCCCCAAACTTAAAATGAACATTGTCCTCATCGGAATCCCTATCATAGTCGTGTGGTGGAAGGTGAGCAATAGAACCCGGTGGTGGTGGTGTCGAGAACTGGAACTGTGGGTGCGTCTGGCTATAAATCTGGGCAAGAACTCGGTTGTGCTCATTCACATATTCCTCCCATGCAGCTCTGTGGCGTTGCTCAGCTACAAAAGCCCTTCTCAATTCTCGTACTTCGCGAACTAATGCGGCTGAAGGGTCGTCATCATGATGTGAGCCTCTGGAATGATGTGAGCCTCTGGAATGAGAATGGCCCACCACTGAACCGGATGGGGCATCAATATTTTGTGACTGGGTTTGAGCCTGAGGCTCAACAGGTGGAGGAGCAAATTCAGGATCAAGGATATATCCCGCACCCTTCGTATTAGGCACACCACCTGCCCATTCTTCGTAGGAAGCAATAATAGTTGAATCTATAGGCCCTTTAGGCCTTTCCAATGGCTCGAAGTTATCCCATGTAACACCCCTTTTCTTACATAACCCACAAATTAAGGCCGGTAATATTAGTCCCCCGGATTTGCAGTGTATAACTTTGTAGCGAAGGGACCTTGCAATAATCACCGCTGGGTTGAATTGTATGTCAGTAACAATAGCATATAAAAGATGGGCTCTTTCCTTAGTGACGTCACTGACATGCTTGGTAGGGATCAAATTATTACATATAAAGTGATACCAAGCTCGCCCATATCGACTAATCCGCGTGTGGGGAAAAGAAGAAACGCCTCCCTCAACTTTAATATGACGTACCTCAGTTCCAGGCCAACATAAGGTATTACAAATCGTCTCCATATTTGGTGGTTGCGAGACGAATTCAACATACGGTGAGTGATCCACCTCTGGTAGTCCATAGTATCTCCGTATCGCTTCTAAATCAGTGAGTACATATTTCACTCCATGTACAAAAATCTTCGTGTGATGGCCAGTTGGGGACTTCGCATTCGCATAAAATTCCCGAATAATATTCAGTGCGAATGGTCCAAGTTGGGCACAAAGTTTCTTCCATCGCTTCTGGTGTATCATATGCGCAAGCTCACCATCATTCGACCCCGGTTGCAATCCCCATTCCGCCGTTATACTCTTCATGCTTAGTGTGTCATTATAAAACTCTTGTGCTTCCAAGTTAATAAAATGGTTTTCATCATATTCTTCGGAAGTACTCGCCACATTTTTGCCCTTGCTTGTTTTCTTTGTTCTTGGCATTTTAATTGATCGTGAAATCACCTGGAAAATGACACAAAGCAAGACAACACATAGAACACACAATACGAGTTAGGGGTTAGGAATTCTCGCAACTTCTCAAGAAATATTCATCCTTGTCATCAATTCATGAGCAAATTGCATTTAGTACACAATGAAGACAAGAATCAAATGCCTATGTGTAATATTTTTCATTGAGACATTTTAACAAACACCTTGTGGGCATATATGCAAAATGGAGATGAACACCAAAATTTATACTCAATTCATACCGAATTTTCAACATCAACCAATTCAAGCACATAATAGTCATATATCATCACAATTAATCAACAATTTGTCAAGAAATTCGAAATTACAATGATATAGAACTTTCTCACATTTTTAACCTAAGGCTTGAAAACTTGAAGAAACTTGGTGTACAATTGAAGCACACTTACCTAATTGATAGAGAAGATGAAGATGATGATCAAGTTGCTCAATTGCCCACTTGAATGATGTAAAATTGAAGACTAGGTGGGATTTTTGTAGAAGAAAGGAGAATGGGCGAGAGAAGTGAAGGGTGTGTGTGTGTGTGTTTGTTGATTTTTGAAAGCACAAGGCTGAAAGCCTTTTAATTCCTCTCATCCGGTCGGTCGCTCATTTATTAGGGGCCGAGGCAGCAAATACCCCGCATATGCCCCTTTTTTTTTTTTTGACGTCAGACGGAGACGGCAAAATGCAGTTCACCCGGTTTTTCATATTTCCCCCCCTTTTTTTATATATATAATTATGAATCAAAAACAGACTAAAATTTTAAATCACACACGAATTAAATCACACAAAAATCACACCAAAATTCAAATAAAAACACGCCAAGAAAATAAAATCACACTAAAATCACTTGGGTTGCCTCCGAAGAAGCGCTAAATTTATAGTCGTTAGCTGGACTCCACTACTCGGGCTCAAGAAATTTCATCACCAAGTGGAAGATTTAAAACCTTCCTTGCTTCATTCCCGAAATAATGTTTCAATCGTTGTCCGTTCACTTGGAACGAATTCCCATCGTTTCCTCTTAACTCGATGGCACCATAGGAAAACACACGTTCAACCACAAATGGCCCCGAACCATCGTGATTTGAGTTTACCTGGAAATAATTTCAATCTAGAACTGAACAATAACACTTGTTGGCCGGGTAAGAATTCACGTCGCAAAATCATTTGATCATGCCATTTTTTTTGTTTTTTCCTTATACATTTTGGCATTTTCATATGATTCATGACGAAATTCTTCCATTTCGTTTAATTGAAGTAATCGGTTTTCACCGGCCTCTTGTAAGTTAAAATTCAATTTCTTAATTGCCCAATAAGCCGATGCTCAAGTTCAACCGGCAAATGGCACGCTTTACCAAACACCAATCGATATGGTG
Source organism: Rehmannia glutinosa (assembly GCA_016081115.2). Lineage (NCBI taxonomy): Eukaryota > Viridiplantae > Streptophyta > Magnoliopsida > Lamiales > Orobanchaceae > Rehmannia > Rehmannia glutinosa. The sequence goes on along the minus strand of CM071926.1, from coordinate 26,915,151 downwards.
ACATACCAATGGGTATTTTGTAAGCTGTGCGATAAGCCTATAAAGCATCATCGAGCTTTTGTGCCCAATCCTTTCGATTAAAACTCACAGTTTTTTCAAGAATTTGTTTCACTTCACGATTGGAAATTTCGGCTTGACCATTAGATTGAGGATGGTAACCAAGTGCAATCTTATGACGCACACCAAATTTAGCAAGAATGTTATTAAATAATTTATTACAAAAATGCGTACCTTCATCACTTACAATAGCTCGAGGAGTACCAAACCGGGTGAAAATATGCTTGTGCAAGAATTTTAGTACTACCTTAGCATCGTTCGTTGGTGTAGCAATCACCTCTACCCACTTGGAAACGTAGTCAACCACAAGCAAAATGTACAGATTTCCATAAGATGCAGGAAATGGCCCCATAAGTCAATACCCCATATATCAAACAACTCCACCTCCATTATGTTTGTCAAAGGAAGCTCATGACGCCATGAAATATTACCAACCCATTGGCATCAATAATAAGTCTTCACAAAAGCATAATTATCCTTGAATAATGTTGGCCAATAAAAACTAGATTGTAGTACTTTTGCAGTTGTCCGGGTTGGCCCAAAATGTCCCCCGTAAGATGAGGAATGACAATGCTGAAGAATTTCTCCAATTTCTTCCTTAGAAACACAACGACGAATGATAGAGTCAGCGCATCTTTGGAACAGAAACGGATCATCCCACAAATAAGACTTAACATCATGTAGGAATTTTTTCTTTTGGTGTGAAGTCAAGTCCGGTGGAAGAACTCCTCCCGCAAGGTAATTAACAAAATCTGCGTACCAGGGTAATGATGTCTCGGCACGCATAATTTGTTCATCAGGAAATGATTCTTTTATTGGGCTTTCAATCACTTCATGAGGTTGCTCAAGGCGGGATAGATGGTCGGCAACCACATTTTCACTTCATTTTTTATCCTGAATCTCAATATCAAATTCTTGCAAGAGCAAAATCCATCGAATTAAACGAGGTTTTGCATCCTTTTTCGAGAAAAAATATTGGATTGCCTCATGATCCGTATAAACAATCACTTTTGTGCCCACCAAATAAGCTCGGAATTTATCAAATGCAAAAACCACTGCCAACATCTCTTTTTCCGTGGTGGTGTAGTTTTGTTGGGCATTGTCCATGGTCCTGCTCGCGTAGTAAATTGCTTTAAAAATTCTTTCTCGCCTCTGACCAAGAACGACACCCACTGCATAATCACTCGCATCGCACATAAGCTCAAATGGTTGGGTCCAATCCGGCACTATCATGATAGGAGCTGAAACAAGTGCCTTATTTATCTATTCAAATGCCTGCAAACAAGACTCATCAAAGCAAAAGATAGCATCTTTTTCAAGGAGATTATAAAGTGGTTTAACAATTTTTGAAAAATCTTTTATAAATCTCTTGTAAAATCCTGCATGCCCTAAAAAACTTCTTATTCCTTTCACATTTGAAGGTGGAGGTAGCTTTTCAATAGCCACAACCTTCGCCCTATTAACTTCCAAACCTGTACAAGAAATACGATGCCCAAGTTCAATCCCTTCTTTAACCATAAACTGACATTTTTCCCAATTAAGTACAAGATTAGTTTCCTCACAATGTTACAAAACAAGAGATAAGTTATGCAAACAATGGTCAAAAGAAGTACCAAAAATAGAAAAATCGTCCATAAAAATCTCCATAATTTCCTCAACCATACCATGAAAATTTGCCATCTTACACCTCTGAAAAGTAGCAGGTGCATTACATAATCCAAATGGCATCCTGCGAAATGCAAAAGTACCATATGGACATGTAAAAGTTGTCTTTTCTTGATCCTCAGGAGCAATGGCGATTTGATTATACCCTGAATAGCCATCAAAAAAACAGTAGTATTCGTACCCTGCCAACCTGTCCAACATTTGATCAATAAAGGGGAGGGGAAAATGATCTTTACGAGTAGCTCTATTCAATTTTCTGTAATCAATACATACTCGCCATCCTGTGATAGTTCGTGTAGAAATTAATTTATTGTTATCATTTTTCACAACTGTCATACCTCCCTTTTTAGGAACAACCTGTACCGGACTCACCCATGAACTATCAGAAATGGCATAAATGATACCTGCCTTTAGCCATTTTAGAACCTCATTTCTCACAACTTCTTTCATTGCGGGATTAAGTCGTCTTTGGTGCTCAATAGATGGTTTATAAGAATCTTCCATTAAAATGTTGTGCAATACAATGGAAGGACTTATACCTTTCAAATCAGAAATATACCAACCCAAAGCTGACTTATGCTCACGAAGCACGTGCAACAACTTTTCCAATTCGGGTGAAGATAATGAAGAAGAAACAATTACCGGGTAAGTTTTATCTTTTCCCAAAAATGCATATTGAAGATGTTCCGGAAGTTCCTTTAGTTCTAAAGTACCTTTCGGAATATTTTCAATATTAGCATTTTCTAATTCTTCCCTTTGTTTTTCTTTTTCAATTTGTTTAGCCTCAACGGAAAGAATAAACTCAAGCAAATCAATGTCATCATTAACTTCATCATCACATTTCATTATTGAATTATTCAAACAATGTTCTAACGGATATTTTAAATCTTGTTTTATAACCTCCGTTTGAGCACATTGTTCGATCATATCAATAAAATGACATGTTTGAGGTTCTTTTTGAAATTTCATTGCTCTATGAATATTAAACAAAACCTCATCATCATTTACCCGTAATGTTAACAATCCTCGTTGCACATCAATTAGAACTCGTCCCATTGCTAGAAAAGGTCTTCTAAGAATCAAAGGCATTTCAAGATCTTCCTCCATATCCAACACCACAAAGTCCGCCGGAAATATGAATTTATCCACTTTGATCAACACATCTTCAATCACTCCTCTTGGGTAGGTGAGTGATCTATCGGCTAATTGCAATGTGATGGTGGACGGCTTTACCTCTCCAAGGCCAAGTTTCCTAAAAACAGATAATGGCATAAGATTAATGCTAGCACCCAAATTACAAAGAGCCTTATTAAAGTAAGAATCACCAATAGTGCAAGGGATAGTGAAACTCCCCGGATCTCTTAATTTTGTGGTAGCTTTCTTTGAAAGATGGCGCTACACTATTCTGTGAGATTGACCGTCTCGTATGCCTCCATCCTTCTCTTTCTCGACATCACATCCTTCATGAATTTTGCATAATTTGGCATTTGCTCAAGTGCATCGGCAAAAGGAATGTTGATGTGAATTTTCTTGAATATTTCCAAAAACTTGGAAAATTGAGCGTCCAACTTTTTTTTCTGAAATCTCTGTGGAAAAGGAAGAGAATTTGGTAATACATTATCAGAATTGGAAATTGGTTTTACCTCAGTTTTCGCACTTTCTGATTGATTGTCATTGCCCTCTTCATTGTGGAGTGTTTCAGAGCTTGTTTTCGATTCATCATATTCCGTTCCACTTCGCAATTTAATGGCCTTGCAATGCTCACGTGGGTTCACCTCGGTGTTACTTGGAAACGTATCAACTTTTTGTTGTGAATTAATAGCCGTGGCCAATTGGCCCACTTGTGTCCCCAAAGATTTGAGATGAATCTCAATTGTTGTAACCTTTGAGCTCAAATTGTCCATGTTAGAATCGGTCTTGTTCATCTTGCTCATGTTTCTACAAGGAATGATCTATGTAATTCTTCCAAAGATGGCTTTTGTTCTCCCACTTGTGTACTCGTACTTGCTTGATTTTGAAATCCCAGAGGTGGTTGCAACACATTTCTCGTATTGCTATACGAGAAATTTTCATGATTGTGAAGTCCCGGATGATAATGCGTTGGCAATTGATTCCCTCTATTGTTGAAACCCCGATTGTTCACGTAATTAGCTTGCTCCGTATCGGGATTCACCACTTCTTGACTTACCTCCATAACAGCCTCTGTTTGTTGTTTTCCACACGAATTTAGAGTGGCAATTTGCTTTGACAATGCGGAAATTTGAGAGGCCAATGCGGACATAGTATCAAGTTCAAGAACACCGGCAACTTTTCTTGGCGTAGATCTCTCAGAAGGCCATTGATAACTATTAGCAGCCATTTCTTCTAGTAAAAGCATGGCTTCACTTGGAGTTTTAGCCATTCATCTATAATAGTTCTCGAATGCCCATTCATACCATTGTAGAAATACAAAACTTTTTGCCAATCTGCGTACCCGTGTTGTGGACACCTCCTCAATAATTCTTTGAATCGCTCCCAAGCATCGTAGAGTGGTTCAAAGTCAATCTGATGAAATTGAGCAATCTCACTCTTCAGTTGAAGTGTCTTGCTAGGTGGAATGAATTTTGCCATAAATTTTTCAGTGAGATCATTTCAACTAGTGATACTTCCATTTTTGTTCATGTTTTTATAACTCTTTTTCGATAATTTCTTTAACTTTTTTGCTTAATAATCAATAAATTCAAGAAAAATCACATTGGCTTGTTTTGAATGATGAACGTGAAGACTTGAAGCAAACTCACATGAATTTCGTATGAAAAGACGAACAAAAATGAAGTCTAACATTGATAAAAAAGAAGGCAAGAAAACTCAATCTCATGCAAAACACACCTCAGTGTGTTGGAAATCATGGCCATGCTTCAAAGAGAAGAAAAACAAGAAAAGCAGAAAAACACACCCAGGCCGTGCTTGCAAAGCACGGCCGTGTTCAGCATGACGACAAGCAAAACATCCCCAAAACGTATTTAAAAGCACACCCTGCGAAAAATTCCCAAGTGACAAAGAAAACACGGCTAGGTCGTGCTTCCTAAGCACGGCCGTGTTCATCAATTTTGACGAACACGGACTAGCCGTGCTTTTAAAGTACGGACGTGCTTTTTCTCCAGCTCAAAGTTCCTTTTGGCGGAAATTATGGGGACTTTTCCTTTTTGCTTTTGGACAACTTTTGTACAACTTTTACATCTCATGTTGCTGCATTAAGTCCCTTTATTCCCTCAATTATCATATGAAAACAAGGATTCAACAACCCAACTATGGAAGTGGAGCAATTATTTGTCAAAAGATGACATTGTTAATGTGTTCTTTCACAACAACAATGTCTATAAAAGCCAAGAGTTTGGGTTGGAGGAGGCATTCCATTCATTGTGATTCACTCATTCATTCACTCTAAGTTTCAAAGCAAAATACATTGAGAGGATAAAAGAGAGGTAGAGTTGGGAGTTGAAGAGCAAGCTTGGAGTTCAACATCATTGTAATCAACCAAGGAGGAAGTCTTGAATTGGTCTTGAATAAGAGCTAAGTACACCATGTTCATTTTATTCAAATCTTCATGTGTAGTATACTCTTTTGTCAAAGCCATGTGTAGCTAAATTTCTAGTGTTTGAATGTAATGAACTCTAGAATGAATTTGTGATTAAGGCTTGAATGTTTTTTAATAAAATCTTCATGTTTTGTGCGATTCATTTATATTATGTTTTATTCATTCGAATTGGTATATGCACAATATTGATTTGAAGTTTATTTTTCATCCGGGAAATCGAGTGATTCATGGTGAAATAGAACCTATATAAGTGAAAAGAGTTGCATGCAATCCTAGATATAGGTCGACATAAATCTTCTGGATTAAGGGTTTTTGGTTGTATCTTTATCTTGTTAAATCACAAAAACATTCTAGAGGGATTTACATTCAAATACATTTCTAACTCTTGATTTCTTACTCTACAATCTACTTTTATTTGATCTATTGTAAGTTGCAATTATTTTAAATTCTCTATTTTTCATTTTCCATTTTAACAAACAAAACTCTGAAAATTGCTAGATTAGATAACAAAAAGACGGTAATTATTAGTACTAACAATCCTCGTGGGAATGACACTCTGTACTCAATAATCTATACTATAAAATGATAAGTGCACTTGCATACGGTTTTCTAGAGTAGCTTTTGAGCCATCAAGTTTTTGGCGCCGTTGCCGAGGATTGTAATATTAAGAACGCTCTATTTTTGTTAATTTAATCATTTTTTTCTTTTTTACCATCTTTCTTTTTATCCATCTTTGTAAGTCTTGAATTATACTTATCCTCTTTATTTACCGCCGTGCATGCCTACTCGACGTCGAATTTGGAAGCGCGACACCACCGGTAGCAACACAGAGAAAAGTACTAATACAGACCACGAAGAGGATACTAACGAAAACAAAGATTTCGTCTCGGCGGATGAACAAAGAACTATGTACGACTACGCCAAATCATCCATGGACGGCACGTCGTCTAGTATCACAAAGCCCGCTGTTGCAGCCAATAATTTTGAGATCAAACCAAATGTCAATCAAATGGTGCAACAATTTGTTCAGTTCGACGGCCTACCTGACGAAGATCGAAATAACCATATCGCAAATTTTCTCAAAATTTGCGATACCTTCAAAATAAATGGAGTCTCCACGATGCCATCCGTTTACGCCTGTTCCCATTTACTCTTCGGGGACGGGCTAAACAATCGCTAAACACTTTACCAAAGGGAACAATCACAACATGGAGCATTATGGCTGAAAAGTTCCTTTTAAAGTATTTTCCACCCGCCAAAACCGCACGATTGAGGAATGAAATATCTTCATTCACTCAAGAAGACGATGAGACCTTGTACGACACTTGGGAGAGATTCAAAGAACTATTGCGGAAATGCCCACATCATGGCCTCACTATTTGGATGCAAGTCCAAACGTTTTACAATGGGCTACTCTCGTCAAGGAGGCAAATGATTGATGCGGCAGCCGGGGGAACATTGAACAATAAAACACCAGAAGCCGCCCAAGACCTGATAGAGGGAATGGCCATCAATGGCTATCAATGGCAATCCGTACGTGGTAAACCTAACGAATCAAATGGGTGTTTATAATGCAGATGCAGTGGTTACACTAGCTGCACAGGTCGAAGCTTTTACCCAAAAGATCGACGATCTAGCAGCTCCTAAACCACCACCACCGCACGTTTTGTCTTGTGAAACTTGCGGCGGATTGCATAATCATCAGGACTGCCCACACACAATACCACAAGCTGAACATGCCAATTACGTTGGGAATCAAGCCAGAAATTACCCAAATAATCCTTACAGCAACACATACAATCATGGGAGGCGACAACATCCTAATTTCGGTTGGGGAAATCAAGGTCAACCACGACCTAATCCCAATCCGAATCTACACACGTCTCCCGGAGTTCAGCCAAATCAAGGTAAGCCTAACTTGGAAGATCTTATAACAAAGTTTGTGCAATCAATAGATACCCGATTCCAAGCGGTAGAGACATCTTTAAGAAAATCAGGAGGCATCTACCCATAATCTGGAAAACCAAATAGGACAGATTGCAAAAATTATTTCTGAAATACCACAAGGAAGTTTGTCGAGTAACACTGAGCCAAACCCAAGGGAACACGTAAAGGCAATCTTCATCAATGTTCCACATGAGCATAATTATCCCAGCACTCCCATGCAGAAATATGTGGAGAATGACAAACCCGTGAAAAAGATGGTTGTCGAATACAAGCCCAAGATCCCTTACCCGAGTTTAATTGAAAAAGATTAAGAGAGGACAAATTTGGTAAGTACCTTGATTCATTCAAGCAATTACATACCAATATTCCATTTGTTCAACCTCCTTCAAAGCATGCTAGGGATTTAAATGACATCATCCCCAATGAAAATAAGCTTAACAAATCATCAAATATGCAAATGGATGATAAATGTTTTTCCAATGAACTACCACAAAAGTTTAAAGATCCAGGAAGCTTTATTATCCCTTGTACAATTGATGGTTTACCTGTTGATAGGGCACTAGCTGACTTAGGAGCTAGTATCAATGTGATGACTTATGAAACATTCAAGCATGCGGGATTAGGTGAACTTAAACCTACTAGGATGGACATTCAATTAGCTGATAATTCGATTAAACACCCTAGAGGTATTATTAAAGATGTGCTAGTTAAGATTGATAAATTCATATTCCCAGTTGATTTTATTATTCTTGACATGCATGATGATATAGAGGTTCTCTTAATTCTAGGACGTCCCTTTTTGGCTACTGCAAAATCACTCATTGACGTGCATGATGGAAAACTCACTTTGAAAGTAGGGAATGAACAAGTTATCTTTAAAATTCCTTTGAGAAATCATATAAATGATACTTGTTTTCCTGTAAACTTGATTGGGACAAGGATAAATGATTATTTTCTTGATATGTCATCTAAAAAATCCTTGAAAACATGTGATTTCAGTGTACACAAGTGCCCACAGAAAAATCCCTATTTAAGGATGTCGTGCAGAAAAATGGGACCAGGAAGGTCGACTGTTCGAAAATCAATTTGGGTGGCGATGTTGATCAAGGATATAAAGATTTTCATAAGTTTGAAACTCCGCCCAACTAATGTTCACATAGAGGTAAAACGGTCCACTTATACGACGTTAAAGAAGCGCTATCCGGGAGGCAACCCGGCATTTTGTGTGTATTTTTTTTCTTTGTTTTTCCTATTTTTGGTTGCTTGGGAGTGTCATGTTTCTTTAAATTTAATTTACAAAAAAAAATTATAAAATCATACAAAACACGGCCTGGCCGTGTTTGTCCACCACGGTCATGTTCGTCAATCAATTGACAAACACACTCTGGTCGTGTTCATCAAATCAGGACCTATTGGCAATTCGCGTAGGAAACACGGCCTGGGCGTGTTGGCGTGTTATATATATAAAAAAAAACAAATATCTGGGGAAGTAATTACATGGAAAACACGGCCAGGGCGTGTTTACTGAACACGCCGGTGGTTTAATAAAAAAAAAGTAAAAAGACATTGAAGGGACGTACCGAACACAGTCAGGCCGTGCATTCAAAGCACGGCTGTGTTCGGCACCTTAAAAAAATAGGGGGGCCGGTTCTTTCCCAAATCTTTCTTCCAAATCCTCTTCTTCTTCCCCAAATTCCCCTCTTCTCTCAAACCCTTCCCCCAAAACCCCAAACCTCTTTTCTTTTCTCTCAAAAATCTTCACCACACCACATACCTTCACATCACAAGGCTCTTATTTCTCTCCCCTCCACATTGTCTTCAAGGTATGTGTTATTCTTCTTTTTTTTTATTTTTCAAATTTCGAATTTGTTCATTTTTCTTCTTTAAATTGGTGTGTTTATTCTTTTGTGTGTTGTAGTGAAGGTTATCCCATGTTGTAATTAGGAATTTCATGAATTTTTGTTACCAATTTTTCATGCCCTAGAAATTGAATTTTAGGAAAATTAAAATTTGGATATTTGTTGCTTAATGGTAAAATCATGAATTTCTTTTTATGACATATTTCTTGTGCTTTTTGTGAGTTTAGTTGGGTTTGTTTGTGGTAATTCCTTGATTATTGTGGTAATGGTGGGAAATTATTCTTGTGATGTTCATCTTGCTAAATTAAGGAATTGGTTATTTATTCTTGATATTCATGAAATAAATTTGAAGAATTAGTCTTGGGTTCATATGATTGATATTCTTAAATTGTTGATGAAAAAGAGATATCATTGTTCTTGTTGAATTGCTCTTTGGCTATTGTTGAATTGTTGTTGAAAAGGGGATATTGTTGAATTATTATTGCAAAGGGGGTATATAGCTTTTGAAGATTGTTTTTGTTGAATAATTGTGTTAATATGGCGAAATTTTGGATGAATTGGTGATCCTTCATGCTTGGGATGTTGTTACGTCTCTTAGAATGATTTTTTCACGCTATTATAAGTTTCTATTGACATAGGAATCCCAGGTCCAAGCGTAGTCGTACCGGTGGTGCTTCATCCTCCGCGGCCCCCACACACGGCGGTCGTCGAGCCGCTCACGCCAACGCACCGGTCCCTGCCAACCCATATGGCATTTCTTTCTGGGATGCCGATCAGGAGGCCCAGTATCATCGTCTAGCCCAACGCCAAATTATAAACACACGATTCTCAGACAACCTTACATTGGATGGACTCAGGCTTCGTACAGATATGGATTTGATGTTCGATCAGCTTGGGTGGGGCTATTTCATGATGTTAGCCATGCCCACCTACCTCCGTCTCACATTAGAATTTCTGAGTTCTTATAACGCTGAGATCACATCGGGCCTCCACGCTGAAGAAGGACGTATCACCTTTCGGCTCTTCAACAATGATCACCAACTGACACTGGCAGAATTTAACACTATCTATGGTCTGCCCACAAATGGGTTGCGCATAAAGCCATTGGGGTTCCGTGATCAATAATTTTGGCAAGCTATTACAAGGGAGCTCGAATACAATCTATCCTCATCAAAATCTTCATGTATAGTTAATCCGTGCTTCCGCTATGTCCATCGGGTGCTCTCAAGCACACTATTTGGCCAGGGCAAAAGTGAGGGGGTCGTCCGCCTTGATGAACTGTATTTTCTATGGTCTATGGCATATTCCTCTTTGGTTGACACGAGCTGCTATCTAGCGAAGCATTTTCTCAAAGTCAGAAAGAAAGATCGAGGTAAAATCGCCATTGGTGGCCTTATTACCCCTATTGCCGCCCATTATGGTTATGACCTCACAGGACTCGAGCAAGCCCGGGACCGACCCGGATTGACTTTGAATCTTGCATCGCTATGGGAATGATTCAACGGAGCGGTATGGGTTATGTTTTAAGGTTCAAAAATACCGACTACATGCATCCGTTGCTGGACCCTTCTCGCACTTTGGTTCGGGATCCGGACAATTGGATGATGCTATACCCGCAGGGTGATAACCCGGACGCATTCCGATTACCCACACCGCCGGGCTCGGACACGAACGCTTATCAAAGTGACGAACCAGATATTGATGCTCCCTCCGCTTCTCAACCACCAAGGCAACCACCACCCCCCATGGATGATACTAGATATCTTCTCCAATCCATTCGGTTGGAGCAAATGGAGCAGCGAGCTATATTGGATCGCCACGAGGAAAGAATGATGCAGCACTATGCTCGACTTGAAGAACAACAACAATAGTATTTCATGAATCTTCAACGGCAGCAGCAACAACAATACGACCAACAACAGTCCTACTTTGCCATGATAGATCAAATCCACCAATGGCATATCTCCCAAGGACATTTTCCTCCACCACCACCACCACAATAAAGGTCGTATTTGTTCTTTTATTTTCAGATTTTTGTTATTTTATTTTCGTACTTTATCCCATCTCTTTCTTCACATTGGGGACAATGTGACCCTTGAAGTTGGAGGTGGTGAGACTTATTAGCACATTTGGATTTTTCTTTAGCTTTGCGTACGATTGCAAGTTTTTCGTTAAATTTGTGGATGTTTTATTTTTTTTTATGCACTTTATCAATCTCTTGCAAACAAACATGAGATATTTTTTTACAATTAGATAAGTTGTTTGTGGATTTATTATAACCAATTTTTTTCCCGTAAAAGTCATCTTCTTGAGAACTCAAATCGCCAAAATGTTTTAAAACCGTGTGACTCTAGTAAAAGGATGAACTTGGCCAAAAGAGTTTAATGTCATGAAAACAGTTTGGATTTTTCTTAAATTTAGATACTTTGTGTCATGATCACTGGAGAAATCATAATTCGGGTTTACTTAAAAAAATCGAAAAAAAAACTTGTTCATATTTTTTATAAAAAAGGACAAATCGAGGTTATACTACTATGTTTGTTGCTGCTTAGTAACTAGGAACATGCGTGAGCCCCATGTTTGTCTTTTACATAAAACGGCGGCACAAATATGAGTATGGGACACCACCTTAGGAGCTTTTGGAAAGTCATTCAAAATTTAAACCTAGTGGAAGTTTGCTTCAAAAATGTCCTAATTTATAACTATATGCATGATATTAAAATAAAAAAAAAACGAGTTTTGGACATCTCCATTTGTCATTACATTCTTGTATTTGGTCTAAGTGAATGATTAACAATTTCTGTGATATGACAACTGTGATAATTAAACGATTCCAATTACTAAAGTCACCCTCTTTTTTACAAATTGGTTGACTTGAAAGAACAAATCGATGGGCTCAATTAGGGAATAAAAAGGTTAGCGATTTACTTCAATTTTATCGAAATTGTGAAAATAGATACCTCTTTTTGTTTTCAACCCCATCCTTTGTTTTTAAAATTGCTTGAGGACAAGCAAAATTTCCAAGTTGGAGGCGGTTTGATAAGTGCATTTTTGTTCATGTTTTTATAACTCTTTTTCGATAATTTTTTTAACTTTTTAGCTTAATAATCAATAAATTCAAGAAAAATCACGTTGGCTTTTTTTGAATGATGAAGGTAAAGACTTGAAGCAAACTCACATGAATTTCGTATGAAAAGACGAACAAAAATGTAGTCTAACATTGATCAAAAAGAAGGCAAGAAGACTCAATCTCGTGCAAAACACACCCCAGTGTGTTGGAAAATATGGCCATGCTTCAAAGGGAAGAAAAACAAGAAAAGCATAAAAACACACCCAGGCCGTGCTTGCAAAGCACGGCCGTGTTCAGCATGACGATAAGCAAAACACGCCCAAACCATGTTTTAAAGCACACCCTGCCAAAAATTCCCATGTGACGAAGAAAACACGGCCAGGCCGTGCTTCCTAAGCACAGCAGTGTTCGTCAATTTTGACGAACACGGCCTAGCCGTGCTTTTTCTCCTGCTCAAAGTTCCTTTTGGCGGAAATTATGGGAACTTTTCCTTTTTGCTTTTGGAAAACTTTTGTACAACTTTTACATCTCATGTTGCTGCATTAAGTCCCATTATTCCCTCAATTATCATATGAAAACAAGGATTCAACAACCCAACTATGGAAGTGGAGAAATTATTTGTCAAAAGATGACATTGTTAATGTGTTCTTTCACAACAACAATGTCTATAAAAGCCAAGAGTTTGGGTTGGAGGAGGCATTCCATTCATTGTAATTCACTCATTCATTCACTCTAAGTTTCAAAGCAAAATACATTGAGAGGATAAAAGAGAGGTAGAGTTGGGAGTTGAAGAGCAAGCTTGGAGCTCAACATCATTGCAATCAACCAAGGAGGAAGTCTTGAATTGGTCTTGAATAAGAGCTAAGTACACCATGTTCATTTTATTCAAATCTTCATGTGTAAGTTTGTCAAAGCCATGTGTAGTTAAATTTCTAGTGTTTGAATGTAATGAACTCTAGAATGAATTTGTGATTAAGGCTTGAATGATTTTTAATAAAATCTTCATGTTTTGTGCGATTCACTTATATTATGCTTTATTCATTCGAATTGGTATATGTGCAATATTGATTTGAAGTTTATTTTTCATCCGGGAAATCGAGAGATTCATTGTGAAATAGAACCTATATAAGTGAAAAGAGTTGCATGCAATCCTAGATATAGGACGACATAAATCTTCTGGATTAGGGTCAAACCTAATATGGGAATTCACAAATCGTTATAATGATGTCTTGGGGGTTTTAACTAGAAAGAGATTTCAGTTAATCAACTTGAGGTTATAAGTTATTCGCGCTCGATAGAGGGTTTAACTTAAATCAGGAATTTCTACGGTCCATGACGTGAGATTTTACTAAAAGAGGTTGGTTTTTGCTTAAGGGTTTTTGGTTGTATCTTTATCTTTTTAAATCACAAAAACATTCTACAGGGATTTACATTCAAACACATTTCTAGCTCTTGATTTCTTATTCTACAATCTACTTTTATTTGATCTATTGTAAGTTGCAATTATTTTAAATTCTCTATTTTTCATTTTCCATTTTAACAAACAAAACTCTGAAAATTGCTAGATTAGATAACAAAAAGACGGTAATTATTAGTACTTATAATCCTCGTGGGAATGACACTCGGTACTCAATAATCTATACTATAAAACTATAGGTGCACTTGCATACGGTTTTCTAGAGTAGCTTTTGAGCTATCAAGTTTTTCCAAAGCATGGTCGTGTTCAGCATGACGACAAGCAAAACACGCCCAACCCGTGTTTAAAAGCACACCCCGCCAAAATTCCCAAGTGACGAAGAAAACACGTCCAGGCCGTGCTTCCTAAGCACGGCTGTGTTCGTCAATTTTGACGAACACGGCCTACCCGTGCTTTTAAAGCACGGCCATGCTTTTTCTCCAGCTCAAAGTTCCTTTTGGCGGAAATTATGGGGACTTTTCTTTTTTGCTTTTGGAAAACTTTTGTACAACTTTTACATCACATGTTGTTGCATTAAGTCCCATTATTTCCTATATTATCATATGAAAACAAGGATTCGACAACCCAACTATGGAAGTGGATCAATTATTTGTCAAAAGATGACATTGTTAATGTATTCTTTCACAACAACAATGTCTATAAAAGCCAATAGTTTGGGTTGGAGAAGGCATTCCATTCATTGTAATTCACTCATTCATTCACTCTAAGTTTCAAAGCAAAAAACATTGAGAGGATAAAAGAGAGGTAGAGTTGGGAGTTGAAGAGCAAGCTTGGAGCTCAACATCATTGCAATCAACCAAGGAGGAAGTCTTGAATTGGTCTTGAATAAGAGCTAAGTACACCATGTTCATTTTATTCAAATCTTCATGTGTAGTATACTCTTTTGTCAAAGCCATGTGTAGCTAAATTTCTAGTGTTTGAATGTAATGAACTCTAGAATGAATTTGTGATTAAGTCTTGAATGTTTTTTAATAAAATCTTCATTTTTTGTGCGATTCACTTATATTATGCTTTATTCATTTGATTTGGTATATGCGCAATATTGATTTGAAGTTTATTTTTCATCCGGGAAATCGAGAGATTCATGGTGAAATAGAACATATATAAGTGAAAAGAGTTGCATGCAATCCTAGATATAGGACGACTTAAATCTTCTGGATTAGGGTCAAACCTAATATGGGAATTCACAAATCGTTATAATGATGTCTTGGGGGTTTTAACTAGAAAGAGATTTCAGTTAATCAACTTGAGGTTATAAGTTATTCGCTCGATAGAGGTTTAACTTAAATCGAATTTCTACGGTCCATGACGTGAGATTTTACTAAAAGAGGTTGGTTTTTGCTTAAGGGTTTTTGGTTGTATCTTTATCTTTTTAAATCACAAAAACATTCTACAGGGATTTACATTCAAACACATTTCTAGCTCTTGATTTCTTATTCTACAATCTACTTTTATTTGATCTATTGTAAGTTGCAATTATTTTAAATTCTCTATTTTTCATTTTCCATTTTAACAAACAAAACTCTGAAAATTGCTAGATTAGATAACAAAAAGACGGTAATTATTAGTACTTATAATCCTCGTGGGAATGACACTCGGTACTCAATAATCTATACTATAAAACTATAGGTGCACTTGCATACGGTTTTCTAGAGTAGCTTTTGAGCTATCAAGTTTTTCCAAAGCATGGTCGTGTTCAGCATGACGACAAGCAAAACACGCCCAACCCGTGTTTAAAAGCACACCCTGCCAAAAATTCCCAAGTGACGAAGAAAACACGTCCAGGCCGTGCTTCCTAAGCACGGCCGTGTTCGTCAATTTTGACGAACACGGCCTACCCGTGCTTTTAAAGCACGGCCATGCTTTTTCTCCAGCTCAAAGTTCCTTTTGGCGGAAATTATGGGGACTTTTCTTTTTTGCTTTTGGAAAACTTTTGTACAACTTTTACATCACATGTTGTTGCATTAAGTCCCATTATTTCCTATATTATCATATGAAAACAAGGATTCGACAACCCAACTATGGAAGTGGATCAATTATTTGTCAAAAGATGACATTGTTAATGTATTCTTTCACAACAACAATGTCTATAAAAGCCAATAGTTTGGGTTGGAGAAGGCATTCCATTCATTGTAATTCACTCATTCATTCACTCTAAGTTTCAAAGCAAAAAACATTGAGAAGATAAAAGAGAGGTAGAGTTGGGAGTTGAAGAGCAAGCTTGGAGCTCATCATCATTGCAATCAACCAAGGAGAAAGTCTTGAATTGGTCTTGAATAAGAGCTAAGTACACCATGTTCATTTTATTCAAATCTTCATGTGTAGTATACTCTTTTGTCAAAGCCATGTGTAGCTAAATTTCTAGTGTTTGAATGTAATGAACTCTAGAATGAATTTGTGATTAAGTCTTGAATGTTTTTTAATAAAATCTTCATTTTTTGTGCGATTCACTTATATTATGCTTTATTCATTTGATTTGGTATATGCGCAATATTGATTTGAAGTTTATTTTTCATCCGGGAAATCGAGAGATTCATGGTGAAATAGAACATATATAAGTGAAAAGAGTTGCATGCAATCCTAGATATAGGACGACTTAAATCTTCTGGATTAGGGTCAAACCTAATATGGGAATTCACAAATCGTTACAATGTTGTCTTGGGGGTTTTAACTAGAAAAAGATTTCAGTTAATCAACTTGAGATTAGAAGTTATTCGCGCTCGATAGAGGGTTTAACTTAAATCGAATTTCTACTATCCATGAAACATGAGATTTTACTAAAAGAGGTTGGTTTTTGCTTAAGGGTTTTTGGTTGTATCTTTATCTTGTTAAATCACAAAAACATTCTAGAGGGATTTACATTCAAACACATTTCTAACTCTTGATTTCTTATTCTACAATCTACTTTTATTTGATCTATTGTAAGTTGCAATTATTTTAAATTCTCTATTTTTCATTTTTCATTTTAACAAACCAAACTTTGAAAATTGCTAGATTAGATAACAAAAAGACGGTAATTATTAGTACTTACAATCCTCGTGGAAATAACACTCGGTACTCAATAATCTATACTATAAAATGATAGGTGGCACTCAGTTGTTCCTTGAACCTGCAATCAAAGAAATTAGTTTTTAGGTACCCATACTTGCCTGGGTCTTGAGGGGTTAGTGTTGTAAGATGATCCAACCAACCTATAGCCAAATGACTTGACTCTAAGAGGTTGCCATCTATCTGTGCCATAATCATAATTCACTTTGGCAAATTGCTTGGGGTTTTTAGGTTCATACAGTTGTCTCTTTTGTCTGTATGCCTGTGTGTGTGTGTTTTAGCAATTGCCTTCTTTGGGTAGTTGTGATATTTTTGAGTGTAGTGCCTGGGTGCATATGTGTGCTGATAATAGCCCTTTTTCCTTTGGAATGACCTTTGTTGAGGTCTAGGTCTTTTCCATCTAGGCTTGTATTTCATTGGTCTTTGCTGATTTTTCACATTGTTCCAATCAGCTTGGCTTGGATAGTTTCTACCATTCCCATCGTATGTGTTTTTTTGATAAAACTTCTGGGGTTTTTATAGCTCTGTTTATTCTTCACAGAGTACTTTCTATTTGGACTTTGCTGAGGAACTCTTCTGGATTTCTTCTCAGCTGTCCTCTCAGCATACTCAACCGGTTGTTTTCCTTTTCCTTTATATCCAAGGCCAGTTTGTTTGTGGTTGTGCTTTGGAATGAATGTGGGTGCAACATTTGGTGTTTGGATTTTTGAGATGCTTCATTACTTGAAGATCCTTTTTCCAAAATCACTCTGGGAGTTTGGCTGTGCACAAAGGAATTGAATCATATGCCTGTCTTGTCTCCACATTCTTTTTGGCTCATAATAAGGTCATCCAATGATTTAGATGCCTTTGTAAATGAGGCAATCACATTTTTGAGATCATTTTCCCTCTTTTCTATAACAGCTAACCCTGCTATTAGTTTGGCATTTTCAGCCTTCAGCTCTTTGTTCTCACCAGCTATGTGACTTAGAGTACTCAGCTCCTTTGTCAGTTGTGAGTTTTGGTTTTTGAGCTGGCTGTTTTCCTCATTTAATAGTGTGTGTGAGGATTTAATGTGCTCAAAGTCTTTCATCATTTTGCCCAATGAATCATAAAGATCAGTGGGTGATGAAGTGTGTGTGTCACAATCACTATCACTAGAATCTAAATGAGATGAGTTAGAGTGTACCTCATCTTCCTGGTCTGGTTGATCTTGTTCTTTAGCCATTAGACAGATCATTGTTTCTTCTTCAGAATCACTTGAGTAGTCAGCTTCACTACTCTCTGAGTCTGCTGCTTCTTTAGACCTAGCTTTCTCAGCAGTCTCAACAGTCAACATAGCTTTTTTCTTTTCCTGTCTTCTTTCTCTGAAGACTTTTCTTTCTTCTTCATCCCTGTACTTATTGACTGGTGGATAGGAACAGTTAATTGCAAAATGTCCTGGTTGTCTGCAATTCCAACACAGGTTCTCAGCTCTTTGATCAGCTTTATCTGTCCTTGGGTTATCAGCTCTCTGATATTCAACCCTTTGATGCTCAGCTCTCTTGGGTGGCCTGTCTTCCCTTGACTTGGAGGGAACTAAATGTCTCCTGGAGGATTCACCCTTGTTTCTTTTATAGTTTTTATTGAAGAATTTGTTGAATCTTTTAACCATCAGGGCAATCTCCTTCTGGTCTATGACTTCCTTGACTTCAGCTCTCTTTCCATCCTTGACTATAAGTGCAGCTGTTTTGGGTATAGTTGTCTCCTCTTGATCCTTTCTTCTCAGCTCAAACTCATAAGCTTTGAGGTCTGAGAATAGCTCATGATTGGATGTTTTTGATAGGTCCATCGAGTGCCTTAGAGACATGGTCTTCATTTCCCATTCAGCTGGGAGGCTCCTCAAAATCTTCATACATGTCTCTTTTTGTGAGTATTCCTTTCCAAGTGCTGAGAGCTCATTTGTGATTTCAGTGAATCTGACATCCAGCTGATCCATTGTTTCACCTGCAAGCATTTTAAAGTTTTCAAACTTTTGAACAACAACAGATAATTTGTTTTGTTTAATTTGCACTAATCCTTCACAAATTAAAGTCAGTTTATCCCAGATTTCTTTTGTTGTTTTGCAGGATTTGACTTTATTGAACATTGCTTTGTCCAAAGTCTTGTAGAGAATATCCTTGGCCACATTGTCCAAATTGTATCTCTTTATGTCATCATTCGTCCATTCAGTCCTTGGTTTTTCAACTAAGGCTGGTCTCGCCTCGACCTACGCCTTTTCTTCTCCTTCACCGCAATCTCTCCTTCTTGGCCGTGTTCACTTTCGATTTGCAGTGGCCCATCCTCTATCACTAGCCACATTTCATCATGAAAAGCAGATAGAGGAGCCTGCATACCAATTTTCCAGTCATCAAACTCCTCAATAGTGAACTTAGGAATGCGTGTCAGATTTGCTTCTATAATAATAACCTTTGCTAAGAATGAAAGATTTTTAAAATACAAGTGTTAAAGATCTTTTAGAAAAGATAGAGATCTAGTTCAGTAACCAGTGCGGAAGGCTCAATGAACCAACCGCTCTGATACCATTTGTAGGTCCCAAAGGGTGTAATTAAGGTTTACAAGGGGGGTTGAATAAACCTTACCAACTTTTTGATTTTTAGTCCTTTTAAAATATTACAGAGTTAATACAGACAGCTAAGTCCTTGAGGGACAACTAAGTTGGTTATTCAGCAGAGTTAGCCACTCAACAGACTCGATAGAAGCTGTTGATAGAATAACTTGGTTGTGTTGAGTTTTTCAGCGGAAGACTTAACACCCTTTGATTTGTTTTAAACTTGTTTTAACACTTGATTTTAGCACTTGGTTAAGTATCAGTTGGATAGCAAATTATCAGCAGATATGAGTATGTATGCAGAAATGAAAGTGCTGAAATGTAAATGACACAAATGATTTTTATAGAGGTTCGAAGATGGGGTAATTCTTCTAATCCTCTCTTCTCCAACTCCTGGAGGAATCCACTAAGTAATGGTCAGTTCACAAAGTGGTTATCAGTCTAGAGACAAGTCTTGATCACACAGCTGACTTGCTCCTTGGACTCAGTCTGGAGATGCCTTGGTCACACAGCTGGCTTCTCGTCCAACTCAATTTCTTCACAGGGCAGTTGCCTTGCTACTTCAGCTCACTTTCTCAAACTTCTTGGATTTGATCACGAAGCCCTCCAATAACTTGAGACTGGTTCGACCTTGAACCTTCCTACAATCCTCCTTGGAAAGTAGACCCCTTTTTTGATTCTTCAAAAGTTTCCTCTTCAACAGTTTGAAGTTGTCTTTCCTTCCCAGATTTGTGTTGGATTGATTTCCTTCGAGATTTAGGCTTGAGGATTTTGCTTGAATATCTTGAGAATATTTTGCAGGTTACAGTTTGAATAATGCTTGATTTCTCAGGTGTGCAAGGTAACCTTTTCTCAATGTGTTTCTTCAGCCTTTTATAGTGATCTTTCAAAAATCTGCCCGTTGAAGAGATAGGCTGATTTTCAAAAGACACTAGTGTTCGTTGGCTTGTCTTTTCTTGGTCTTCAATCTTGAGATGTAGACCTTTCCTCGTATTCAATGAATGTTCAGTTTTTCAGGTTCTGACACGAGGTGCAGTGTTTCCCATTGGTTTATTCCTTTTGCACGCTTCTGGGACGAACACTTTAAGACCTGGCAAAGATGGAAGTATTACTTATTTAAGTAATGTTCTTGACTTACGTACGAATTCTTTTCAGTTAACTCCTCTTTGCAGCTGTTTTTTTCCCAGGTGACTTGAGTCTGCTTTAATCATTGAAAGACTCATCTGTCACTTCAACTTGTGACGTGGTTCTTGAGTTGACTTAACTGACTCTTCACACGCTTGTCCTCACCGTTACATTTTCAAATCGAGTCCTTGATCTTCTATCTTGGCCATACTCGATTGTTCCTCAATGAGTCTTCACTTCACTTCTTCGATTGACTTCTTGTATTTCCAGCATAGCCGATTTGACTCGGCTCACCATCCAAATTTATCTATTACAATGAAAGATACAAGGAAAATGGGGTGCCAACATTCTAGTCTAAGTTTTACATGGCATTCATCAAAATCTACAAAATAATTTCCCAACAATGAGGGATCCAAGGTGAGTCCCAAATCCTAAGAGATTTCCCATCTCCCACAGAGAATCTGAGTCCCAGCTTCAAGGAACAAGCAGCTAAAATCCATCCCTTCCAAAGCCAAGAACCCCCCCTTAGAACAGATAGAGAATATGTTATTCCTAGGGAAGTATCAAGCTTTAATAACTCTACTCATAAGGATATTGGGTTGCGTGATTACGCTCCAAAGTTGCTTTGCAAGAAGAGCATAATTAAAATCCTGTAGATTTTGAAAGCCTAGCCCCCCCTCATATTTGGTTCTAGTCAGTTTCATCCAATAAGCCCAATGAAATTTTTGGTTTCCCTCCTTATTAACCCCCCACCAAAAGGAAGAGGCCACACTACAAAGAGCCTTACAGACCCTCACAGGGAGCTTGAACACAGACATCACATAGGTAGGGAGAGCTTGGATAACAGATTTAAGCATAACTTCTTTACGTGCTGGATTTAAAAAAGAGTTCTTCCAGTTTTTGATTCCTTTCTGGGCCACATCAATGGTGAACTGAAATTTTAATTTTTTAGATTTACCAATAAGCATAGGGAGACCAAGGTATTTAGAGCTATAGTGTTCTTGAATGTTGCCCAGGATAAACTTGATATCATGTTTGGATTCAGCACTGGTGTTTTTAATAAAAAAGCAAGAGGATTTATCAAGGTTGACAGATTGGCCTGAAGCAAGACAATATCTATCAATAATCTTCCAAACAAGAGTGGCATGAGGTAAGTCAGCTTTACAAAAAAGGATTGAATCATCCCCAAAGAAGAGGTGGGTAATAACAGGTGCCTCTTTTTACAGATCTTGACCCCTTGAAATTCAGAGTTGGATTTTGCTTGATTGATAAGATTAGAAAGCACTTCAGACAAGATGATAAATAAGTAGGGACACAAAGGATCCCCTTGTCTAAGCTCCCTACTAGGAGTGATATATCCAACCACCTGACCATTGAGATTGAAGAAGAAGGAGGTAGAGCGAACACAAGTCATAATCCATCTAACAAAAATAGAGGCAAAGCCCATGTGAATGAGGACAGAGGCAAGGAAATCCCACTCAACCTTGTCAAAGGCCTTGGTCATGTCAAGTTTGAGTGCCATGAAAGAGTTTTTGCCCTTCTTAAGGTTTTTGAGATAGTGAAAACATTCATGGGCAACGACCACATTATCAGTAATTTGTCTCCCAGCTAGAAAAGCAGACTGATTAGGGCTAATACACTTATGGAGCACTTGTTTCATCCTATTAGCAATAATTTTAGAAAAGGGTTTTGTAAAGCACATTGCAAAGACTAATAGGTCTATAATGAGAGATAAGAGAAGGGTTTTTAATTCGCGGAATGAGAGTAATCAGGGTATGGTTAATAGATTTAGGAAATCTACTACAACAAAAGAAATCTTTAACAGCAACAATGATATCAGACTGAATAAAAGGCCAAGCAAAATGGAAAAACAGAGGTGTCATACCATCCATACCTGGAGATTTATGCGGATTGAACTCAAAGAGTGCTTTCTTAATTTCTTGTTCAGTTACAGGGCAAGTAAGTGCATCATTCAAATCTAGAGTGATTGAGGTAGGCAACCCAGTCAAGATTCCAATATCAACTTGGGACTGAGAAGATTGAAAGAGTTGCCCATAATATTCAATGATCTCATTCCCAACCTCCTCTTCAGTATCACAGCAGGTACCATCACTCCTCACCAATCTATCAATACAATTACTTTTCCTTCTCATAGCAGTGCAAACATGGAAAATATTTGTATTTTGATCCCCCTCTTTTAACCACTGTAATCTAGATTTTTTTGCCAAAATCTTTCCTCTTAATCATAGGCATTTTTTAGTCTGGATTTAAGAGCTCCCCAAGCATTCCAATTTCTATACCCCCCAGCCTCAGCCAACACATTGAGCTGCAGTTTACATTTTTCAATATCCAAGGCAACAATACATTTCTTATTTCTACTCCATTTCAACAACTCAAATCTACAGTGAGCTATCCTTATCTGAATGCCAATGAGAGGTGTGCCCAAAACAGGCATGCTCCAAGCACCTTCAATGATAACCTCTACTTCTTCCATCTTAGTCCATCTCAAATCAAAGTAGAACCTCTTCATTCTTGGTCTCAATCCACTCTCAGACTCCACAAAGAGTAAAACATGATCAGAGGACTGTTTGGCAACATGTTTCACACAAGTATTGGGAAATTTGGTCATCCAAAGGGGGGAGCCAAAAGCTCTATCCAGTCTCTCTTCAACAAATCCTTCCCCAGCCCTGTTATTAGCCCAAGTGAAAGGATGGCCCTTAAATCCAAGATAGCAAATAAATCTTCTAAAGCCTCGTAAGATGGCTTCAGACGTAAAGATATCCCCTTTCCTTTCATTTTGATTAGCAAGTTCATTAAAATCACCACTCAAGATACAGAGCTCACCCCACTCCTTGCTAGCATTCAATAGGTAATCCCATTGAAGATACCTTTGCTGCACATTAGTGCTAGCATACAAAAAAACTGTCCACATTCTATCCTTGCAGCCTTTCTTCTCCACATGCAGCTCAATGCTAAATTTAGTGATTTGATCTCGTGAACAGTAACACAATTAGCCTAAAAGGCCCAAATCCCCCCACTTCTCCCCTCAGGATCAACACAAATCCACCTCTCCTCAATTTTGAGTTTTCCACAAACCGTACTAATAAAAAATTTATTTTTTTTTGTTTCCGAAATAAAACATACATCCGGAAGGTGGAGTCTAATGGACTCCTTAAGCTAGGAAATTGTACAGGGCCCTCCCAGCCCTTTACAATTCCACCCACATAGCTTCATTTACACCTTTGGGACCATTTAGGCTGGTCCTCTCCACCATGAGCTCATCATCCAATTGATTCATTATACCCCTCTCCAATTTGCATTTCTTCAGCTTAAGGTCATCTTCCTTGCCCAGAGTGCTATCCATATCCAAACTTCTTTTTTTCCCACCACCACTCCCTTTAAAGATAGGTTGTTTGTTCTCTTTTTCCATCCTTTCTCTACCTAGGGAGCCCCCTTGTACAACTCTTTTTTTTCTTCCTATGGCTTTATTCCCCATAGTATTAGTCACATTATTCAGTGGGCCTTTACTACAACAGAAAGTGATATAAATATTTACCATGTTGTGATAATCCTATCCTTCCTCCATATTACAAACCTCCCCCTTGTTAGGCCCTTCAGACTGAACAACATGTTATCTAACTGTCCCAATTTTAATTTCCACAGGAGCTTGGGTTACTGGGTTGTTTTCTATCACACCTTCCATCTCCCTTTCTCCAGGACTTTGAATTATAGCCTTCCATTTATCAACTGTTGATATAGGTTTGTTTATTTCCTCATTGCCTTGACTATGTGATTCCCCCTTCTCAAACAGTACAAGAGCACTTTTTTCAATCTGTTTTTGACCTGGGGTGTTGATTTCCTACTCCTTATCTGTCTGGAGTTCACTATTCCCCTCAATATTTCCATTCCTTCCTTTCTGGAGTACGGCATATTTCTTTTTCCAGTTTTTCCTGCAAAATTGAGAGTAGTACTCCACAACCAATCTCCAAATTGTCCTTCAATAAGGCTCCCTGTTTGGATATTATTTTTCCTTCTTTCACATATGTTAGACAAATATTTTTATCATGATTTTGATGATTTTGTTTTTACACCAAAACAATGTTCTTAAATGTTGTCCAAATACTCCTAAATGATTTAAAATATTTTTACTAATTTTTCGGAGTATTTCTTCAAGTTTATTTTCGACAAAAATTGGACAACACTTTTGATAATTTTGTGTTAATGTGTTTTCACACCAAAACAATATTTCTAAATGTTGTCCAAATACTCCCGATCGGTCTAAAATATTTTTACGGAATATTTCTTGAAGTTCATTTTCGACAAAAATTGGACAACTCCTCTGCTTTGAGGTCACCCGGTCGCCCTATAGGGCAACCCGTATCTGAAAGTTGTGCCAAACAGAGAACTTCATGTTTGTTGAAAATAGTGAGGTCGATCGGTCACCCGATAGGGCGACCGGTGGCGTAAACCGGTCGACCTATAGGGCGACCGGTACCTAAAGTTTGGTTCAAATTTGCAAACTTCTCTGTATTGATTTTCTGAAGAGACGGACCGGTCCACACAAGGGGCGACCGGTCGCACACCCCGTCGATCGGTCCCCCTGTGTATTTTTCGTGAAAAATACTTTCAAAACTTATCTCTACGCGACCGGTCGCTATAGGTTTTTGGCAGCAAACTATCTGTTGAGTTTGCAGACAGTTTTCCTTAAATTATGGGGTTGATTTCTAACAGCTATAATCTTGATCTTAATTGCATATTTTTGTAGAAATCGGTCCCCAAGAGGAGCCTATCCATGATCAATCATCTCCTATAAATAGAGTAAGATTTGAAGCAACACAATAAGAGAGAATATTACAACACAACAAGATACATTCAAGCAAACACTTTTGTTCTTCTATTTCAATATTCTTGTTGTAATAGTCTAAAGTTTTACACTTTCACATCTTGAGGTTTAGGCTTAATTCTTGATTACACTTGCACTCAAAATTTGTATTGTTCATTATAGAGTTGTAATCTTGAATTTTTGTGGTCATCATTCAACACAAGATATCCTTGTGAGTGTTCTTGTGGTAAGAACACACTTGGGTGATCTAGGTGTTAGGTGCAAGAAGATTGTGGTAATCTTCTTATTGAAGAGTGTGGTGCTCTTTGAGGTGTTGAAGAATTTGGTGTTCTTCAAGGTTGAAGATTGTGGCGATCTTCACAAGGTGTCGTTGAAGGAAGATTGTGGTAATCTTCTAGGGAGATTGTGGTAATCTCCAAGGTGGTGTTGAGGAAGAGTGTGGTGCTCTTCAAGGTGATGTTGTATTAATTGTGGTAATTAATAAAATCTTTTTTCTTTTTCAAATCCATCCCGGAGATAATGGGGTGGTAGAGGATTAGGCCCTAGGTGGGTTGAACCTCTATAAATCGACGCGTGTTGTTTACTTCCCGCACCTTCATTCTTGTCTTGGCTTGTTTGATTCGAAAAAGAGGGCATAATCGAGAAAATGGAGATAATCTATTCACCTCCCCCCTCTAGATTATCGTAGCCGCTTGGATTTACAAGTGGTATCAGAGCCAAACTCTTTGGCAAGCTCATTCCACATCGCGAGTAAAGAGGAACGATCATCGGCTACGAATGAAGTCTACTTTACCGGCGCCTCCACCAACAAGCCACCAGTATTTGACTCCAAAATTTATACATTTTGGAAAGAAAGAATGGAATGCTATTTATAAAATTGCGGGTTCGATATTTGGAACACAGTCATCAATGGAGAATCTATTCCGATGAAAAACACACCTCACATCTCCAAAGCTCTCAAGGAGCTCAATGATGAAGAGAAGGAAATCATCTCCTTAAATGGTAAAGCTCTTAATATTATGTATTGCTCACTTACCATTTCGGAATATGATCATATTGTAGGAATTAAATCGGCACATGGAGTGTGGAGAAAATTAGGAGAAGTATATGCTAATGGAAGGAGGCACTCAAAAGCATCTACTTCTCAATTGGACACAACATCAAATCCAACAACATGGGATGAGCCTCTTACAACTTCCAATGATAAAGAAGTCGAAAAATGTCTTATGGGTATCGAAGAAGAAAATGAGGTATGTTCTAAACCCTCTACTTCTTATGATAATGAATTACACAATGACTATGGTAATTTGCAAAATGATTTTGATGAGCTTTAAAATGAATTTCAAAGTTTACTTGTTAAATACAAAAATTTGAAAAAGGAATTCAATGTTTTGAAAAATGATAAGGATAGTTTATTTACTTCCTATGAATCACTATCATGTGCTCACACCACCACTCTCGATAAGGTTAGAAGTCTTGAAAAAGAAAATAGTACTCTTGTTGAGGATATTAATTGCATGAAAAAGGATTTATCAAAATTCAACTTGAGTACCGATAAAATGACCAAAATTGTTAATGTTTATAGTTGTGATAAATTGAAACAAGGACTTGATCATAAGCCTAATGTTGTTTATCATAAGAAAAATAGTCAAGTCTCTAAGCATGTTGGTCATTATACTTCTAGAATTATTACATGCTTCTATTGTGGTAAAAAGGGTCACACTGTTAATACTTGCCGGGCTAGAAATAGCTCTAATTATTATTGGAGACCTAAAAGTCTCAAAGCTAACCCCAAAGGACCCAAACACTTGAGGGTACCACAAAACAATGTCATATTAGGTATCCGGCGGAATAACAATCAAAGAAAATTCATACCGCCAAGAAGACATCAAATGACCGGCTCATTTGATCAAAGAAGAAGACATCACCACAATGAATTTCCAAAAGAAAGACACTATCAACAATGGGAAGGACACAATCCTTGGAAATGGAGCAATTGGATAAGTTATCATCAACAAGATGATTTTCAAAGAGGAGGATACCATCAACAATGGGAAAGACACAACCCATGGAAATGGCGTAATTGGTAAACCGTATCTTCCTATTTAAAAATGCATTTTATTATTAGGCATGTTTTTATTTGTGCCTTAATTGTCAAAATAATTTTTCAAAATATTTTTTAAATGAGGTGTTCTATATACTTGTGTTTTTAAAATCTTTTGAAAAAGGAGACTTTGCACATTGCTTTAAAAAAAAAACTCTTATGCATTTACTAAGATTTATGTGCTTTATTATCTCTTTTGGATTTATATAAGCATTCTTGTGATATATCTTATTGCTTTAGCCTACACTTGTATCATATTGTTTTGTGCAAGTCTTGTTTTAGAATTGTGTAGGGTATATACTTCTTCCTCAATGGTTATCTACTCATTATTTGACAAGAGAGACATAAACTATCGAGGTACGCTCACCATTGTTATTCATCTCATAGACTCGATATATTTTTGCCATATGCCCATGTGCTTGCTTTTCAAGATATTTCAAAGTATTTCATACAAGTGCCATTAAGAGGATTTTTCGATTTTTGAAAGGCACTATTCAATAAAGCTTGTTTTATCCAAGACTTGTAAAGAATTATACTTTATTTAGATAAAACATTCGATTTTTATCCTCCTCTCAAAATTATGCATTTGATTGCACGTATTCATGTCCTTAGTCTTATTTGCTTTGTCAAAAACTCTTGTTCAAATACTTCTTTTAAATAAGGTCTCGACTATATGCTCTCGGATTTTCAAATTTCAAAATAGACCTTATATAGCTTTCTATAAGCATATTTGAACTTACATGTTTTTATTGAACTCTTGATGATTTTCTTTAATGCATAGTATGTGTTACTTGTTACAGTGTCTATATTATTCGATATTACTAAGCTCTTGTGCAAGATATCTTGTTAAGATTTTGCAGAAATTTTTGGTATAAACTCGATGATCAAGGCAACATTGTTCAAAACAAGGCAAGATATTTTCTAAGTTGATGCAAGGTGAATTTGAGATGAGCATGATGGGGGAGCTCAATTTCTTCCTTGAACTTCAAGTTAAACAATGCCAAGAAGGTGGATATATTTCACAATCAAAGTATACAATAGAACCTTTGAAGAAGATAGGCATTGAAGAAGGAAGAACCATCTCAACCTCTATGGCAACCAATGTAAAGATTGACAAAGGTTGAGGAAGGCATATCGGTTGACAAACATATTTGAGGTATGTTCATTTACTTTTATTACTCCCATAGACTCGACATTTTTTATGCATTATGTCTATATGCTCGACTTAAAAACAATCCCAACGATTCTCATTAAAGTGTCGTTGAAAGAAATTTTCAAATATTTGAAAGGCACTTCCTATAATGGCTTGCTTATCCATAGACTTTAAAAGCATTTATATTTTTCTGGATAACAAGTCCGGTGATAAAATTTCTCAAAATGTGGTTTGTTATAATCAAACTAAATATATTGAGATTCTACATTTTTAAGGGATTGCGTTTCTTAAACATAAAATTGAGATGTGTTTAATTCTGTCTCAACGATAACTCGCGAACATTTGTTTTTAACCATTAACCGCCGAGTATTTTACCTCATTTTGAGCTTGTTTAGGCATAATGTATATTGAATGAGGTCTACGTTTGCATTTTGCACGTTTTTAAAACTTAGGGGTGAAAAATCGGATTTTTGGATCAAATTCCGAATTACTTAGGAACAGACAACTTAAGGGACAAAATAGAGGGAGGTCGACCGGTCGGCCTCTACCTCGACCGGTCGGCCTACCCTCCAACCGGTCGCCCATGGTGAAAATTTTGATAAAATTGGTTCTGTCCCAGACTTAGTCTATTTCATGCGGTTTTCACTATTTTCACACCCCTTTGCAAATTTCACACACAATTCACTCAAAATGATTTCTTTCTTGTAAATTATACATTTTTGAGTTTATATTATTGTTATATCATCCATGATACTCGTCCTCTCCGATTAATTGGTAAGAATTCTTCTTCTTTATCTCAATTGGGTTGAACCCTTGAGAATGTGCTTTATCTTTGATATATTGTTGGAATCCTTATATTCTTATGTTGGGTATGATGATTGTAGTTGGATGATATTTGTAAAATTTCATTTGGTGATGAAAATTTGGCTTGGTTATTTTTACAAGGGTTATATACATCTTCTTTATTATTTGACGCCCGCCAAGTGTTCGATAAAATATTTCTATGAAAAATTCATCACCTACATGATTCTCTCGATTTCAAAAGTCTTATATATTTATAGAGATCATGTTTTGTCAATCAAATGAGCTTTTGCAAATCAAATGATCAATTTTTCCTCTTATTTGGATTATAAGCTTCAATGTTCAAATAGCTCGATAAATTGGTTAAATTGCACACTTTGATATGGATATATGATGTTTTTATCGTGCTAACATTCTTTTTGATGATTCCAAAGGAGGAGAAACAGGTTATAAGCTCATTAGCTCGTAATAGCTAAAATAAGCTCGCGAAAGAAGCTATAAGTTGTGGCTATTAAATGCCAAAAGTTGTGGAGTATACTTAGTTCATTTGTTGTATTATGGACTTATCTACATGACTAATGATGTTTTGTTGACAGGGGGAGCTTATAAGCTCTTGATACTTAAGATCTATATGTAAAAGCTGAGCTTTTAGCTTCTGGTTGATTGCTTCTATATTACTCTTGTTATGCATATTGATAGGGGGAGTTTTTGCAAAAATATTTTTGAAAATCTTTACTCCCATCCTTGTGATTATTATGCGTGGAATGTTGTCGCTCTCAATGGATATTTATTTTTAACCGGCAAAATTATTTTGTTTTCTAAATCGACCTCTTTAAATTGTTTTGGTTTGTAATCATCAAAAAGGGGGAGTTTGTTAGATAAATATTTTTATCATGATTTTGATGATTTTGTTTTTACACCAAAACAATGTTCTTAAATGTTGTCCAAATACTCCTAAATGATTTAAAATATTTTTACTAATTTTTCGGAGTATTTCTTCAAGTTTATTTTCGACAAAAATTGGACAACACTTTTGATGATGTTGTGTTAATGTGTTTTCAGACCAAAACAATGTTTCTAAATATTGTCCAAATACTCCCGATCGGTCTAAAATATTTTTACTATTTTTTCGGAGTATTCTTGAAGTTCATTTTCGATAAAAATTGGACAACTCCTCTGCTTTGAGGTCAACCGGTCGCCCTATAGGGCAACCCGTATCTGAAAGTTGTGCAAAACAGAGAACTTCATGTTTGCTGAAAATAGTGAGGTCGATCGGTCACCCGATAGGGCGACCGGTGGCGTCGACCGGTCGACCTATAGAGCTACTGGTACCTGAAGTTTGGTTCGAATTTGCAAACTTCTCTGTATTGATTTTTTGAAGAGGCGGACCAGTCTACACAGGGGCGACCGGTCGGACACCCCATCAACCGGGCCCCCTGTGTATTTTTCGTAAAAAATACTTTCAACGCGACCGGTCGCTATAGGTTTTTGACAGCAAACTATCTGTTGAGTTTGCAGACAGTTTTCCTTAAATTATGGGGTTGATTTCTAACAGCTATAATCTTGATCTTAATTGCATTTTTTTTTTGCAGAAATCAGTCCCCAAAAGGAGCCTATCCATGATCAATCATCTCCTATAAATAGAGGAAGATTTACAAGAGAGAATATTACAACACAACAAGATACATTCAAGCAAACACTTTTGTTCTTCTATTTCAGTATTCTTGTTGTAATAGCCTAAGGTCTTACACTTTCATCTTAAGGTCTAGGCTTAATTCTTGATTACACTTGCACTCAAAATTTGTATTGTTCATTATAGAGTTGTAATCTTGAATTTTTGTGGTCATCATTCAACACAAGATATCCTTGTGAGTGTTCTTGTGGTAAGAACACACTTGGGTGATCTAGGTGTTAGGTGCAAGAAGATTGTGGTAATCTTCTTGTTAAAGAGTGTGGTGCTCTTTGAGGTGTTGAAGAATTTGGTGTTCTTCAAGGTTGAAGATTGTGGCGATCTTCACAAGGTGCCGTTGAAGGAAGATTGTGGTAATCTTCTAGGAAGATTGTGGTAATCTTCTAGGAAGATTGTGGTAATCTTTAAGGTGGTGTTGAAGAAGAGTGTGGTGCTCTTCAAGGTGATGTTTATTAATTGTGGTAATTAATAAAATCTTTTTTCTTTTTGAAATCCATCCCGGAGATAGTGGGGTGGTAGAGGATTAGGCCCTAAGTGGGTTGAACCTCTATAAATCGACGCATGTTGTTTACTTCCCGCACCTTCATTCTTGTCTTGGCTTGTTTGATTCGAAAAAGAGGGCATAATCGAGAAAATGGAGATAATCTATTCACCCCCCCTCTCTAGATTATCGTAGTCGCTTGGACTTACAACATCCACAGTAAAAGCAGAAACTAGGCAAAGCTTCATATTTGAAGTCCACCCATTTGTTCGCTCCTTCTAGAGAAATGTTTGCTCCTTGAATCAACGGTTTACTCAGATCAATCTCTGCCAAGATTTTAATAAATCTACCATTACTACTCCCCGTCTTCGGCACCATGACATCCAAAACTTTATTATACATCCTTCCAATCTGAATGCCTACTTCCGCTTGCCACCCAATGAACTGGTAGATTCTAGATCTGGATCCACACCTCAGCAAGGTTAAATCCCTACAGGTTCCTGCCCACCTACTCAAACCACTCTCTGAGGATTAAGGACTGATTATTGAATACCCATGGTTTACCACGTAGGACCTTGTTCCTATCTGCTATGTTTTTGAAGGCAAACTGAAAACTATTCCCTCATATCTCTCTCATGACAAAAGAATCCTTGGTTTGCCATATCGATGTCATAGTTGTTTTCAGGCCATAGAAATTGGCCCTTTTTCCCCCATGGATTTTTCCAATGAGACTTCTTCTACATTCATCCACACACACGACAATATCCCTAGTATCTAAAGCAATATCGTCTTTCTCCTCAGCAGACAAGTTGATATTTTTAAGGATATCTGAGATATCTCCATCCTCACTGTCAGGGACCACCTCCTCAATCATACTTCACTTTCTAGCACGTGAACTTACCTGCAACCAAACAAAGACACCAAGGAGCGAAGAAAAAACAGGGGTTAAAAGGGAATAAGCAGACAAAAACATAGAGCAATAAATGTGTGGAAAATGTTGGTAAGCTTTAAAGGCTCCACTAATAAATGAAGACAAGCAAAAGATGTAAGAGAGAAAGAAAAACAATGGAACAGGACAACATACTAATGGAACAGTTCTACAAGGATAAAAAAACTACACACTAATGGAACAGATCTGAAGGGCGGCTATTAGGGTTTAAGACTTCCATAACCATGGAACTAAAGCACTCTAGAGAGAGAGAAAAACACTTCATACAAAAGACTTTGGAGTTTGTTATAAATGACATGTCATTTGTTTGTGCAATATTTGGTCAATTTCAAGTTATCAGTGTTCAATTCCAATTATTCAGCCTAATACTGAAAAGTTAGATTATTATTTTACCTACATAAAACAACACGAAATTGACCAAAAAAAATACAAACATGAAGGTAACCATGCATGGGATAGAATCACGACAAAACGTTCCACAATCGAGATGCGTTGGGTGACAAAATGCAAAATCCATGTTGTTGAGATAATAAAGTGTTCGAAATTTTGATGGGAAAATGATTTCACCCCTTAATTTTACAATCATATTAACTTTTTCATTTGTCAAAACTTTCCATCAATTATTCACAAGAAAGTCGGAACACAAATTTGTACTTTTTCAAGAAAATTGGGGAGACGTAAAAAATCAAAACAAATTAACAAGAATTCATCTTCACAATCACACAGACAATCAAATAGAAAACGCTGGTTAATTTCCATCTCTCTACTCTTGCTTTATCTCTCTCACAGTTACTGACACAGCATCCAACGATCAGAAATCATCCATAAATTCCTGTTCGTTTGTGCAACAATCTGAGTATAACTCATCTGTTTTACAGAGATAAAGGAGAGGGGGATGGCGCTTCTTTCATATCTGTCCACAATTAGCTGC
The DNA here is from genome assembly GCA_016081115.2 of Rehmannia glutinosa. Lineage (NCBI taxonomy): Eukaryota > Viridiplantae > Streptophyta > Magnoliopsida > Lamiales > Orobanchaceae > Rehmannia > Rehmannia glutinosa. The sequence goes on along the minus strand of CM071926.1, from coordinate 26,881,805 downwards.
CAATGGTGGGTTTATTCTTCTCCTTTTCGAGTTATTGTTGTCATAAAGATATGCTTCTACTTGCTTTTTTGTGTTGATTATTATGGATTCATTTGTTTTGGAATTTTGGGTTTGGTTTAATTGCAGGATGTGATTTCTCATCTGTTGGTTCAATTTGTGGTCATATATATGTCTCATGAGTCATACCTCTTCTATCCCAATTTAATTGCTCCTATCACCTTTTTGGGACACCTTTAAATTTGATTGCATTTCTTAAATGGGAACTCTCTGTTTTTTTTATGGGTTTTCCAAAAATACTTTTTAAATGACATGGATCACTTAGTCTCAAGTCAACAACTATTCTGGAATGTATTGTGAACAGAGATAACACGTTATTTTTATTTAAAACTGTGTGCGAATCAAAAACATAATATTGTCGATTCGATCTTTTCGTAATGGTAGAATGGTTGTTCTAAGTTCTTATATAGGTTGGGAGAAATGATGTACTAACCAATGTAGGAAAAGAAGAAATAAAGAAAAAGAGTAATGTAAAATTCTTAAAGTGATTTCATAACAAGGCAGAGTGAGGTATTATGGTTTTAAGTAAATGACTAAAATTTGAGGTCGAAGTATTGAATAAATTTTTAACAACTCACATTTGTTGTGTAAGTCTATTTGATACTCTTTATATAACTAAAGATAAATCCTTGAATCATCTTCCATATAATTAGCCGTAACTTGGGCAAAATCACTAGAGCTCGTTAAATTAAATATAATGAAACATATTTAGAAAATTAGGAAGTAAGCAACTTATGAGGTCAATTAAAGCATGCCAATGTCATTATAGTAACTTTATTTCTTAAGTGGGAAAAAAATGAGAATGCCAATGATCATAAAGGATACAAAATAGTTTTCGAGAGTCATTTTAGTTAATGTACTGCCATTGTTCCAAATTTGCATTTTTTTTTGGTTTACAATCTGAAGCTGACTTTATGTACTCAATTATTTATTTAAAGCCTTCATAAGGTAGAATTTCACCTTGAGCTAGATTGAAATGCTTTAATTCACGAGTTATAAATTCAATCTAGTTTTATCCTTGCAGTTAATTTCTTATATTCAGCATATTAACAAGGAAGAGATTTTGTCGGCATCTTTAGCAAAGCTCAGCGGGTTCTGGTCGTCGTCAATAAATTATATTATTTGTGAAGTAGTTTCATGGCTGGTGAAATTCTGTCACAAAATCTTTTCCATCCCCTGGGATATCCTTTTCGCAACCTCCTCCTCATCAACCTGAAATATCACGAATCTCAGTTACGAATGCATTAGATGGTCAGTTAAATTCTTCAAGCAATGAGCAAGCAGCATGTAAACGTCTCAAAGACATCCATATGGTAAGAGATTAAAATCCAAGGAATCGCACTACTTTATACTGGTAAATACGTTTTTTACTGCTAATCATGTATACAATACTTTAACTACTCCATTTCATGGTACCAAAATTTCCAAATATTTTAGAGAAATATTGGAAATCGCCGTTTAACAAATGCTTCATTTATAAACAATCATCAGCCAGGACGCTTGATGGAGGATTTCCTTGATGCTGCTAGTGACAACACTAACAAGAATCTTGAGACATGTGGAGTTCTTGGCGCTTTCCTTGTAAGTTTTCTTTATGTATGGTAAGAATATATTTATCGCCTCGGAAAGATAACTATTGTCATTGGACAGATTCTCAGTCCTAACAGCTTTATACTTCTAATCCTTCTTCTACTATGAAACCCAAACTGAGTTTCTTTGTGGTATATTATTTGACATAATGGCAATAAAAAAATTCTCAACCAACAACCATTTTCTAATGTCCTGTTGAGATGGGGTGCTATTGTTTCGTGTTTCCATATAGTAATTTTTATATGGTTGGAACAAATTGTTAGATAGTTTATTCTCTTGGAATTTACTTTGTTCTGTTATGAATGATGCAGAAAGATGGGACTTTTTATGTTACTACTCTGATAATTCCAAAACAAGAGGCCACCTCCAATTCTGTAAGCATTCCGGTTTTTCATGGAATTCCAAAATGATTCCTAGTCAGTTTACTAAGCACATTTCCATGTACACCAAGCTTGTAAATTGTTATGTTGTTCATTAGTGTCAGGCGCTAAACGAGGAGGAGATTTATTCCATTCAAAATGAAGAGTCCCTATTCCCTATTGGATGGATTCACGTACGTTGTTCAGTTTCTTTTCTTTCTTTAATCTACCAAAAATAGTCTGGGTTATGCCACTTATCCAAAGTAGAAACTGGTATTAAATAGACAAATCAGTAAGCTGGCATTTCATTATATGTTTCAGAATGTATAAATTTGTACAGGTTTAGACGGAGTTTGACAGTACCTTGTGTGTTTTTACTCTGGAATTTGCACAATTTAGTTTAACTTTTCATCTCCATTAGTAGTATTGCCTATTCATTCAATTTGTTTTTTTATGTTTTATCGTCTTTAGATATGAATATCTGTTAGTATATTCCCATCATGGATATCAAATTGATCATTTAATAATGATAAACTATATGATCATCGATCGTGATATCAAAATTAATGGAATATTAATACCTGGCAGTCCCATGTTCAATTGCAAAGTTGTGAGTATCATATATTTTGTTTGTTCACACGTATGAAAGCTTTAATTTTAAGAAATATTTCAAATTTTTTATTAAATATATTATCTATTACAGAGCTGAGCGCTTTTATGGGTAATCTTGTGTCAAATAATTTTTGGGTATCAGTTGTTGAAAAGTTGCATTTGAATGTGTAATATCATTTACCTAAGACAATTTCTTACATTTAACTTTTCCAAACTTTTCAGACACATCCATCTCAGAGTTGTTTCATGTCATCAATCGACCTGCACACCCAATATACATATCAGGTAATTGATCTCATTGCTATCACCCGGTCTAATAGTAGTTTTATCATATCACACTATTATTTAAGCTCTGTATTTCCTAGTTATAGTAGTACTTGACCCATAGTAGCACAATTGGACTCTATCCCTGTGTGAGATTTGAGTTAATAGTTATAATGGCATGCTATATTCTACTTCATATCCATGTGAGAATCAATATGAAACGATCATCTAACACCAGAATGTTCATAAACTTCTCTAATTATGCCCAAAGCCATGTGCTTATCTTATTCTGCCTCTTTAAAAAAATGTACATAAACTAATTTCTATGTTTGGGTTAAGGTGATGGTACCGGAAGCTGTGGGCATTGTCATGGCTCCAACTGATCAGTCCAGGTCTACAAAATTTGTGATAATCGTTGCTCTCGACAAGTGGACTACATCTGTTTTTCTATTAAATATCCGCAGCTTTATTCGCTTAATTTTTCTGAATTATTGTGTTCGCCAGGAAATATGGAATATTCAGACTATCTGAGCCCGATGGAATGAGCATTTTGAAAGAATGCCAAGAGAGGGGCTTTCATCCCCACACAGAACCAGTTAATGGAAACCCCATATATGAGGATTGCTCTAATATCATTTTCAATCCAAACTTAAGACTGCAAATATGCGATTTACGATAAGCTCTTTGTAAATATCAGTCTCTAGCTATCATATAACTTGTGTTCTGTTCTAGACTGAATGAGATTAATATCAGCATAAAAGCCTTCCCTTCCATTTTCTTCAAGTCAGCCTATGGATTCTTTTATGTTAGTAAGGTTTGTGCATGTCTGTATCTTGTGCTTTTCATGTATGTTATATTTTAGGTTTATTTTGACTTTTGAGCTGTGAGATAGTTGACTGCGATTGTGCGGTTCTTGTATGTGATCAAAAAGTCTTAGTTGGGGCACTTTAGTATCTCCCCTATAATTCTAAAATGAACGACTTATATAAAATTTTCATTTTGACATTTTCATTTATTAGTTCGTCACATCGTGATTCAACTAATTAGGTATCGGAAGGTTTTAGTTCGGGTCACATCAGTGAATCCAACGACATTGTGATTTCAGGTAATTTTTTGGGGTAAGTTCAAGAATGGCCTCTTTTGATGTTTCAGTTATAACTATAGCCTTCCATATTAAAAGAGTTCAAATATTCACTGAAGTTCCCATTATACCCTTTATAACAAATAAGGAAACATGATTAAATTCGTTCCAGATATCACAGAATATAAACACTTTCAGTTTCTGTCACCTGTTTCATTCGTGGCATTGTTACACCTACTTAGATCCAGTCTCCATTCGGAGGTTTTAAAAAGATCATGTCGGGTTTCAGTAGATAAACTTAACAAAGTTATAGAATTAAAAGATGTTCGATTCATTATCGATTCCAAACTAAGGTTTACAGGTGAAAATGGAAATAGTCCATTACGACCATATCAGGCCCAACATGCTTCCGTAAAATTAATAAATCCCTTAAAATTCATACCTCTTTTGACCAAAATTGAAGACCGGGTTAAGTGGTTCGCAACACCACCAAATGGAAAATTACGCCCCCGATCGTTTGACAAACAAACCTCACTGTTCAACCTCACCTCGGGAAGATGATCGCAAGTTATCCGACTCCTTCGTAAAAACCGCTCACAAGACCTTCGGTTCGTTTCCTACTCCAAGGCGTAAAAGTAATTCTTCAAAGGGGATTGATCAATAGTACATTATGAACACATGTTGAACAAACAAATTTTATTTTATTAAGAACTTAAAGAAAAATTTATTACATCGCAATCTCCTTTTGGGAGGAGAAACCCTTTAGCCTCTCATAAAGGCTATCACACTCTTGTACATAAAATTAAAAACTAAAACTGAAAACACTCTGGAAATTCTAAACTCACAACAAAAGGAATTTTACAATTCAAGTTTATTGTAAGAAGACTAAGGGAAATGTTCGATGTCATCATCCTTCTTCAAACTATGGTTTAAATAGATGTAAGTCCGGATTTCAATTTCGGACTTCAGCTCTTGTTGAAATGTAAGACGTCACTGCTTAAATCAAACTCTTGAATTATTGCTTGCTTCCACTTGCAGCAATTAGTTGGCATTTCCCTTTCTTCACATGGATTGGCCCCATCTTGTCTGGTATCCGAAGTTCTTTATACAAACTTACAAATCCTGCTGACTCATCCTTTGTCTTGTAATACTTTGGACGGCATCTTTCATGGACCCACTTTTCGTCTTTTTCCTGAGTGGGTTGTTACCTGTCTAGAGTCACATGTCTCCACTGACTTTGTTGGGGAATCTACTTTTTTGGTGGTCCCCGAAACTTTGGATACTTCTGTGACTTTTCTTCTCCGTTGTCGGGTCTTCTCCGGTCGATTTTTGGCCGGAATCCTTTGCCAAATTCCGGTTCCTTCTGGTTTTGACATTCGGGACAGACCTGAAGTTCCCAATGGCCGATGTGAGCCATATTGCGGTATTTCCGGCAAGTTTCTTTACTCCCCGGTAGCTTGTTTTCCCACAGAAGATTTCTTTTCTTTTCGAATAAGTCTTCTGCAAATCTTGTTGTTTTTCCTGTCATAGTATTCAACAGGAATGATCCGTTCACTGAATTTTGATAAAACTTGAACGGAAACTTGACTTTGTCCATCTCAGTAAGACAGACCCACAATCCCCATGCCGTTCTTGTAGTAATTTGATCTTCGGTGAAGGTCATGGCCAATTGTACTTCTTCTGAACTAGCCTCCTTGATATTTTTGAAGGCTCTTTCATCTGGTCGTCGAAGCCTGACGTAATGGAAGGCTTCATGTCCACCCTTTCATCTTCGGTGACGGGCTCTGTTGCTGCACTTATGAAATACAGCTCCAATGTATCCGTCGAACTCCAAAATGTTATTAATCCCTTTGTAATTAATAACAATTCTTGGTTTTCCTCTTTTGATTTCTCCATGGTTTCTGACTAAGAACCCTGGACTGCTGTACGGAGAAACTCCTGGTGAAATTAACTTAAGGTCAAGATGTTCCTTAAATATCTTCTGCATATCCTCACGATCCTCCTGGTTCATTAGGATTGGTTTGAATCTTACAAACTCGTACTCCTTTCCAGGTTTAACCTTTAAGGAAGCTTTAAGCTCGTTCTTATCCCACCAAGCCAAAGGATCTTCATTGTAATTCCTTTGGATCTTCATTGATATCCTCGAGTGATATTTGTTCCTCTAGGGTCACTTCACTCTGCGGACTCTCCATTAGACTCATCCATAATTCTGCAATGCTTCTGGAGTAACTCGTTCTTCTCCTTGTACTCTGAATGAATACAAGTTATTATCCCATATCTTCTGATCCTTCTGACTGGAACCAAATTGTATATAGGATAATAAAGCTTCACCAAATTTCCTTCGATCCGCCATTTTTGGATTGCGAAGTTTGGCTTCATCACCACGCTTGCTGCGAAAAGTAATAGGCATTTTTCTGTAAAATGCTTCCCGCAGTCTTTGGACAATAATCTTATGATCACATAATGTTGTGAAAATAAATCTTCGTGTCTCGCTCTCCTGTGTAAATCGCTTGAATGTTTGTAGGAAGTTGTTTCCTAGCAAAACATCTGCACCTGTATCATGGAAATAGATTGGTGGTGTTTTCACCTTGTACCATGGGGTACCGCCTGCGCCTCCGATCATGATTTCTGCTTGTTTAATTCCTCTGTTAAGGATAAGAATCCTTTTAGAGAAATCTCTTCCTCCAATAGCTGGTAAATCTTCTCCAATTTCTTTAGGAAAAAAACATCTGGCTTTGCAGTACATATTCTGGCACCTGAATCAATATAGGCGGCGAAATACTCGGCCTTGTATTCAGCATATAACATTCCGATAGAAATGTATATGGAGAATGGACTAGTGATCATCTGATTCTATATCTTTTATCTGCCACTGTGAACTCCATTCCTTCTTGTAATCTTTCCCAAGGTTTATGATCCTCGAGAAATTCAATTCCCAGTATTAATTGTTAAGGATTTTCCTGCAACTCTTGTGATAGTAAGCTCAATTTCTCCTATCTTCGCTTCCTTGATACCGTCCAACAATTGGTTGTTGGAGATAATATAGAACATCACAAGGAAAAATATTATCCTTTTGAGTGATGTCGAATATTACTTCCACTTCTCGCCATCCTTCTGGACATTTCAGCTCTCATGCTGTTTTGAAAACATCTGAGATACGTTGAACTGTACTTGGTCTCCTTTCTTCCCAACGGCTGCTACTCGTCATTATGTCCTGTTAGAAAGACATCATTCTTGGCTCAACTCTCAGACTTCGACTTTTGTTGAAGACTAGTTGATCTTGTATTTTCATATCGATCTCCTTGATAGTTGGAGACTCAATAATCTCTGGTAAAACCACCCTGGCAAAGTCCTCGAAGATTTTTGGGACTTCAATAAATTCCTTTCTCAAGAATACTTCTGAATGATGTGTATTCGAGAGAGCATAAGATATCTTGTATGTGATCGAATAGGGTCTGTACCCTTCTTTCATCAACTCGACTCTTTTGAAATCTTGATGAATGGTTAGGACTCTACTAAAATCTCGATCTCCCAGATTGTATGCAATTCTAGGATAGACATTAAATGCCAATTTCCCAAAGATACAAATTTCTGTAATCAGCTCCAAGGCATGAATCCTTGAGGTTTAAGATTCGCTTGTCAAATATAGCTAGATTGAGCGGCGAATCTATTCCTTCTTTGAATGTTGCTTTAATAATGACTCTTATGGCTCCAATATGAATCCATGAGAGTGTATTTGCAACTTCTCTTTTAACTCTGCTTTTGATCTCCTGGATTTCTCTAATAGAGACCAACTGCATCTCGATCAGGTTCCCGGTAAACTCCATCGGAATGGCAAATTCTCTGGTTGTTACCCGGTGGATAATTTGGTGTTTTCTATTACGAAAACCAATCTTATCCAAAGCCTTTTCCATTGCTCCAATTGTAAATCCATCATAGATTTGAAGCTTTGGATCTTTCTTCATAATTCTCATAAGAGTCTTATGAGACACCGTAATCTGAGAGAGAATCTGATATATCCTCCCCGACCCGTCATGAAGAATTTCTTCTTCACTCGATTCTCGAATCGGATTCACTTCCATCCTCGAGAATAGATCTCTTCTTCATAGATGCTTTCATCCGAGGGAATATCCTCAAATTGATACACTTGTATTAAATCCACGATAATAGATGAGCTTCTTCGATTTCTCGGTATAGCCTCGAACCTGCCTGGACTCCTCGTTTTTATTGTATGCGGGCAATCCGTTGAGATATGCCCTCTTGCTCGCATGTCCAAAGAATTACGAGTCTTTGAAACTTTCATTAGCTTTAGTGTGAGCACGCCCGAAAGTTCTTCTCCTGGATTTCTGTACCGCTTGATTAGAACCCGATGATGAGGCTCTACTCCCTGCTTAGTCTTTGGTCTCGCCCGATTTATAACTTCGGGCTTTTTGTTTTGACTAACCTCCTGGTCTCCATGAAGACCCGTTTCTTTTATTCTTTGCTTCTCGGCGGTATGGATGGCTTCTATCCTTCTTCTTCTTCTTGTGCCTCCTTGGTTGACCTCCCACAACTGTTGGGATATCATTATCCACGCAACATAGAGGAACTGTTTTGTTAATTCCTCTTAATCTTTTGTAATTCTTGTATAGAGTCGCTTGGTAACACCATTCGGATAACTTGGCCTTTAGGAAAGACATTTTTCTCGCCCACGCTTTCTACTTGACTCCACCCTTGTATTCCCCGATAAGCATTTCTCTCCGGGGACTCGGAATCTTGGCAAAGAATAGGCATGCGGCTTCTTTTTTTCCTCAATCTTGATTTCCACCAAGATTCGGTGAACAACTTGATATATTCGTCAAGATGACAAATATCCATAACTTCAAGGCTATAGAGGGCTTGTTTATATCACTTTCTTTTTTCATCCTCTAATCCTCGAAATAACATGTTCCGATGAACTGGATTTTGAATAGTTTAGCCATACCATCGACAATTCATTTAAGTGATTCCCCTGATGTGACCGAACTTTTCGTACTAAGATCGGTCATATCCTGGCAATCTTCACCGATCCTTCAAGACTCATTTCAAGGAGTAAGATGAATGAATCCTTTGTAAGATCGAGGGTTCTCTTTAAATTCTCATACCAAGCCCATTCATCAATGAGAACTTCTCTATTTTTAAAATCGGGATGTCCAGTTTAACATCAACCCATATGGATGTATTGGGTCGAGGTGCGATCTTCCATAAGGCGTCGATAAATATTCGGCCTTCCAAAGAGGTTGTCTAGTTCTGCAAGAGGGTTTCGACCTCCTGTTCTCGAAAGTGGATCACTCCCGGTCGTGAAATCCCAAAGATGTGGCATCCTCTCGTCCCGAGCTCCATGATGCGAACCCGCATTTTCTTCGACGTTAGGATTAATCGGTGGCGGTGGTGGTGGAATTGGTCTACCTTGTGGGTCATAGGTAACCAAAGCGATTCTCACCGCTGCGTTCATCTTTAAATCTACAATACCTAATCCCGCCAAGGATTCTCGCAGTCATGTAGATCTTTAAGATTCATCTTTTCAATATCCATCTTTTTTAATTTTTGATGGATTTTCCTTTGATTAGAGCAATGAGTTGTTCCTCATCTATCAACTTTCGTATAACTTCGGTTGATTTCCTTTTTGGTGTAAATAAGGTACCGCCCCAAAATCAATACGTTTCCTTCCTCCGGATGAACTCGGCCTGTCCTCCAGGTTCTTGACTCGTTTACAATATTATGAAGGAGTTCAAGAGTTTCCTTCGATATTTCACCATCGTCTCCATCCGTTCTCGATCTCGATGAACTTGTCTTTGGTAGATGAATATGGCGGTTGCCATAATTCCGCACCGCCTTCGACTTCTCTAAGATCTTCTGAGAACTTAGATTTGTCTGGAAGTATCTCGTTCCACTCTCGGTACTCCATCGGAATCATTGTTCGATGGGAATTTTCATGAACCGTTTCTTGAAGGTTCATCAAGTGAACATATATAGTGCAGTTAAGCATCCGAATCGCCTATAATATTCTCTCGCATTTTGCATTGCCTTAAGGTTCCCCGTCGGCTCCTCGCCTTCTCTTTTCTTCATGTTGGTATTCCCATATGAAACCTGGTCAAGGTGTTCTTGTGCATACATCGTCAATATTTGACGATATGACCTGTAAGGGGTACATCTCGGACATCGGTCCGGATCCATAATCTCGGAGTAATTTCTCCTCACCAATTGTTAATTACATAAATATAATAAATTTACTAAAAGTTCTTAATAAACCTAGGCTATGATACCATTTTTACGGCCCTTAAAACCTTTAAAAACCATTAGTTTGCCTTCAACCTTGTATAAGGGGTATTTTGGGGTTTTATCAAATAAAAAGGCTATTTTTGAAACTTTTGAATAAGTGAGGCTAAAGTTGAACATGTGCTTTAAAATTAGGCCATTTCTAATATCTACCCTAATTTTTTGGAAGTACCCTAGCTCAATTGATTTGAATCTAGCGGAGGTACACATTGATTAACCTCTTCAAATAAGATTCCATTGAAGTGGCGCCCAATTTGTGAATAAAATCGTACGTTGTACTACTAAACATCAGAACTACATGAGAAGGGCAGCCCATGTGCATCATTGTAAGAAGTCTGCACAATGTTTTGTGGACAAAAGAATAAACCAACTTCTTTAGCCATGGTCATGCATACCAAGAATAATCAACATATAATTGATTTTTTTTTCTTCTCATTTTTCCTATACCAATTTTGTTGTGTGTTGTTCCTGGGGAGCTTGGTTTTTGCTAAGAGACCAAATTTGATTTTTATATCTCAAAATTTCTATGAATTGAGAAATAAATATTAGAGTTACTGGTTGTTGGTTGAGGGGTGGGGGTTGGAGGGCGGTGGGGGAGGGGTGGGTATGGGACACTAGTCACCAGCCCTCTTGATTGTTTGGAACTATATGTTTCGACATGTACATTTTCCTGTATGGAAATGTGTCAAATTGGCCATTTCCAACTTGAAAAAATTAAAAATAGCCAACTTTTTCACACTTTTTTTTAGCTATTTTGGGGTGAAATGACATTCATACCCTTTAAGCATATTACACTAGGTCTTATACCTCTCTTTCTCCTTTTCACTTTTACTTTCACTTTCTCTCTCTCAACAGTATTCAAATTTCAAAGACAAAATTTTCCGGCGAATTTCTGGCAACCCATTTTCCTGATCGGAATCTCGAAATAATGTAAGCATTTTGTTCACTATCTCATTCTTTATTCATTTCACTATCGTATTTAGTTTGAGGTTGGGTGTAGAATAGATCTGAAAACCATAGACATTGACAAAAAACCAGTTCGAAATAAGCTCGAACAACAGCCTGCAAATGTAACTCGAATCGAGTTACAGCTGACTCGATTCGAGTTACAGCTAACTCGATTTGGGTGTTAGGGCTCTTTTGAAGTCGTGGTTTGACAAAACTTTCACATTTTCTTAAGTGAATCAACGCGTTAAGCATCTTCAAGCTCGCTACAACTTTTTCGCTAATATGCTTGCCACTCCAGGCGTTGTTTGGGACCGCAAACAAGATTTCGTTCATTCTACTCATCAGAATCGGCTTGACTGGGCCAGGGTAATTTGAAGTTCATTTTCTACTCATCTTCAAGCACTACATTTTACTTCTAATTTTAAATTTTTGTTATTTTTTTGTACATGTAGGTTGATGCAACACTCGCAACCGCTTACGAGTTCGACGGGGAACCACTATTTGACAAACTCGCCCTGCTATTCAAGATGGAGCCTTGGAAGAAGGAAGTTGTCGAAATTTTGCCATGGACACTTGTCCCTCGATATTTGCCTAAGCGTCCCCGTTTTGAGGAAGGAACTTCATCAAAGTCCAAACCTAAGTATACTAAATTGTTTGGTTCTATGTTGTATTTTAAGTTCTAAAGATCAGAGTCATTTTAAGTGGTTTGGTGTATCTTAACTATTTGTTGCTTGTAGTCCTGCTTAAATTTGAAAGAACTCTTTGTTGTTTCGATTGATTAAATTCAAACATTTCGTACATTCTGCTTTGAGTTAGATAAGAAAAAAATTCGGCATGTACACTCTGCTTCGTGCACAAACCAACCTCAGTAACACACCCCAACCTGTCATACCAACACATCCAAAGACAATCAAAACAACCAACACATCCAACACATCCAACACCACCTACACATCCAACACAATCCCGCATAACCAACACATCCATCACAATCAACACCACCAAAGACATACCAAAATAAGATGTAATATATCGAGCAATCAACAAATATATACACAGTCAATATGTACATCGCGAAAGTCAAAATAGAATAAAAAGTGCAAACTAATCCCTAGGTACAACCTCTGTACTATGCGCAAAAATCGCCAACGCCATCTTCCGACGATACTCGCGGATGGTATCTGATGTCTGAGCCGCGGGGATGGACTCACCCAACAAACGCTCGACGTACATGTAGGCAAACGCGCCCAACTGTCGCTGGCTATCCATCTGTATGAACTGATCATCTGTTGGCATCGTCCTAATGGCCAACATATCGCATCTAATCGGAATCCCGCGATGCTCAAAATATCGACCAGCAGCGAGCACTCGGGGAAAAAGACGTCGAAGCGGGAGCAGCTGGTGATGACGGCGATAAAAGATGGTCGGGTCAGAAGGATCATTCATCTGATGCGACAATGGGTCGTACAGCTGAATCTCCCAATCGAGCAGCCGAACGCGACATACGACCCAATGCCCAGTGCATAGACATATAAAGACGATCTATAGGTAATAATTGAAACATTGTTATTGGATTATATAACTAATACGAACTACAAGTAAGATGCAATAAAGTTATAACGTGACTAATACTTACATCTGGGACCTCGTACCAAGGCTGACCCCACGGTGGAGACTACCCATGAACATACGCTAGCAGCTGTCTGGGTACATTCCAATCTACGTACGGGCAGCTACTCCCGTAAGTACCCAGACACTCCTTGTCATCAGCATGGATGGTATCCCATGTACTCTTTAAGTTTATCTGTTGATAATTTTCATTCATTCTAAATCAAAAGTATCAACATTTGAAAGTATATTAAACGAACGTCAAATAAAATTAAAAACTTACAAAAAATAAACAATCATGGATGTTCAAAGTGCTTGCTCTGACACCAGGGTGCAGCCGGACCCCGTCGTGCAATCTCCGAGCAAGGACCCCAAGATAAAGATCAATATGCTGCAAATATTTTGAACAACATGAGATTAAAACAACATGAGATTATTAATTGAAATGAAATGAAATAAATACTTAACAAAACTACTTACATTATTGGCTAGATCCTCTTCTACGTCCTCAATCTCCCGAAAGTACGTTTGGGGCTGAAAACAAGCCGGCACTAGCCCTACATCTCGCCTGACGGACATCAAAGAAATCAATTTAATAAGTATTGAAATGAAATATTATTAAAGACAAACAAAATATATACAGAACATACTCTGGGGTGGCAGGCATCTCCAAGTACCGAGTATATAGCTGACGGATAGATTTATGCCTCCTCTTGTTGGGAAATTTATTGTTTAGATTTTGATGAATGCCATGTAAAACTTAGAATAGGAAGTTGGCACCCCAATTTTTGTTGTAAACTGCATTGTAATAAATAGGGCTGGTCAAGCCGAGTTAAGTCACTATGCCCAAACATGCAAGAAGACAACCGGAGACTAGAAGGAAGACTCATTGCAAGACAACAGTGAGTATGGCAAAGAAGAGAAGAAGACGGAACTCTATCAAGGAGCAAAATGAGATGCAAACAGTGGAGTATCGATCAAGTCAACTCAAGAAAAGCCAAGTCTCAAGTTGAGGTGACGGAAGAGTCATCCATGATTGGAAGGCGACTCTAAGTCACCTGGGAAAGCAAGGAAATGCGATCAAGTCGAGATAATCAAAAATATCCGTTGCAGAAATCAAGAGAATTACTTAAACAAGTAATATCTCCATGATACCTTTCTCGAAGTGCTCGATCCCCGAAGCGTGCAAAAGGAATAAACCAATGGGAAGCACTACAAAGTGTCGAACTACGAAAAGTGAAGAACAATTCATACGAGGAAATGGCAATTCCAAGGATCGCAACAAGATAAGCCAACGACCACAAGTGACTTTCAAAAATAAGCTATCTCTTCAACGGGCGATTTTTGAAAGATCATTATAAAAGGCCGAGGAATGACTCGAGAGCAAGTGACCGAGAACCACAAACATTCAAGCAATTATTAGAATCAGTAACACAAATATTCTCAAGTCATTAAACGCTCAATCCTCAAGCCTACACTACGAAGAACATCAATCCAACACTCACTGTGAAGGAAAGATAACTTCAATCGGTTGAAGAGGAAATTATCAAGAATCAAGGGGTCTACATTCCACGAAGGATTGTAGAAAGGTTCAGTCGAACCAAGTCTTGAGCTTTTGGAGGGCTTCGTGATCAAATCCAAAGAGCTTGAGCAAGTGAGTTGTAGTAGCAAGGCGGTAAAATGCCTGTGAAGAAGAAGCGAGTCGTCGACGAGAAGCCCGGTGAGTGATCAAGGCGTCTCGGGCCCGAGTCCCAAAGGATCAAGTCACCGTTTGTGTGATCAAGACTTGTCTCCGGGATCATTACCACTTTGTATCTTGATCAATACCTAGTGGATTCCTCCAGGAGTTGGAGAAGAGAGGAGTAGAAGAATTACCCCATCTTGAACCTCTATAAAAATCTTATTGTGTCATTTACATTTCAAAGACTTTAATTCTTGCATCATATTTGTTTAATTCTGACATATTTGCTATCCATTAGATAACCTCTATGTACTAAATCAAGCTCTAAATCTCTACTTAACCAAACTTAAGGGTGTTAAGTCTTCCATTAAAAACAAACCACGGTTGAGTTAATTTAGACTTAACAAATTTGAGTTATTCTATCAACGGCTCGATTGAGTCATTTGAGAGACTAACTCTGATTAACTAAATTGGTTGTCCACCAGGACACGGTACATGTAGTATCAACTCGAATATTTAAATGGACTAAATCAAAAATTTGGTAAGGTTTATTCAACCCCCTCCCCTTCTAAACCTTACACTTACACCTCTTGGGACCTACAAGTGGTATCGGAGCGGTTGGTTCATTGAGCCCTCCGCACCGTTCTTGAACTAGATCTCCAAACTTTTCAAAGTCCGCTTTAGTACTTAAACTTTCAAAACTCTTTTTATCATTAAAATTTATTATCATGGAAGCAAATTTGACACGCATCCCTATGTTCACAATTGAAGAATTTGATGATTGGAAAATTCGTATGCGAGGCTCATCTATCGATTACA
This sequence comes from Rehmannia glutinosa, assembly GCA_016081115.2. Classification (NCBI taxonomy): domain Eukaryota; kingdom Viridiplantae; phylum Streptophyta; class Magnoliopsida; order Lamiales; family Orobanchaceae; genus Rehmannia; species Rehmannia glutinosa. The sequence continues at coordinate 26,866,489 of CM071926.1, read as the reverse complement.
TGATGAGATGTGGATAGTGATAGAGGATGGGCCACTGCAAATCTTAAAGGTGAACACACCGTAAGAAGAAGAGCTGCGGTGAAGGTGAAGAGGATGTTGCTCCCGGACCGGCCATGGTTGAAAAACCAAGAACTGAATGGACAAATGATGACAAAAAAGATACAACCTGGACAATGTAGCCAGGACATCCTTTACAAAACCTTGACAAAGCCATGTTCAATAAAGTCAAATCATGCAAAACGGCAAAAGAAATGCAGGACAAGCTAACATTGATTTGTGAAGGCTCGAGCAAATCAAAGAAAACAAATTATCGGTGGTTGTACGAGAAATTTGAGAACTTCAAAATGATCTCGGGAGAAAACCTGGATCAACTGGGCCTTCGTTCACGAAATCACCAACGAGCTATCTCGCACTTGGAAAGGAATATACACGAGAAGAAAATGTATATGAAGATCCTAAAAAGTCTTCCAACCGAATGGGAAATGAAAGTCATGGCACTAAGACATTCCATGGACCTATCAAAGACATCCAACCATGAACTATTCTCGGACCTCAAAGCCTACGAGTTTGAGTGAGAAGAAAAGACCCGAGGAAGAGACAAGACCCCAAAACAATTTCTCTAATTGTTAAAGATGGGAAGAGAGGCGAGGTCAAAGAAGTCATTGACCCGGAAATAGCCCTACTAGTAAAAGGTTCAACAAGTTCTTTAATAAGAACTACAAGAGAGGCGGCGAATCCTCCGAGGAAGACACTCGGCTCCCTCCAAATCAAGGGAATATAGGCCAACCAAGAGAAAGATCATCAAAAAGCTGAATATCATTTGGCTATAAGTTGGTTGATCATCTTACAATTCTAACCCCTCGGGACCCGGATAAGTATGGGTACCTAAAACTTAATTTCCTTGATTGCGAGTTCAAGAGAAGTACAATGAGTGCGAAGGAACATGGTATATGGATAGTGGTACATTCCGGACATATGACGAGAAATAAGAAAAATCTGTCAAAATTCAAGGAAGTTAAAGGAGCAAAAGTCATATTTGGAGGAAATGAAGCTCGGTGAAATAAGAGGCATTGGATCCATCAAGAGGAATGGATTAGAAATCACGAGATATTGCATATGTTGAAGGACTCAACTTCAACTTGCTAAGCATCGATCAACTCGTGACAAGGGCTATAATGTTGGATTTAACATGGGTATATGCCAAATCAAGAGGAGGTGAATCGAATGAAGTTGTGTTGCAGGATGCGAGACAAAAGAACATGTATGTAGTAGATTGGTCAACCGCTACACCCAAAGACTGTCTACTAGCAAAAAGCACAATTGAATCAAGTTGGGTTGTGGCACAAAAAAGCCGAGTCACTGAATTTCAAAACGATTAACAAGCTTGCGAAGTAGTCTTGTGGAAGGACTTCCCGGACTCGATATCTGAAAAGGAGAGTATATGTGACGCATGTCGAAGGGAAAACAAATCAAATCATCATTCAAAGAAAAGACATGCCCATCTTCAACAAGAATATTGCATCCGCTATATATGGATCTATTTGGCCCAGTGGAACCAAATAGCATAAGTGGAAAGAAATACACCTTGGTAGTAGTAGATGACTACTCAAGATATACATGGACAATATTCATGTGTAAGAAGAAAGAAACTCTACGAAACTACCACGATTGATGAAGAGGATTCAAAATGAGAAGAGCCAAACAATTATCAAAATAAGATCGACAGAGGAATGAGTTTGTCAATGGAATAATAATTGATATTGTATTGAAAATGGTATTGGTCATGAACTATCTGCAGCAAGGACTCCACAAAGAATGGAGTTGCGAAAAGAAGGAATAGAACTCTCAAAGAAGCGACAAGACCATGTTAGGTGACGGGGCTACCAAAAAGATTTTGGGCTGAAGCAATCAACACGACTTGCTACACTCAAAACAAATGTATGATAAAAACAGACGGTGACAAAGACTCCCTATGAGATTTGGTGGAAGAAAACCAAATGTTGCATATTTTAGAATATTCGGATGTAAATGTTTCATCCACAACAATGGCAAAAACAATCTAAAGGCCTTCGATGCTAAAGGCGATGAAGGTATCTTCTTGGATACTCAAATGAAAGCAAAGCCTCTGAGTACTCAACAAAAGGACTATGGTTGCGGAAGAATCCATTCATGTGGTATTCGATGAGCGAAATGTAAATGGAGAAGACATTGAAGAGTCAACCGATAAGCTAAATCATCCAACCATACGAAGAGTCCCTATCTTTGGTGAAAATTGGAATTATAAACTCGAAGAAGATGAGATAGTGAATCTCAAAAACAATTGGAAAATTTGCGGCTAAGTGACTACGAGAGAGGCGATCAAAGCAACACAAAAGCTAGACGATTGAATCCGGCCAACTTACTTCAACTTTGATGTAAGATGGCCGAGAGACCATCCACGAGAACTTGTCATTGGAGATATAAGAGAAGGTGTCAAAACAAGATCGAGAACTCAACAAGAAGCTATGTTCACATGCTTTATCTCGCAAATAGAGCCCAAAGATGTGTTACAAGCATTGGATGACACACATTGGATTCAAGCTATGCAAGAAGAGTGAATCGGTTTGAAAGAAATAAAGTATGGGAATTAGTTCAAAGACCTACCCATCAAAACGTTATTGGTACTAAATGGGTGTTCGAAACAAGATGAACGAGGAAGGTTATGTGGTAAGAAACAAAGCAAGACTAGTAGCCAAAGGATATTGCCAAGAAGAAGGAATAGATTTTGATGAAACATTTGCTCTGTAGCAAGATTGGAAGCTATAAGGATGTTTCTTGCCTATGCGACTCACAAGAATTTTACTATATATCAGATGGATGTAAATAGCGCATTCCTAAATGGTTTATTGGACGAAGAAGTGTATGTTGAACAACCTCCAGGATTTGAGCAGAAGACTCTTGGAGATAAGGTATACAAACTCAAGAAAGCTCTGTATGGATTGAAACAGGCACCCGAGCATGGTATGACACGTTGTCACAATTCCTAACGAGAATGGATTCACAAAAGGAAAAGTAGATAGAACACTTTTCAGAATTCAAGACAAAAAGAGTATACTGCTTGTTCAAATATATGTGGATGACATCATTTTTGGATCCACAAACAGAGAGCTATGTGAAAAATTTTCAAACCTCATGCAAAGTAAATTTGAAATGAGCATGATGGGAGAGGCGACATTCTTCCTTGGACTCCAAGTGAAACAAGCTGAAGGATGGAACCTTCATAAGTCAAACAAAATACACCGAGAGATTTAATGAAGAAATTTGGTATGGAGGAGAAGTCTTCGTGAAAATACCAATGAATACATCGATCAAAATGGACATGGATGCGGATGGCAAGCACAGTAGATCAAACAAGATCTGAGCACTTATTGGATCATTGCTCTATCTCACGGCAAGCGGGCGGACATCACCTTTGATGTAGGTGTATGTGCAAGATTTCAATCTGCTCCAAAAGAGAGCCATATGACAAAGCGGTAAGAGAATATTGAGATACTTGAAAGGAAGCGAAGTTGGCTTATGGTATCCAAAGGAAGGTGGATTCAAGCTAATTGGCTATTCGATTCTGACTATCTTTGGATGCGAGTTGACGGAAGAAGAGCACCTCGAGGCACATGTCAAATCTTTGGGAAACAGTGATTTCTGGTTTAGCAAGAAGCAAAATTCAATAGCCACCTCTGGTGAAGCGAGAATACATAGGCTGCGGGCAAGTGTTGTGCCCAAATCCTATGGATGAGGCAATGAGAGACTATGAAGTTGAGGAAAAAGAAATTCCAATCATGTGTGATAACACAAATGCAATTGCAATCACTCAAAATCTGTGTTGCACTCAAGAACAAAGCATATCGATGTCGGATATCACTTCATAAGAGATCATGTTGAAAAGAAGGACATCATCTTGGAATATATCTCAACGATAAACAATTGGTGACATCTTCACAAAACCATTATGTGAGTCAAGATTTGAAGAACTCAAGCATGAGTTAGGGTTAATTGGTGGTGACACTCGGAGAAGAATCAAAGAAAAGAAATGGAACACGAAAAGGAAAAAGAGTTTGAACTCACAAATCGGCTAAGTAAATCGGCCGTATCGGAAAGACAACTTACCAAGTCGGTGACAAATTTGAGTCACAAAGAGAACCGTGACAAGAAGAGTTAAACCAAATAAGGGTAAAAGGCCGAGTCATTTATGAGCCAAGTGACAAAAACGCAATCGTTTTGACTAAGCGGGAATGTTTTTAAAATTACGTCGGCATAATTATGGCGTGTACGGCAAAAAAGCTGCACACCAAGCTTATGATTGGATATAAATCTTTGCCGCATTAGATACGAGACATTAAATGCTAAATCGGCGTGCAAAATCTAAGCCGTTGATTTTGATCACATTTCAAAAACCACCCGCACGTCCTTTCATAAACCATACTTAAGCTTTCCTTCTTCTCTCTCTCATATTACCAAAACCGTTCATTTCTTTTGCAAGCAAAAAAGCAAAACTCTCTCAAAACCCTATCTATCTTCAAATCAACCTCTAAGTTTTCTTCGGTGAAATCTGAAAAATGGCACCAACCTATGATTTTGTCAAGTTAGGAAAGCAAATCCACACCGGTCCACTTGTGGATTTCGACGGCATGGTGAAACAGGTCCGACGACACCTTAGTGAAGAAAATTCTTTGAGAAAATTGGAAACGTCCGGGCTGAAATCGTTTCGACGATGGAATATCCGATGACCTATGTGGAGGAGGTCGCCGCGATTCTCGTGAACGCCGAGACTCACGATGAAGGGATAAAGTCATCTGTTCACGGAAAGAAGTTCACCATCTCTGCCAAGGATTTGGTGAACACTTTGCTCACTCTGCGATGGAAGGAGCATCGAAAATCAACGATCTTTGATGTAAACCGAGTTCTTGCTTGGAAGAAATAGCCAAGCCCGACTATCTTGATAAAATAGTTTACCACAACAAACAAGAGGCTTGAAGGAGGATTACCACAAATTGTTGGACATAGTTGCCAAATGCATAGAGACATCAAATTTGGCGGCTTTGACCAATCAAAAACAAAATTGATCGTAATGGTGCGATCATTGAAGAAAAAGAAAATAAACTAAAGGGTGAGTTTGTCTCACAATGGCCCTGCGAGAATGTAGGAACAAATCCTTCAAGGAAGATGGTGCATTTGGAGGATCCCTAGGATATGGCACAGTGATTGGCCGGGTGATGGAGGTGAAAGGAGTCCCTCTTAGACATGGAAAGGCGTTCCATGTAAACAAGAGATGTTCGAGATCAAACCTCTCTCGGTGCACGAAAGAGAGCCCACGCCCAAGAGAGGCGACACGAGTGAGGGGGAATCGGTGACCACTGAAGATCTGATTGTTTCCTCTCCACCAAAGAAGAAAGCTTCCCTGCGGTTAAGAAGATCGCTAGCTTTGCTCATGCGAAAAAAAACAAACTGCTCACTCCCCTGCGGTAGAGTCACCCGCCCGCAGTGTGTCTCTGCCCGCCAAAGCGGCGGTCGAGAAGGACTCTCAAATACCTTCTCCGATCATCAAAAAGAGAGAAGCGATAAGCGAGACGGCTCCTCGAGAAAAAACACCGGACGCCCCTGCCCCCGACTCGAAAAAACTCTCTCGAACCGAGAAATTCCTATGGTACAAACTAGGAGACGAAGAAGAATCATCAAGCACTCCGAGCTTGAGAAACCATTTGAGTCGACCACTCACCGGAAGCAGAATCTGGAGGCTATTTGGAGAAGTAGAGTCCCCGGATATAATTGATGAAACAACTAAGTCTGTGAAGCGTCAATGAGAGAAAATCAAGACACATTGTAGTCCGCGCAACAGACAAAAAAGAAGGCGATAGAGGCGATAGTGATGTGATGATCCTATCCCCACCTTACCTTAGACATCCAAAATCGTCTGCGAGTGGAGGAAGTGGAAATTGAGTCGATCAAGGAAATGCAGTTCCAACGGCTGAATTTATAGAAGAGGAAGAAGAAGCTGCTGAACTTCCTTGGAGTGACCCGTGGTCCAAGCCTTTGGACGAAGAAAATCGCATGAATATCTTGCGGATCTTCAAGAGACGAGGAGAAGAAAAAAAGAGCGAGAGGAAAGGCGAAACACGTGAGAAGGCGATGATCGCCTATCACACGGCACCCGAGAACACACATCATCTCCTTGATGTCTTATCGCGATGATGAGGATCCCACTCTGCTGCGCGCCCGAAAAGTTGCAAATGCAGCAAGCAATGCACGAATCGAGAATCCTTCACGAGAAAAGATTGATGGAGGGACCAGGAGAGTCCTCCAAAACACACAGTGAAATTGATCCAATGGGAGTGGTTGACAAATCGCCACCGTGTTCTTTGCCACCACTTCCCACTCACTCGGAAGAAGAATTAAAGAATCGGCGATGAAACGGGTTAGTGGGGACCCCGATTAAGCCAACTCCTAATGAAGGTGTCTTACCACCTACCCCAACTGAACACTCGGTAGAAATAACCGGGAGTTTGGAGACGAGTAACCCCATTCCAAGTCACTCGGCGTGCGCCCGGTGAGGGGACACTCCTCCACTGCGGCAAGGTCGGAGAATCTGCAGATGACTCCACGACGAATCTAGGAGGCGAAGTGGAGAAGGAACAACCACAAAGTACACGACAAGTTGTCATCAACGAAGCTCGGACGATTGAGACTGTCTCGGTGAGTGCCAAGCGCTCTGCTCTGCGGCTAATGACGATGCGGATGCGGTCGAGGCACGAGGAAGGAACAGCCAGGAGTTAACACTGCAGGCGATGAAAGTGCAATCCATGGGGTTGAGACTCCAATGGATGCCACCACGAAAGACCCTAAGGCAGTGACAAATTTGTCGAAAGGGAGGTCCAAGGCCTCACCGCTGCGATTGAGACTGTAGGAGGTAATGAAGGCCACGGGAGGTTGAGACTTCCCGGGGTAAAGAAAGTGAAGTAGAGAACATCCCTCCTGCTATCATTGATCCATCGAAAAAGGAGATAAGTGCGCTTCATGATTCCCAGGATAATCTAATGTCACCTTTTTGGGATCGGAAGGCGAAGAAGCTGAGTCGTCCCCGTGACAGATCAAAAAGACTCAGTGCGGATGTTCCCGGCCACGAGCAAGTCGGATCTCAAGACTACTCATCAAACTTTCAACTTTGATGATGAGCCACCAATGGAAATCTCATCATCGTCCGATGACGCTTGATAAGGCCGAGGACCATCCACTCAATTGGAGAAACCAGTGAGACCAACGAAGGCTGTTGAGACAATGAGGCTCGGCAAAGGCTCGGGTCCACTTCACGAAAACCCCAGGTGAAATAGCAGTCTACTACACCGCTCCTCAAGGCTGCAGCGAGTTCGACTCAAAAAGGAACTTCACGCGCACCTCTCATCATTGAACAAATCCCGGTGGTCGTGATGATTCCTTTGTAGAATCATTTCCTTTCTCCTGAGGTACCCGACCTCCCACGAAGAGTCGAGAGAATGAGCTTGCACGCTTCCGCGCACCAGCTCTGTCATTCCGTCGGTACCATCGTTCGGTGACTATGACTTTGGCGCGCATGGCCATCACCGTACAACGGAAGAAAGCAGTGAAGTTCGGGAGGTGTTCAAGGCATTATTTGCTGAAATTGAGCGGATGGAGAGGCACCGAGCCTCTATGGACATGCGGCCCGGACAACAGAGATGCCAACCTTACTGCGACTTGAGAGGCATAACTTGATCGGGATCGGGGAATGGTGGCAACAAAGAAAACAATGCGTGTGGAACAAGTTAGATACTTGAGGACATTGTTTAACAAGTCTTCTTGGTATGGAGAGCGAGAATGCTTGATGCAAAAACGAAATTGAGAGAACACATTGAGCACATGCATGAAGCTCACACTGCTTTGAGATAAAGTTGTTGCGTGAGCAAAATAAGAGTGATCTACGGCGTATGGAAGAAAACATGAATAGATAATTCAGCCTTCTCATGGCTAAGATGAAGCTAATTTCAGCGAGAGTCCAACGCTACTCGCTCAATTTCGTGCCGCATACACCGCACCGGACTCGAGGCGAACTCGGCTATCGCCGAGCTCGACTTCACCTTGCTAGTATGTTTCAGTGTTCCTCTCTCCTTTGATGATGCCAAAAAGGGGAAGAGGAATACTTTAAAGTCTTAAAGAGATCTGAAGGCGAAAAGGAGGAAGCGGTTAAAAGGGAAAGACAGTGAGGAAGTGTCAAAACAAAAGAAAGGAAAGTCCGTTGAGGGGAAGGATCGAAAGATGTGACCTTGATGATTGCACAAACCCCAACAAGGTCTTGTCACAACCGTGACATTATCGGACAAACTACCGATGACTCTGCTCTCCAACACTCTGCTATATTTATGGTGAAAAGAGAAAACAATTGAAGCGAGGGATGGAGAAAGTGGAAGGAAGAATGGATGCCCGAGTTATGAACATCTTGAAACAACATGGAGGCATTCCGTGAGACGAGAGACACTTATGCCATCTCGGATGTCGGGACCGAGCCACGATCGGTTGATGAATTTAAAACGCTCGCATCCCCGAAGGATACTTTGCAAAAATGTCATGGCTCAAGCTTGGGACTTATCTTTGGGAAAAGGGTCTCACGTTATGTGAAGAAGGCGACGACAGACCAGACTACTGGCGATCACTCTGCTGGTCACTCCGCGGTCACTCAAAATTTGGAAAGAAGACCCCAATACAATACACGCCCGAGGTAGAGGAAGAAGCGTGGTGGAGGAAGAGGTTTCGGACCTGAGCCTCTGCCCAAAAAAAACATTAGTACGTAGATCCGGGCAAGAAATGAGGGATCTCTTTGGGGGTCTGGACCAAGTAGCCAATTTGCAAGTGGCTAAAAGTAATCTTGAGTATGCGAAAAGAATAGAAGAAGAAAATAAGAGACAAACTCAGCTATGGGAGGAAAGACAAGAGAGATTAAGAAGAGATGAAGGCTGCCGGAAGGCATATGAAAAAAAAGAAGAAGGCGGCTGACGATGAGAAAAAAAGAAGAAGAAGCGAGAAGATCTTTGAACAAGATGAAAGAAGGAGACAACGAAGGAGATGAAGTGTTCTTTGTCCACCCCTTCATGTATTTTACTATGTAAATACATACTATGTAAGTCTTACGCAATAAAGCTAAATTTCTTTACTGTGTAGACAAATGTTTGCTCGATACACCTTGTAAACTTGATTGTGTAAAAGAACAAGAATGTTATGATCAATAAAAGGATTGATTCTACGCATACATTCTATGTGAAGACACTATCTGTATGTATCTTTGCTATTTACATTTTTGAATGTTTTAAGTTTTGGCATCATCAAAAAGGGGGAAATTGTTGGGAAATTTATTGTTTAGATTTTGATGAATGCCATGTAAAACTTAGAATAGGAAGTTGGCACCCCATTTTGTTGTAAATCTGCATTGTAATAATAAATAGGGCTGGTCAAGGTGAGTTAAGTCGGCTATGCCCAAACATGCAAAAGACAATGGAGACTAGAAGGAAGACTCATTTGCAAAGGCAGTTGAGTATGGCAAAGAAGAGAAGATGGGAACTCTCTCAAAGGAGCAAATGAGATGCGGTGAGTGGAGTATCGGTCAAGTCAACTCAAGAAAAGCCAAGTCTCAAGTTGAGGTGTGATGAAGAAGTCATCCATGATTGGAAGGTGACTCTAAGTCACCTGGGGAAAGCAAGGAAATGCGATCAAGTCGAGATAAGCTGAAAAATATCCGTTGCCGCAGAAAATCAAGAGAATTACTTAAACAAGTAATATCTCCATGATACCTTTCTCGAAGTGCTCGATCCCGAGAAGCGTGCAAAAGGAATAAACGAATGGGAAACACTACACCGTGTCGAACTACGAAAAGGTGAAGAACAATTCATACGAGGAAATGGCAATTCCAAGGATTTGCAACAAGACAAGCCAACGACCACAAGTGACTTTCAAAAATAAGCTATCTCTTCAACGGGCGATTTTTGAAAGATCATTATAAAAGGCGAGAATGACTACGAGAGCGGTGACGAACCCACAAACATTCAAGCAATTATTAGAATCGTAACTGAAATATTCTCAAGTTATTAAACGCTCAATCCTCAAGCCTACACTACGAAGAACATCAATCCAACACTCACTGTGAAGGAGATATAACTTCAATCGGTTGAAGAGAAATTGCTCAAGAATCAAGGGTCTACATTCCACGAAGGATTGTAGGAAGGTTCAAGGTCGAACCAAGTCTTGAGCTTTTGGAGGGCTTCGTGATCAAATCCAAAGAGCTTGAGCAAGTGAGTACATAGTAGCAAGGAAGGCCCTGTGAAGAAGATGAGTCGTCGAGGCCAAATGAGTGATCAAGGCGTCTCGGTGAGTCCCAAAGGATCAAGTCACCGTTGTGTGATCAAGACTTGTATCCGGGTTTATTACCACTTTGTATCTTGATCAATACCTAGTGGATTCCTCCGGGGAGTTGGAGAAGGGAGGAGTAGAAGAATTACCCCATCTTGAACCTCTATAAAAATCTTATTGTGTCATTTACATTTCAAAGACTTTAATTCTTGCATCATATTTGTTTAATTCTGTGACATATTTGCTATCCATTAGATAACCTCTAAGTACTAAATCAAGCTCTAAATCTCTACTTAACCAAACTTAAGGGTGTTAAGTCTTCCGCTGAAAACAAACCACGATTGAGTTAATTTAGACTTAACAATGTGAGTTATTCCATCAACAAACTCGATTGAGTGCATTGAGAGACTAACTCTCTTGATTAACTAAATTGGTTGTCCACCAGACACGGTATGTAGTATCAACTCGAATATTTAAAAGGACTAAATCAAAAATTTTGTAAGGTTTATTCAACCCCCCCTTCTAAACCTTACACTTACACCCCTTGGGACCTACACCTCTGCTCGTCTACGTCTACAAATGGAGACTGTAGGTACCTCGACGGCATACAGATGCGGCGGGTAGGACGTATAGGATCAACGAGAGTAATCTTTACTGCCTCGTCCCCAGCTGCGGCCCCCGCTGCAACATCCCCCACAGACTCTCCAGTATGCTCAACAACTCTGCCGGTGGAAGGCTGTTGGGGCGGGGTGTGCCACGCGGAGTACCACTAGGCCTTTGCACATGAAAAACCCTTTACAGCGGTAGGTAGCCTAGTGTCCTGATAAATAGTATAAGCAATTGAAGTACTATTAACATCATTTCCAATCCAACTTAAGCTTCGAATTAAATAGAAGATAAAATGCATAACATAAACATACCCCGTACACAAAGTCTGATGTCTGAGTGGTATCTGTCTGCCCATGTGCTCCATGAGTCCCATGGCCGGTGCATAGAGATGGATCATCTATGTCCTGCTCGAGAATCTTGAGCTCGTGACTTCGACTCCACAGTGCTTTGCTCACGATACCCGACGTATCAAATCGAGCGGCGCATCAAACGACTCCATATCAAATCGTAGATTAGCCCGTATGATCTCTCTCTGACGAACTAGTGCACGGTCAATCACCTGGCCTACGGCTGCCTCCACTAACTGTACGAATACCCGGGTAGACTGAGCCAAAATGGGGTTAGATCGAAAAGTCAGTCCCTTAGGTCGTTGTGCACCCAGTGTGATGAGGGACGAGCCCCCATCGGAGATCCGGAAGGAGGTGGAGGTGGAGGTGGAGGTGGAGGAGAGAAACGTCGAGGAGAACGTCAAGGAGAACATCGGCGGGGATAGAGGCTGTGTATGGGTCCTCCGCCTCTGAGAATCTCTATTCGGACGTGCAGGACGATCACTATCCTCAGCCTCATTATCATAATCATCATCATCTATACGTGCAGGTTGGGACTGGGGCATTCGCCTCTTTTCCTTTTTTTATTCTCATAACTCAAATTTTCTGGCCTACCCACTTTTTTTTCCTTTTTTATTCTCATAACTCAAATTTTCTGGCAAAGTCTAATTAAGTTTAGGAAAGAACTGTCTTCGCCTTGGTTTAGATGTGACCATAATTTATAGGATAATTACAAAAATTATAGTTGAGGTTTAGCCTTTTTAAAGAAAACTCTAATTATCTTTTAAAATTACAAAAGCTTCATTTAACGTTTGAATTTACCTTACAAATACTCTGATAAGGGTTTTTTTATACATGTTTTATGTGTATATTTGAGTATGATTTGAGTTATTTCATTGTTAGTTTTATAAATTTTTGATTGTACATAGTTCATATTACTCCTAGGTGTTTTTATTGGTGTAGATTGATGATTCGGAGCTGTTTTTGGTGAATTTTGGGCCATGGTTTCATGTCATAACATACCCTGGGGTTTATGGATGCAAAAACACTCGAAATCCCAAGCTAAACGTGTCATTTCGGGGCCTTTTCAGTCAAACACGGCCCGGGTGTGCTTTGAAAGCATGGTCGTGCTTTTGACAACCTTTGAGCAACTTTTACATCTCATTTTGCTGCACCAAACTCTATTATTCTCTCAATTATCACATGAAAACAAGGATAAACAACCCAACTATTGAAGTGGAACAATTATTCGTCAAAAGATGACATTGTTAATGTGTTCTTTCACAACAAGAATGTCTATAAAAGCCAAGAGTTTGGGTTGGAGGATCCCATTCCATTCCATTCATTGTAATTAAATTCCATTCCATTCATTGTAATTCAATTCCATTCCATTCATTGTAATTCAATTCCATTCCATTCATAATTTATTCATTGATTCACTTTATGTTTCAAAGCAAAATACATTGAGATGATAAAAGAGAGGTGGAGTTGGAAGTTGAAGAGCATTAGAGGAGAAGGCTTGGAGCTCAACATCATTGCAATCAACCAAGGAGGAAGTCTTGTATTGGTCTTGAATAAGAGCTAAGTACACCATGTTCATTTTATATCTTCTTGTGTAGTATACTCTTTTGTCAAAGCCATGTGTAGCTAAATTTCTAGTGTTTGAATGTAATGAACTCTAGAATGAATTTGTGATTAAGGCTTGTATGTTTTTAATAAAATCTTCATGATTTGTGTGATTCACTTATATTATGTTTTATTCATTCAAATTGGTATTAGCACGATATTGATTTGAAGTTTATTTTTCATCCGGGAAATCGAGAGATTCATGGTGAAATAGAACATATATAAGTGGAAAGAGTTCCATGCAATCCTAGATATAGGACGACATAAACCTTCTGGATTAGGGTCAAACCTAATATGGGAATTCACAAATCGTTATAATGTTGTCTTGGGGGTTTTAACTAGAAAGAGATTTCAGTTAATCAACTTGAGGTTAGAAGTTATTCGCGTTCGATAGAGGTTTAACTTAAATCGGGAATTTCTACGGTCCATGAAACATTAGATTTTATTAAAAGAGGTTGGTTTTGCTTAAGGGTTTTTGGTTGTATCTTTATCTTGTTAAATCACAAAAACATTCTAGAGGGATTTACATTCAAACACATTTCTAGCTCTTGATTTCTTATTCTACAATTTACTTTTATTTGATCTATTGTAAGGTCCAATTATTTTAAATTCTCTATTTTTCATTTTTCATTTTAACAAACAAAACTTTGAAAATTGTTAGATTAAATAACAAAAAGACGGTAATTATTAGTACTTACAATCCTCATGGGAATGACACTCGGTACTCAATAATCTATACTATAAAACGATAGGTGCACTTGCCTACGGTTTTCTAGAGTAGCTTTTGAGCCATCAAGTTTCTGGCGCCGTTGTCGGGGATTGTAATATTAAGAACACTTTATTTTTGTTAATCTAATCATTTTTCTATTGGCTTTTATCTTATCTATCTTCGTAAGTCTTGGATTACACTTATCCTCTTTATTTACCGCAGTGCATGCCTACTCGTCGCCGAATTTGGAAGCGTGACACTGTCGGAAGCAACACAGAGGAAAGTACTAATACAAACCACGAAGAAGATATTAACAAAACAAAGATTTCGTCATGGCGGATGAACAAAGAACTATGTACAACTACACCAAACCATCCATGGGCTGGCACGTCGTCTAGTATCGTAAGGCCATTTATTGCGACCAATAATTTTGAGATCAAACCAAATGTCATTCAAATGGTGCAACAATTTGTTCGATTCGACGGCTTTATCGGCGAAGATCGAATAACCATATCGCAAATTTCCTCGAAATTTGCGATACCTTCAAAATAAATGGAGTCTCAACGATGCCATCCGTTCGCCTATTCCCATTTACTCTTGGGGGCGGGCTAAACAATGGCTAAACACTTTACCAAAGGAACAATCACAACATGGAGCATTATGGCTGAAAAATTCCTTTTAAAGTATTTTCCACCCGCCAAAACCGCACGATTGAGGAATGAAATCTCTTCATTCACTCGAAAGGCGATGAGACCTTATGCGACACTTGGGAGAGATTCAAATAATTGTTGCGGAAATGCCCACATCATGGTCTTCCTATTTGGATGCAAGTCCAAACATTTTACAATGGGCTACTCTCGTCAACAAGGAAAATGATTGATGCGGCGGGTGAGGAACTTTGAACAATAAAACACGAGAAGAGCGCCCAAGATCTCATAGAGGAATGGCCATGAATGGTTATCAATGGCAATCCGTGCGAGGTAAACCTATGAGCAGTGGGTGTTTATAATGCGGATGCGGTGGTTACACTTAGTTTGCACAAGTCGAAGCTTTGACCCAAAAGATCGGCGATCTAGCGGCTCTAAACCACCACCACCGCATGTTTTATCTTGTGAAACTTGCGGAGGATTATAATCATCGGGGCGCCCACACACAATACCTCACGCCGAATGGCTAATTACGTTGGGAATCGAGGCGGAATTACCCAAGTAATCCTTACGAAACACATACAATCCTGGTGGCGACAACATCCTAATTTCGGTTGGGGAAACCAAGGCCAACCACGACCTAATCCCAATCCCGATCCGCACACGTCTCCCGGTTTGGCCAAATCAAGGTAAGCTAACTTGGAAGATCTTATAACAAAGTTTGTGCAATCAATCAGATACTCGATTCAAGCGGTGGAAACATCCTTGAGAAATCAAGAGGCATCTATCAATAATCTGGAAAACCAAATAGGCGGTTGCAAAGATGATTTCGAAAAGGCCACAAGGTAGTTTGCTTAGGGTATCTTGAGCCAAACCCAAGGGGAGCACGTAAAGCAATCACCGTCGATTTTTCCACATGAGCATGATTATGCCAATGCCGCCATGCGAAAATCGTGGAGGATGACATGCCCAAAGAAAAGCTCATGAAAAAGGAGGTTGCAGAATACAAGCCCAAGATCCCTTACCCGAGTTTAACTGAAGAAGATAGAAGGGAGGGAAAATTTGGTAAGTACCTTGATTCTTTCAAGAAATTACATACCAATATTCCATTTGTTCAACCTCCTTCAAAGCATGCTAAGGATCTAAATGACATCATTCCTAATGAAAATAAACTTAACAAATTATCAAATGTGCAATTGAATGATAAATGTTCTTCCAATAAATTACCACAAAAATTTAATGATCCAGGAAGCTTTATTATCCCTTGTACAATTGATGGTTTACCTGTTGATAGGGCACTAGCAGACTTAGGAGCTAGTATCAATGTGATGTCTTATGATACATTCAAGCATATGGGATTAAGTGAACTGAAACATACTATGATGGACATTCACTTAGCTGATAAATCGATTAAACATCCTAGAGGTATTATTAATGATGTGTTAGTCAAGATTGATAAATTCATATTTCCAGTTGATTTTGTTATTCTTGATATGCATGATGATATTGATGTTCCTCTAATTCTTGGGCGTCCTTTCTTGGCTACGGCGAAATCTATCATTGATGTGCATGAGGGAAAATTAACTTTGAGAGTGGGAGATGAACAAGTAATTTTTAAAATTCATGTTGAAATTGATAAGGATACTACTTGTTCTTTTGTTGACTCAGTTTCTTTGAGTAATGTGAAAACTAAAAATCTCTTGGAGAAAAAATTTGATCAAAGTGCAGGCCAACCCATGAAAAATAATCTCCTTAGGAGACTTATTTCCAAAACAGAGACCCGAAAGGTCAAAGAACACATTTTGAAGCTTGAAGTTGGAGGTAATGCTACTAAATGTCCAAAGGATTTTCATAAGTCCAAGGCTCCGCCCGACTAATCTCCACATTTGGGTAAAATGGTCCAGCTATACGACGTTAAAGAAGCGCTAACCGGGAGGCAACCTGGTATTTTGTGTGCATTTTCTTTTGCATAATTTTTTTATTGCTTGAGGATATCTTTTTTATAAAAAAAATTATCGAAAAAAATTCGTACCGAACACGCCCCGGCCGTGCTTTTAAAGCACGGTCATGTTTCTTAAAAAAAAATCAAAAAAAAAGAAATAATCTTTGAAGATTTCACGGTATTCGAGTTGTGTATGCTTGATTAGGTATGAAGATGTCGATGAAGGTCTCGTACTTAACAACCCAATGATCGCTCAACATCGGTTCACTCTTCTAGTAAGGTCGTATTTTTTTTTCACCTCTTTTATTTTTTTCTAGTGTGGTTGATTTTTGAGTGTTTTTGTTTGTATTCGTTCATCTCTTTCTTTCACATTGAGGACAATGTGAACCTTTAAAGTTGGAGGTGGGTGCAATAACATTTTCGGAATGTTTGTGTGCTTGTTTTTATTATGAGTCTGTGTGTGTTTGTTTTAATTTTGAGTTTGTCCGCAAGAGATGTGATTTTTTTTAAAACAAATTGAGTGTTTGCTAGTCAATAACTTGGCCCAATTATACCTTTATTAACTTGTTAATTTGTGTTTCAATGTGAAGCAATTGATTGTCTAAGTTAGATTAGCGTGGATGCGGGCTAAATTTTGTGAGATTTCCAACACCATATTACTTGATGTGTTAAGGCATTTACGACAATACTTAGTGTTATGAACGTTCGAGAATTCATGATTTAGTGGTGGTTAACTAGTTGTTAAATCAAGCTTGTGGATAAAAAAATGAAAAAAAGAAAAAAAATGGATCAATCGAGGTTATACTCCTCTATTTGTTGTTGCTTAGTAACTAGGAGCATTCATGAGCCCCATGTTTGTCTTTTACGTAAAACGGCGACACAAATATGAGTATGGGAAACCACCTAGGAGTGTTTGAACGAAAATTCAAAATATAAACCTAGTGGAAGAATGCCTCGAAAGGTCCTACAAAAAAAAAGAAAGAAAATCGAAAGGGAGAATGTATATTCCTTGAATTCTCATTCCAATAAAAGTTCAAGAAGCTTGGTTGTATGACTAGTAGGCTAACTACAATGATCCATTGAATTCTTGTATTTTCATGACATTATTGAATTGAAGTTATTCATAACTATCAACATTTGTGGAGTGATGATTTCAAGTTTGAATAATGTCTGCTGATATTACGGTCTTTCTTGACAGTCGATCGCTTTGCAAAACTGTGTTTACTGAATGGTTAATTCGGGTTGAGAAGGCTAAGAACTTGACTGCTTGTGTTCAATGTGTTGGGAAAAAAAAATCCTTGTGTGTTGTAATTTATTGAATCATTCTTTTTGATTTAATGTTTTGCTTGAGGACAAGGAAAGTTCAAAGTTGGTGGTGGTTTGATAAGGGTCTTTTTATGCATGTTTTATGTGTATATTTGAGTATGATTTGAGTTATTTCATTGTTAGTTTTATAAATTTTTGATTGTACATAGTTCATATTACTCCTAGGTGTTTTTATTAGTGTAGATTGATGATTTGGAGATGTTTTTGGTGAATTTTGGGCCATGGTTTCATGTCATAACATACCCCGGGGTTTATGGATGCAAAAACACTCAAAATCCCAAGCTAAACATGTCATTTTGGGGCCTTTTCAGTCAAACACGGCCCGGGTGTGCTTTGAAAGCACGACCGTGCTTTTGAGGAGCCAAAAACAAGCAAAATTTGGGCCACGACGTACCAAACACGGCTGTGTTCGGAAAAATCCGCGAACACGGCCTGGCCGTGCGTTTAAAGCACGGGCGTATTTTTCGTCCAGTCTGGGATTCTCTTTGGCGGAAATTATGGAAGCTTTCCCTTTTTGCTTTTTGACAACATTTGAGCAACTTTTACATCTCATTTTGCTGCACCAAACTCTATTATTCTCTCAATTATCACATGAAAACAAAGATTCAACAACCCAACTTTGGAAGTGGAGCAATTATTCGTCAAAAGATGACATTGTTAATGTGTTTTTTCACAACAAAAATGTCTATAAAAGCGAGTTTGGGTTGGAGGATCCCATTCCATTCCATTCATTGTAATTCAATTCCATTCCATTCATTGTAATTCAATTCCATTCCATTCATAATTTATTCATTGATTCACTCTAAGTTTCAAAGCAAAATACATTGAGAGGATAAAAGAGAGGTAGAGTTGGAAGTTGATGAGCATTAGAGGAGAAGGCTTGGAGCTCAAACATCATTGCAATCAACCAAGGAGGAAGTCTTGTATTGGTCTTGAATAAGAGCTAAGTACACCATGTTCATTTTATTCATATCTTCTTGTGTAGTATACTCTTTTGTCAAAGTCATGTGTAGCTAAATTTCTAGTGTTTGAATGTAATGAACTCTAGAATGAATTTGTGATAAGGCTTGTATGTTTTTAATAAAATCTTCATGATTTGTGTGATTCACTTATATTATGTTTTATTCATTCAAATTGGTATTAGCGCGATATTGATTTGAAGTTTATTTTTCATCCGGGAAATCGAGAGATTCATGGTGAAATAGAACCTATATAAGTGAAAAACGTTGCATGCAATCCTAGATATAGGACGACATAAATCTTTTGGATTAGGGTCAAACCTAATATGGGAATTCACAAATCGTTATAATGATGTCTTGGGGGTTTTAACTAGAAAGAGATTTCAGTTAATCAATTTGAGGTTAGAAGTTATTCGCGTTCGATAGAGGGTTTAACTTAAATCGGGAATTTCTACGGTCCATGAAACATGAGATTTTATTAAAAGAGGTTGGTTTTGCTTAAGGATTTTTGGTTGTATCTTTATCTTGTTAAATCACAAAAACATTTTAGAGGGATTTACATTCAAACACATTTCTAGCTCTTGATTTCTTATTCTACAATTTACTTTTATTTGATCTATTGTAAGTTGCAATTATTTTTAATTCTCTATTTTTCATTTTCCATTTTAACAAACAAAACTCTGAAAATTGTTAGATTAAATAACAAAAAGACGGTAATTATTAGTACTTACAATCCTCGTGGGAATGACACTCGGTACTCAATAATCTATACTATAAAATGATAGGTGCACTTGCCTACGGTTTTCTAGAGTAGCTTTTGAGCCATCATACTCCATTTTGAGTAGAGCTGCAAATGAACCAAGCCGCTCGCGAGCTATTCGGGTCTCGGTTCGACAAAATATTCGTTCGAGATCGTCCGTCAAGCTTAACGAGCCGAACTCGAGCTTATAAATTCGGATCGAAAGTTCGCGAACATGTTCGTTTACAGGCTCACGATCTTAGGCTCGAGTTCGGTTCATTTACAGGCTCGCGAGCCTAGGCTCGAGTTCGGTTTGTTTATAAGCTCGCGAGCCTAGGCTCAAGTTTGGTTCGTTAATTGAGCTCGCGAATGTGTTCGTTTACAGGCTCGTTAGCTTGTGTTCGAGCTCGGTTCGATAATTAAGCTCGCGAACAAGTTCGTTTATAGGTTTGTGAGTCTATGTTCAAACTCGTTTGTAAAATAATATTATTCCTTGTAGCAAACTATATATCTAAGGATTAAAGCTATATATCTAAGGATTAATTCTAGACAAAATATTAATCAAACTTACAAAATCAAAATCGAACGAATCCAATAGTATAATATAAAATAATATAGTCTATATAGAATCACATATATAATAATGAGGTGCACTTATAAAAGTGATGGTTTTTTGGATATTTTAAAATTATTTGGTTTTGTTAAAAATTAAAATATTAAGAAAATAGTTTAGGGAACTAAGAAGTGTCTAAACAAACCAACAAAATTTGTATATCACACGAGACTTACCTAGTAATAATTATAAATTTAGACTTAGTAATTAATGTGATCATCAACCAGTATTTATCATAAAATCATAAGCATATTACAAATGTTTAAAAGATTATGTAAGTTTTCAAAAATTTATAACTATCTAATAAACCAAATGAAACTAAAAGCATAATACATAATAATATAGTCTATATAAAAGCACAAATATAATATCAATCATATATATTAAAACAAAAAATAAAGTTGACACGTGTCATTTACTCATCAAACTTGGATATTTGTTAATAACCAAGAATATAAAGGAAAAATAATATCAACTAAATTGTACATAGGTGACAAATAGTTTGGAAAAGTCAATGTCGATCCATTCAACTCCTTTGCATATTTTTATTAACAAAGATTCTATTAGTTTAAAATCTATATTTTTTGTAGAAGATATTATCTCATTTGAATTAATAATATATTTTTGAATTTAGAAGATAACAAATTTAAAAGTAAAATAATCCAACTTCTCATTTAGGCAGAGCCGAGCTCGTTAAACTAAACGAGCCTTTAACAAACCGCTCAAGCTAAGCTCGTTTAAGCTAAAACGAGCTTTTATGAGCGGAACTCGAGCTTAAGCTCGTCGAATATATTAAACGAGTTTTTTACGAGCCGAGTTTGAACTTTTCGCGAACTACATATTTTTTAAACGAGTCGATCTCGAACTCCATTAGGAAAGCTCGACCCGAACTCGAGCCGATCTAAAAACTAAACGAGCCGAACTCGAGCCTGTTTCTGTTCGGCTCGGTTCGGCTCGTTTGCAGCCCTAATTTTGAGGGTGCAAATTGTAAAAGATAAGCAAATTAATTTGATAGAGTATTTGTAATTTTGAAAGATATTCGTTTTCTGTTTTAATTAGACTAAAGTTTAGGGGTAATTTTTGAAATTAATCCTAGTTTATATATCGTTGACATGAACATTTAGGACACCACTTAACAAATTTTGTTGCTAAATAAGGGGTTGAGTAGGTTGGAAAGCAAAAGTGGTTTGCATGTTAGTTTTGGTTTTGTTTAATTTATAGTTGTATGGGTGGCCAGTGGCAACAAAGTTGGGGCCCTCATCTTGAATAAAGCTGTTATTGTCTTTATCCCACCTCTCACCAAACGTAATTCCCAGGACCTCACCAAACGTAATTCGTGAAAACGATGAGATCGACCACCTATTGCAGATACTTGGGCAAAGTGCACCTAATTGTTTGATCACTTTGTTATTGCATTTTAATCAATGTTTTCATATGGTGTTTAATTTTCTATTCACGTTATAAATAAATGTTGTGTGTAAATTAATTTTTTAATACGTTTTCACCAAAATTACGTACATAATACATACAGATTAATAATATTATTTTTCTCCAAATTATACCAATAAATTACCGATACATCACCGACAATTTTTAAATTTTTCGACAGAAATATTGTAGGTATTTACCAACATTTTTAGATTTTGTAGATAAATATTTTACCTACAATGATTTTAGGTACAATGATTTTACTTACAACAATTTTACCTATATCTTTCTGATTATCTTAATCTTATCTACAAATTTTTCCTGAAGGTAAATTGATTTTTTCTTATAGTGTCACGTGATTTACATACTTTTATCATTTATATGTAAAATGAAAAACAAGATAAAATTGACTTCAGAAAAAGAGATAAAATTAAAATATTAAGTACAAGTCATCACTTCTTTAAAAAATTCAAAGTGTACATGTCATAAATAATAGTATAATAAGATTTGATAGAAAATTCTATTTAATTAAAAATAGTTCAAAATTGATCCATATTCTAATATTCATAAATAAATTTGGACCCTTTTTTCTTTTTCCTTCTAATGTAGGGCAAAATTTAATGCTCCCTCGCGTGTATAAAAACAAATACCGTACCACTTGTGCCACATATGTAAAAGTACTCAATTATGGCTCGACAAACATGAGGTATGACTTATGCGTATAGTTAGCACAATAAATGGTGAAAAGAAATGAAATGTGCTTATAAGTGCACTTTAAATATTTGTCTTTAAATAATGATTGTGTGCACGAATCAATATTTGAAGTGTGACTATGGTATAAGTCTAATATGATACTCTGCATTTTTCATGCTATACAAAATTTTAAACCCCTTAACTTAATAAGGAAGCTCAAAGGTTTTGAATTCATTATAATATAAAATTGTGTAAATATGTTCAAAATTCATAATTAAATTCAAATGAAAATATTGCGACCTAAGCTCTTTTCCTTAGAGATCAGGTCCAACAAAGATGAAGACCAAATCCATTGCCGCTACACCATTTAATGATATGATTTTGGTTTAAACCTAATATATCTTTTGATTGCACCAAAGAATGTTGGTATATGTCCAAAGGAGCTTTAAAGTATTTAAAATTGATTGAAGAATGCAAAAGGGATGATCTCTTTAGGTCAATTTTGGTAAATTTCTTTTGTTTTTCCATGAAAATTTAGCGTCGACGGCATTGGAGTAGTAGACTCCATTTACTGGTGCTTAGAAAATTATATGTATCCTTTCTAATATGCAACATTTTTACATAACATCAGTACAATGTTATATTAATATTGTTGAACGAGGCAAATACTTGATTGTATTCTTTTTCAAATAATAAGATAATTATAAAATAATAAAGTTTATTTTAGAAGAACTTGTTAAATCATTTCACTCGATTGAATCTAGAACTTTGAATCGATTTTCTCTTTAAGATCATATTGTTTTCTATTGGTACATGTTATATTCCTCCATAAAGATTCACAAAACTTAGTATGAATCTTTCATTTACAATCGAATGTAAGTGTGTATTCACCGTACTCTTTCAATATATGTAAATAACCTTAACTCTGTATGCACACCCATACGACCAATCACATCTATTGGGCATATTTCAGGATATGTTTAAACCTGCTAGGGAGAGCACAATACCCATCTTACCAACTCAACCAACTCCTTTGACCAAAAGTTTTGCATTATAAATATACTTTTTCAAGCTTTAATTTTCTTATTAAATTAGGTACATCCCAATTCCAATAATAATATATTATAGGTTTATAAGAATTTTGTTTAAAAAAACTAATTTTCAAGATTTTTAATGATTTTCTTTGTATTGATGAAATCTTCAAGGATAGGTAGGTTTTCCTATTTGCTCCCGTGTGAAGTGTGAATTGAATTTGAATTTAATTTGCAGAGCATTTTGACATATTCAACAACCAACCTCGAAAGAATTCTGCCTTGTTGCACTCAAAATAAGAACACATTTTTTCGTATTCACACATTATTCCACCTTATTCACCTAATTCAATTGTTTACTTAAACACTTTTCACTTTTGACAATTGAAAAAATACAAGGAAGACAAAAAGGGATGGATGTAGGGGCTGGCAGATGCAAGCTTTCTTAAAATCTATATAAATATAACTTTTGTGCTTTAAATTTTAAGATTTCGTGCTCTTAAAAATAATAATATTATCACTTTTCACTTTTGACTATTGAAAAAACAAAAAGGACAAAAAGGTTTGGGGGTAGGGGCTGGCAATGCAATCTTTCCTCAAATCAATATAAATATAATTTTTATGTACAAATTTATTATAAGATCTTGTGCTATTAGAATGAGAAAATTGTCTTTTATATGATTGAAAATATCTCATTAAAAATTCACTCTTTGAAATTAAATTTCCGTATAAATCAATTGCACTTACTTATCATGAGTTTATAGCTCAAATTGTATCGATCACTCTTTGTAAGAGTGATCGGGTTCAGTCTTTTAGTTTTCTCATTTCCTTCCTTCCACTTCTTCCAACTCATAAAAAGATTAAATTATGTTTCAAGTTTGAATTTTTCATTTCTGAGTTACCCGTCAAATGTCGAGAACGTGTGGGTATGAGGAGTGTAAATAAATTGAGTTGAAATGATCACATGATTTACGTTTATTTGAATGTTCTAGAACTTTGAAAATTGTATTTGAACTTCGTTTGACTGATAATCTAACCGAACATATTCGCCACGAATCGAGTTTGAGAGGCGCGATCTCCTATATATATTTCATTATTTATTATCAATTCATACTTAAACGAGCTTTTAGTAATTGATTTCGAATCAGTTAAACGATATATTTGATTTCCAAAATGAAAACATGCATCTTAAAAGAATAATACTGTTTCTATTTTTTAAAATAATATTACAAGACAACTAGCCGATAGGAGCAACTGGCCAACATGCTCGGAGTTTCATTGGTCAATAAACATGCGATTTATCTTGGTGTTCCAGCGGTTGTGGATAGATCAAAGAAGGAAATCTTTACGCTTGTTATAAACCGGGTGCAGAAAAAATTAAAGAATTGGAAGAGTCTATCACTTTCGGCAGCTAGAAAAATGGTTCTTATTAAATCTGTGGACCAATCGATCCCCACTTATTTAATGAGTGTTTTCATTTTTCCTAATATCGTGTGTAATTAGATTAATTCAATTATAAGTAACTTTTGGTGGGGACAGAAAAGATACAAAAAGAGAATTCATTGGCGGGCGTGGTATATTTTCTGTCGGTCTAAAGAGGAGGGAGGGCTGGGATTTTGGGATATAAAGTGTTTCAATGAAACAAAGATTGCTAAACAGAGGTGGCGACTTATTCACAACGAGAGCTCCCTTCTATCCAAAATTCTCAAAGCTAAATACTTTCCGCGAGTTCGTTCCTTACAGCTACACTTGGCCATAATCCATCATATACTTGGAGAAGCATTGTAGAAGGAAGGAAAGTTCTTTGGAGAAGTATGTGATGGCGTATCGGGGATGGGCAAAGTGTTCGAGCATGGTCTGACCCTTGGCTAGTTGATAATCCCAATTTTCGACCCTTGACTCCACGAACTGAATATTGGGCTGATCTTTACGTAAGTGAGCTTATGAAGGTGAATAGATGTGAATGGGATAAGGATAAGGTTAGGGAAGTTTTCAACAAAAGGATTCGGCTATTCTTGCTATGCCAATAAGATATCTTCGACGTTGGATCGGTTAGTTTGGCATTATACAAAGGATGGAAAATATTCGGTTAAGTCGGCCATAAATTGGCAAAAATGGCTGCGGAATGCACAATGGGCTCTTCGTCGTCTTCGGGTTCGAATGAAAAATTGTGGAAATGGATTTGGAGTCTCTCTATACCACCTAAAATTCAATTATTCCTTTGGAAGTGTATTTAAGGAAATTTACCAACACGCACGACTTTGGAAAAGAAGGGGTTGAGGTTTGTTCGATTTGTCACCGATGTGGTACATTCATAGAGACAATGAAGCACGTTCTACGGATCGTGATTGGGCGAAATTTTTTTTTTGGGTCGCATCTCGTCCAGGCAATTTCGGCAGATATGGAGGATGGAATGTGGTAGAATGGCTCACGATATGATGGAGAAGGGCCATGGACACCATGCTCTTTTCTCTATGTTACTTTGGACGATTTGGGATGCTCGGAATAAGCTAATCTTTAGTAACAAAATCGTGGATCACTCTCGTTGCTTTTTATTAGTTGTTTCAGACTTGAGAAACATGCACGGCATGTGAAAATGGAACCAATAGGCGACTCAAAGATGAGTCAAACTTGGGAAACTCCTCCCCATGGACTTTGTAAAATTAAATTCGGATGCATCACTAATGGAAGACGACGGACAGATCGGGATTATCATTCGAAACCATAGAGGAGAAGTGATAAAAACAATGGCGAAATTGACCGACCGGTCGGATCGGTGGAAATAAGCGGAGGCACTTGCGTGTAGGGAAGGCCTAAAGCTTGCTCGAGAGTTGAAACTAGCAAAAGTGTATGTGGAAACCGACAAAGATTACCCTCTACTCTGAGAATGGAGCGTCGCATGGAGGATCTATCGTATTTTTTGAATATTTTAGACGACATTTTTCCATCTTCTTAACTCATTTGATTGTTTTTTCGAGTTTTGTCGGACATTCGGGTAACTTTATTGCCCACTATTTAGCTAGACATGCTTTTAGTTTTTGTTGTAATAAACCAGTTGTTGGGGATTTTCCCGAGCATCTGGTAGACATGGTTTCTTCAGAGATGATCTCCTAATACGAATTTCGAGTTTTCCCCTTAAAAGAAAAAAAAAAAAGCAAACATTGATGTATATTTCGCTCATCTTTCTCGTTAAGGTTGCATTTTGAATAGGAGGATTTTGATTTGGGAAAAGATCTTTAAATGACTCCAAATAAAAAAGATTTGAAATTATCTAAAATGACTTCGAAGCTAGTTTATCTTCTAAGGATTTGAAATTTATTATATAATAACTTTATCAAAATACAACTCCAATGAACTTATTATCATGGATTTAAAAAACTTAGCTCAAAATTCATCAATGAAGCTTAAATGAAAAACATTATTACATAGCATAATCAATCCAATAAACTAATTGATCAGACTTAGAGATATTGATATATTGTTGATCATATAAAAATAAAACCAACGAATTATTGATCTTATGTTAGCAAATCCATCCATAGAACCATCAACCGTGGATGGTCAAAATTTGAGGGAAATAAAAATAAATAAATAAATAAAATCTCCCTAAATAGATACTAAAGATTCATGTACACTTCTAAAAAGCCCTTTTATAATCTTAGAAGGGATGTACATTTTTACTTAATCCGCCATTAACATTAGTGAAAAACCCCATTAACTCTGGCCGGTACGGCAAATACGACCGCCGCTTCTCCTCCTTAGCTTTACTTTTCAAGTACACTTCATGAGCCGACAACGACGCCGTTTTACCCTTCTTCGCCTTTCCCTTCACTTTATCTTTTGATTCCTTCTTCTCATCGACTTTCACCGCCGCCGGTAGCTCCGCGGCGGACGGCTGCGCGTGGGCGTTGTTCAAGAAAACGAAAGCGTCCCTCCCATCACTGTTACTCCTTCCCAGCAAATCCTTGAACCGCCAAATCTTGGAAAACCCGGTCGAGTTGCTCTTCTTGCAGATCTCCGGGGACGCCTCCACCGCCTTCCGGTCCGACCACTCGCAGTGGGGCCCAGCGGCCTCGACGTTCTCCGGCGCGGATTCCACGAACACCTTATTGACCGGCGGCCTCATCGGCAGGCTGTTGAGCAGGGATCTGGAATCTTCGCCGGAGAAAAATAAATCGCGGTTGAATAATGGAAAAACCGGCTTGATCTGGCCGTTGATGAAAGCATCCTCCGCCGCTATCGGCGACGAATTTTCTCCACCGCACATAAATGAAAATTCTTCTTCTTCTTCTTCTTCTTCTTCTTCTTCTTCTTCTTCTTCCTCCTCGTCTTCTTCTTCATCATCGCCATGATTATCCACAGCTTCATTTTCTTGATTTTTCACATAATCGTCTTCTGTATTGTTGTTGAGCTTCAGATGTGTGTAAAAATCTTGGATTATTTTGGGTTCTGAGCACAAATTATGATATGGGTTGAGCGTTTCTTCAGTACTTGTCTGCATATCTGAAATTTTTTTGGTTGATTATGAATTAGTGAAGATTTTGTTTAGAGAGAGAGAGAGAGAGAGAGAGAGGATTGATGAAGGCAATGGATTAAATGAGGGGTTGGATTTATATATGGGGTGGTTGGGGGGTCGGTTGGAGAATTTGGTTTGCTTCTCTATTTACTTTTTTTATTATTGATGCTGTCCAACTTTCAACACACACAATTAGTTTAATGTGTGATTTTTTGTCTGCACGTTATGAATTAAAACTTTAAAACTTTGGTTGCCGAGAACCTTCCTTGACACACCAAATTTCGGGAAATGGATCCTCTACATTTCCATTTGGTAAATTTTGCGTTAATTTCGGAGAGAGAAAAACACAAGAATAAAAATGTGTGGAACCTGTTTTTTTATTCAAACATTTTTTTATCATTGTGTGTCTTTCTCTCTCCAAAATTTACCAAATAGAAATGTAGAGGATCCATTTCCCCAAATTTCGTCACCAAATCTCAATTTATTCAGATAGCCCTCTTAAGTGAAATTGCGGATTATCAATTTTTGATATTACAAATTTACAATACTACACATTTAAGAATTTAAAGTTTTATTTGGAGAGTATCGAGATACATTTTTTTTATAGTGGTCCAAGATTGGTATGTGATCGACACGTGAGCATTTTCTATTTTTCTGGAGATAATTTTGAGACACCAAAAAAAAAAAAAAAAAGTAGAGGGGCTAAAATGATGAAATGAACTGAAAAACTAAAAGGGGAAGTGATTTTCTATTGATTTAGGCATTTCTTGTGCATAAATACATATTAGACGGTGAAAGTGTCATTTGCCTTGTCTGGGTAAAAAGACAAATAAGAGAAGAAATTGAGAGGAAATGAGTATTAAGTAGGGATGACAACAGCGTCGTCTTTGAGCTAGCGGGTTGTTTGACTTAAAACCTAACCGTGTCTTGCTATTCTTATTCTTCATTTTTTTATACTGAGGTTTTATTTTTACACATGACTAGTCTTCAGTAAAACTATCCAGGTCCCTCAGAAACTGCTCCCAATTAAAACAACGAGAAATGCACTCTGACTCTCAGGTCCTTAATATCATCAACTACCGTAGAACAAAGAGTCGTCCCCTAAGTGATTACTCCAAAACTCGCTAGACTCATATCCAATGGTAGACCGGACCCCATTAGACTCGTTTTTATAATTCTAAAAATATTCAAACTTATGTTGTTTAAAGATAAAAGTCTCTTATAAATAAATTCAGAAAAAGTTCATTTCTTATATTTCTTTAATTTTCTTTCTTCATAAAATGCCTTGTAGATATATATGATAAAATTTTAAAGTTTAAAGAATTTAAATGAGTAGGGTTTGAATTGGATTTAATCAGAAAAGAAAAGCCCATATTTACAATGTTAAAATAGCCCCAATAAAGCGATTTGTGAATGATCAATTTCAAAATTGTCATCCAAGAAAAAGAGGAAAGACATGAAAATTCTATGGCACGTTAGTTTGACATATTATTATTTAACTTGTGGGGTAGGGGTATGGATCGCAGTTGCAAAGAAGTTACTATATTCTTAAATGTTTTGGCCCTATTTGGTTGGTCGTGACGATTGAGTCTTGTAGGCCGTTGAGGGAAAGTTCGGTGCGGGTATAGCTGCCCACGAGTGACGAATATTCTTCAAATTCAATTCCAGGGTCAAGAGATGTATACGAGCTAGTATTATTTATAGATAACATTTTTTGGGATTTATTTCACTTTGTCCCATTCCCCATCCATGTTATATATCTACTACATTATATATACCGTCCAATTTTTCCAAATACTTCAACTACTAAAGTGATAAATTTTTAATAGTAACTTATAAGTAATTATTTGGCTTCATTAATTATTTAGATGTCACCAATTTCTCAATAGTACTTGTGGATAATTTTGAAAACAAGTTTACTTATATAGATTGCATATAAGGATAATGTCATAGACCTCTAGTCAACCCAACTAGTTCATAGATATAAGGATAATGTCATAAATTTTATTCTTGGAAGAGCAATTAATTTTTTTTGTTAAGAATAATAGACAAAGAAATATTTTGAGAAATATGAACGATAAACTATATTACTTTTAGAAACAGCAAAAAGAAAATAAAGAAAAAAAAAAAAAAGTTATAAATGTGGGGGCGATTGCTTCCAACCGTCATGACTTACGTATGTACGTGTATATATATATATATATATATATATATATCACTTACGACATGATTGTTCATGTGGGAATGGGGCAGGAATGTAATGAACATTCTTTGTTTCATTCTCATTCACATGTTTGGTATGCTTTAGTAATGAGAATACTCATTCCCATGGGAATCCTTATTCCCGAAAGTAAGGGAATGACCATTCCTCCTCTCTCATCCTACGTTTAGCTATTCCCAATCATCAAGAATGCCTCAAATTTTATTTTTAATAAAATCATCTTTCTATAAATGACTAAAAATATTGGATATAATCTATATTTTCGAAAAGTAGTATTATAAATAAAAAAATATTTATAATTTAAATGAGTTATATTTAATTTTTTAATAAATCATAGTCAATTTCTATCAATATTCAATAGTTAAATCAAAATTTTGATATTGAATTCTTTTGTTGATTTTCTATATTTTCTTATAAAAAATAGAGATAATTACAAAAATACCCCTGAGGTTTGGGATAATTACATAAAATCCCAGAAATTTTTTAAAATTACAAAAAAACCCTTAAGGTTTGATTCTGTCTTACATTTTCCCCCTTCATAAGCAAAAAAAAAAAAAAAATATCAAAACCCTCCAGATATTTATAAAAATACTGTAGTTATCCCCTTAAATTTAACACATAATCAAACCTAATGGAGTTTTTTGTAATTTTAAAACATCTCTGGATTTTTTTTGGTGTTTTTGTAATTATCCCTAAAAAATATTATATAAAATATTTTTGATACCATATATATAAATCTATATATATATTATTTAGCACACATTAAAATAATCTTATATCAATTTACGAATAACATATTTAATAAAATTTTATTTAAGAGAATTTGATACTTTAAAATTATTTTTCTCAATTACTATCATTTATTTATAATTACCAATCAAGATATTTAAATCAAGAAAAAAAATCGTCATCCATTCATTTCTCCATTCCTTGTACATATCAATCATAGGAATAGTAATACTACATCATTTCATTCATAATGTTATTCCATTCCTAAATTCATTCCATTCCAACCTAATTCCATTCATTCATACCAATCATGCAGTTAGGTCAATGCAATCTTGGTCTTTATTCATGTTTATCCTTCAATATTCAGTGCCTACTTGCAACAAAATTCTGTGTTTATATTATTTAAAAAAACATAAAAAAAAGGAAAAGGAAAACGGATGATTTATTAGCACCTTGCTTTTTCAAGAAGCAGAGAAAAATAATGAAACAAATCTGAATTATAACAGTCACAGATAAGGTCTGGAGTGGGAAGAAAAGTCTGAAGTCGTGGCTTGTCTGTTGGCATCATGGGATTTAATCGAACCTTAATTTCCAACTGTTTGACATTCCTACAACTGTGTAATAAATTCCTACATAACTATTTTGCATCATCAGTGACGTACATAACATCAAACAATTTGTGATTATATTTTCTGCTCTTATTTTGCGTGCTACTAAAGTTTCTTACGGACCTTTCGATCGGCGTGATTAGTTAATTCTGATTATATGTTAATTACTAGGATTACCAGCGCGCGTATTTTGTTGTCATCCCTTCTCGTTAATTGTTAATTATTCATAGCCAGCTGCTGTCTAAAATTTGAATTTATCAGCTAATTAAATTAGGGGTAAACTTATCTTTGTTGGACCAAGTTGTTGAAACAAGTTGTTGAACAAGTTGAGTCCAAGTTGAAGTAAATTACTAATTATGACCTTTTGAATAGTAAGGGTTAAATTTATTTGGCTTTTTCAATAGTAAAAATCAAATATTTTATTTCATGAAAGGTCATATTTTTGCCTATAAATATGGCTTATTTTTACATTTGTAGACACACAAAATATTTACAAGAATTTTATTTCTCTCCTAAAAGCTCTTGCAATTTTAATTTTTGGTGATAATTTCCAGCATAATTTTCGATTCGCGGAATAGGTAATCCGGTTTTAAATGCCTTATCCTAGGAAACAGACGTCCCATAGGGGACGAATGCTTTTAAGGATAGTGTGTTGAACACACGATTCGAGCTATTTTCATTTTACTTTCTTTGCAAATTTTGCCGATTCGGGATTTTTTACGATTTATATAAATTGTACTAGAAGAAATACTACTATTTTCTTACAAACTTAAAACAGATTATTGAAAAATCTTTTAGTACAATTTAATCGGCAATATTTCTGAATTTTCTAGAGAGATCGCAATTTTTTATTAAGCATGCAATTTGGATTGTTAAATTCATTTTAGCAATTTTGGAAACTCTATAATTTTTTCTGTCGCCATGAATTCAGATTGGTAGATATTGTCTTTGCAAATTCAATTTTGCTAATGTTCAGTTATACAAATAGATTAGTTGTTTTTTTATTTCTAAACTTGCAGAAAGTTGGAGTTGAAACTTTGAACCACCAATTTTAGTTATTGTTTAGTTTAATATAGATTATCTTAAACTTTCTAATTAATTGGATATTTTGAGGGAAAAAAAAGAAGGTAATTATTTTGGTGGTTCTTAAATTCTAATGTTTTCATTATGTTAATTGGCAATTGACTTTTAAGATCAAATGATTTGCACACAGTGAGCAACGAAATTGGTGATTGTAATTCCTTTGCAAATTGGATTATATATGTTTCATTCAAAGAAGTTTACAGTGAATTACATTTAGTTGATTCGAATGATTTTGGACTACAAAGATAGATATCCATTGCAAATTTGGATTGAAAGGAAAATTGCAATTTGAATTAATTGGACTAATCTTTGGACTGTTTGAACTGATTGGACTAATCTTTGGACTATTTGGACTGATTGGACTAATCTTTGGACTATTTGGACTGATTGGACTAATCTTTGGACTAATAGATTAATACATGTGCAAATTCGGAGTGCAAGAAAATTGCAAAGGCCTTTTAATAAAAACTTGAACAATTTAATAAATTTGTTCTTATCGTTTTGTTCCGATTGATTGATAGAAGTGCTAAACTTCTTGTTTTATTTGTTTCGAAATGACATCCGAATCAAACAAAAGTGGGTCTAACCCGTTGTGCCTAATCCAGTGGCTATCCCTTTGTGCCTCGGGTAGTGGCTAACCTACCGTTAATGTGCTTGAATCATCTTTGAAAACCGGAGAAATTCAATGGCTTGGATTTCAAACGTTGGCAAAAAAAATGTTGTTTTACTTAGACTACGTTGAACCTAGCAAGGTTCTTGATCAAGATCCTCCAAAGCCGAGTGAGGATGAAACAAATGATCAAGCTCGCCATGCGATTGATGCTTGGAATCATCTTTGATTTCTTGTGTAGAAATTATGTAATGAATGGATTAGCGAGATCCGCCGTATAATGTTTATAGCTCTAAGCGAATCGCTAAAGAATTGTGGGAATCTCTTGACCACAAGTATAAGTCTGAGGATGCAGGGGCTAAAAAATTTATTGTTGGCCGTTTCTTAGACTTTAAAATGATCGATTCCAAGTCTGTAATAAGTCAAGTGCAGGAATTTCAGGTAACTATACATGATATTCTTCTTTGAAGGAATGTTTTTGAGTGAAACTTTCCAAGTGGCGCAATAATTGAAAAATTGCCGCCAACTTGGAAAGATTTCAAGAACTATCTGAAGCACAAACGAAAGGAAATGAACGTTGAAGACCTGATTGTTAGGCTTCGAATTGAAGAAGATAACAAAGGTTCTGAAAGGAAATTGTTCATTCATGTGGCTGCTAAAGCCAATGTTGTGGAGCATGGCGAAAGCTCCAACGGAAAAAAGAAAACTGGGAAAACTGGTAAAGGGTTCAATAATTGGGGACCAAAAGTAGGCATTTCAAGAAGAAATTCAAGAAAAATGCTTCAATTGTGGCGGCAAGGGTCACAAAGCTTCGATTGCAAGAAACCAAAGAAGAATCGGAGAGCTAACATGATTGATGACATTTCTAAGGAGGTGTCCGATTTGAATCTTGTTGTTTGTGATTTCGGAGGTGAATTTGGTGGGTTCAAATCCTAACCAAATGGTGGATTGATATCTTGCGCTACTGGCATGTGTGCTCCAATAAGGAGATGTTCAGTACCTTTGAGGCTGTTGAGAATGGCGAGAAGCTATATATGGGAAATTCTGCCACTTCTGACATCAACGGGTCAAGGGAATGTGGTTCTAAAAATGACGTCCGGAAAGGAGCTGACTCTCACGAATGTGTTATATGTGCCAGATGTCCGGAAAAACTTGGTGTCCGGATCGCTTTTAATTAAGCATGGTTTTCGTGTTGTATTTGAGTCTAATGTTGTAACTTTACTCAAAAATGGAATGTTTGTAGGAAAAGGGTATGTAACTGATGGGCTTTTTAAGCTCAGTGTAATGGTTGTGAAACCAAAAGGCAATAAAATGAAGAATGCTTCTATTTACTTGCTTGAGTCTTCCAATTTGTGGCATGGTAGACTAGGACATGTTAATTATGATACTTTACGTAGATTAATTAACTTGAATTATATACCAACATTCCATATTGATTCCAAGCACAAGTGTGAAA
This sequence comes from Rehmannia glutinosa, assembly GCA_016081115.2. Classification (NCBI taxonomy): domain Eukaryota; kingdom Viridiplantae; phylum Streptophyta; class Magnoliopsida; order Lamiales; family Orobanchaceae; genus Rehmannia; species Rehmannia glutinosa. Next base: position 26,832,235 of record CM071926.1, on the reverse strand, counting down.
CTTGTGTTGAGGCAAAGTTAACAAGGACATCATTTAAAAATATTGAAAGAAATAATGAACCACTTGATTTAATTCACACTGATGTAAGTGATTTAAAATCGACACAAACACGTGGTGGCAACAAGTACTTCATTACTTTTATTGATGATAACACAAAGTATTGTTATGTGTATCTTCTTAAAAGTAAAGATGAAGCAATAGAAAAATTCATTCTCTATAAAAATGAAGTTGAGAATCAACTCAACAAGAAAATTAAGGTCTTCAGAAGTGATCGTGGAGGAGAATATGAATCACCATTTGCTGAATTTTGTGCCCAACACTAATTAGACACGAAACAACAAAGACCTTATTCACCTCAACAGAATGGTATTGCGAACGGAAAAACCGTACACTTAAAGAAATGATGAATGCCATGTTATTAAGTTAAAGCACTTGCCTCCGTAACATGTGGGGAAGTCTGTCTTGACAGCTAATTACCTTTTAAATAAGGTACCCCGTAAGAAATTAGACAAAAACCCTTACGAGCTATGGCATGGAAGAATGCCATCCTACAAATACTTACGAGTGTGGGGGTGCCTTGCTAAGGTTGCTATACCTACACCAAAGAAGGTGAAAGTAGGTCCCAAAACTGTTGACTGCATATTTATTGGATATGCACATAACAGTTTGACTTATCGGTTTCTTGTGCATGAATCTAAAGTTGAAGATATACACAAGAACACGATAATTGAATCGAGAAATGCCTCGTTCTTTGAAAATGTATTTCCGTGCAGATCGAGAGAAGAAGCAAGATCTTCTAAACGGATACATGATTCAATAGAACAAGAGCAAGAAAATAAAGAGAAGAGATAGAACTTAGACACGACAAACGAGCTAGGATAGAAAAATCATTTGGTCCGTTTTCTAACCTAAATCTTTGGAAAAGTGAACCTCAAAGCTATAAAGAAGCTATCAATTCTTCCCGATGGACCATTATGGAAAGAGGCCATAAAAAGTGAAATTGATTCCATCTTGCAAAACCATACACTGGAACTAGTGGATCTTCCTGAAGGAAGTAAACCACTAGGTTATAAATGGATTTTCAAGAAGAAAATGAAAGGCGGATGGAACAATTGATAAGTACAAGGCTAGACTTGTAATTAAAGGTTCTGATAAAAAAGAGGGCCTTGATTACTTTGATACGTATTCTCGATTCACGAGAATAACCTCCATTAGATTGGTACTTGCAATTGCTTTGCATTGCGAAATCTTGAAGTACATCAAATGGACGTAAAAAACTCGCTTTTTAAATGGAGATTTAGAAGAGGAGATTTACATGGAACAACCTCGAGGATTCTCTTCGCACTGGGCAAGAGAACAAGGTTTGTAAACTGGTCAAGTCATTATATGGCTTGAAACAGGCTCCGAAACAATGGCATGAGAAATTTGATAATGTCATGAAAGAACGTGGATTTAAAATAAATGAATGTGATAAATGTGTCTATGTTAAAGAGACTGGAAATGACTATGTCATTTTATGTCTTTATGTAGACGACATGCTTATCATTGGAAGTAATGATAAAATAATTAAATCCACTAAAGGTATGTTGAACTCGAGGTTTGACATGAAAGATATGGGTTTAGCGGACGTGATCCTCGGAATAAAGATTTCTAGAACTTCAAATGGACTAACACTTGATCAGTCACATTATGTGGATAAGATTCTAGAAAAATTTAGTAAGAATGACACGTCATTAGCTAGAACTCCGATAGACACAAGCAAACATCTATCGAAGAATAGAGGTGAGACGGTGTCTCAAGTTGAATACTCACGAGTCATAGGAAGTTTAATGTACTTAATGAGTTGTACAAGACCAGACATTGCCTATGCAGTGAGTAAATTGAGCAGATACACGAGTAATCCAGGGCATGACCACTGGAAAGGTATAGTGAGAATACTAAGGTATTTAAGATATACTCGTGATTTTGGGCTCGCACTATACAAGATATCCTGGCCGTTATTGAAGGATATAGCGATGCTAATGGATATCGATATTAAAGACTCTAAGTCTCAAGTGGATTTGTATTCACTTTAGGAGGTGCAGCAATATCATGGAAATCTTCTAAGCAGACAGTTATAGCTAGGTCTACTATGGAGTTTGAGTTTATTGCTCTAGACAAGTGTGGTGAAGAAGCTGAATGGCTTCAAATTTTCTTAGAAGATATTCCAAAATGGCCTAAACCTGTGCCGGCAATTTGTATACATTGTGACAGTCAATCTGCAATTGGCAGGGCACAGAGCAATATGTACAATGGTAAGTCTAGACACATACGTCGTAGACACAATACCATTAGACAACTACTCTCAACTGGTGTTATCTCTATTGACTATGTGAAGTCAAAGGATAATTTAGCGGATCCGTTAACCAAAGGGTTGAATCGAGAGCTAGTTGTGAAATCATTAAGAGGAATGGGACTTAAGCCTCTAGAAAAATGAGTTGATACAATGGAAATCCAACCTAGTTGACTGGAGATCCCAAATCTAGGTTCAAAGGGACAACCTAGTTGTAAAAAGACTCTATGATTATTGTGGGGGAGTTATCCCTTGTCCATTCCTTAACAGTGATGCCCATGGAGAAGAGGATAAGCAATTTGGCTTTTAATGATTCTTGTGCGTCGGTAAGTCGAGCAGGGTAGTACGGGCTATCTTAAATAAGAATCACCTATGTGAGAGAGAAGTGGGGCCGCTTCGAAGAGAATTGTGTGAGGCTCAATTATTAGAACCTCTTGCAGAACCAGGCGTATGTTCAGGGCCATGAATGAACATAAACATGAGAACTGAAGTATGTTAGGAAGAATCTTGTGTGAGGTATATCATCGTTTACACAAAAGGCGAAACGTTCAAGGACATCGCGTCTATGATCGGCTAGTAAGGTAAATATGCTTTCACAAGGAAGGTTCAAAGGTAACACCTACCTATCCTTTGCAGGATTCAACTGTTGGAATTTATCACCAAATCTTTGTATCTTAGTAATTTTCTTCATGTGGGGGATTGTTGGACCAAGTTGTTGAACAAGTTGAGTCCAAGTTGAAGTAAATTACTAATTGTGACCTTTTGAATAGTAAGGGTTAAATCTATTTGGTTTTTTCAATAGTAAAAATCAAATATTTTATTTCATGAAAGGTCATATTTTTGCCTATAAATATGGCTTATTTTTACATTTGTAGACACACAAAATATTTACAAGAATTTTATTTCTCTCCTAAAAGCCCTTGCAATTTTAATTTTTTGGTGATAATTTCCAGGCATAATTTTCAGTTCGCCGGAATAGGTAATCCGGTTTTCTCGTCTTATCCTGGGAAACAGACGTCCAAAATAGGGGATGAATCTGTTTTAAGGATAGTGTGTTGAACACACGATTCGAGCTATTTTCATTTTGCTTTCTTTGCAAATTTTGCCAATTCAGAATTTTTTACAATTTATATAAATTGTACTAGAAGAATTACTATTATTTTCTTACAATCTTTTCATAAATGAAATGATGATTTTGTCGACTTGTGATAATATATTGAAACAAGGATGTAATTAATTTGATCGGGTCGAATAATACGTAATTACGTACACTGATGACTGATGATCAAATGCTGTTATGATTTTCTATTAATATTTTTTTATTAGTAACGAATCAAATTGAAACAACTACTAATTGAAAAGAATACTAGTCTTATTCAGATATTTATAATATCTTATTAGATTCGATTAGATTAACGAATTTTGGTCCAGCATTTGTACAGCAAATTATCTCAAACCAGCTTTTAATTACAACCACACTCTGAAACAATTAATTAATTAGGTTTACACATCCCCAATTAATATTTTCATCAATTACTTAAGAAAGAAAACAAGGTTGACATAGGGAAAGATTTGACTACTTGATCATGGGAAGTGATAGCTAAGGCAATTCGTTACAGCTAATTAAACATGTTTCTAATTTTAGTCGACTCATATTATATATTTTTTTCTTTCCATCTTTCATTTTTCTTTCTATAAACTTCATTGGAAAAAAATCAATTAAGTTATTGATTGGAGAATATTGTGTATTTAAACGTCATATATGGAGGACCTTTCCAAAAAACAAAAAAAGATTATATGCAGGAAAATTACCTTTACACCACTCAAATTCTAGTAGAATATTAATAATGCTTAGGGACATGCGTCTTTTCTCATGCCCTCCCCACTTGTTGGACTCGAACTTAAGATTGAGTCGTTTGAAGTAATAAGATGCTAACCAATTGGGTATCACTCATGTAGCTGTTGGAATTGGTTTTTGATAAATGGGGTGTTGACCCGATTTTGACCAATTAATTAAGTGGTTTCCATTTGTGAAAAATAGAATTAAATTATTTGTAAAAATTCTACTAAGAGAGTAGATGAGAATAGCATTTGGAATTTCTCAAACCGATTACGGGTGAATGAGAAATTAATGCTTTGAAGTTAATAACTTAATACAAATAAATGGTATGGAAAATGTGGGGGAGGAGAGATGCTCCATCCCACATAGGAAAGAGAAGGTGGTAAAGTTGCACACTTTATCTATCCTAAGTTGGACAAATGGGTTTGGGCCCTTGGGGGCACCCAAGTTTTTAAAGGGGAGAGGACCTACATGCTTGTGGGTTTGGTCAAAGCACACACGCGCGCGCGCGCGCCGCCGCCGCCGCCGGCCCGGGTCGTGGGTCATGGGCTTGGGCTTCAAGACCCTTATTCTTTTTGGACCAAAAACCTTTAAAAATTAAATATTTAATTAAGTTTTGTAACTAATTAAATAGATTTAATTAATTTTCGTAATTAATTAAAAGGGTTCAACTAGGAAATGTTTCGGCCCCGCGCACGGGCAGGAGCACGGCCCATGCGGTCGGGTCGTGCTACCTGCCGAGAGTCTGCGCCTACACGCACGGCAGGAGCACGCCCGTGTGTCTGGGTCGTGCTGGGTGCCGAAGTGTTGCGCCTGCACAGCACGGGTAAGAGCACGGCCGTGCGTCTGGTCGTGCTCCTCTATGCAGTGTGTGTGCATTCGGTCAAAAGTGTCTTTTTCGAGCCAAAAGACATGTTCTTTCCTAGTGAAAAACACACGAAAAATAATCGATAACATAATACGAGCATTGCATTATTCTCGCATATTGCCTTGACCTCCTTCAAAAGCTTGAAAGTCAAGAACAACTTGTTGTTATTGTTCCGATTTCTTTGTCTTTGCTAACCGAAATCTGTAAAGTCATTGTATCTTAGGCGGCGAGCGCCGAATCCGTAAGCACTAGTATACGGGCGTTTTCGTCTTGCTTGGAAACAGACTAATTCTCGCCTCGACTTAAGCTTTATACACTATCCCGGCCATTTTCTCAAAAACAAACCTTTCCACATAAATTTACCCAACAATCGCAAGACGAAAATTTTCTTTTTGTTTTACTTGAAGACGATGGCATCCGATTTGATCTCGTTCACACCCATGGGCTCACGCTCCCGCTCATGGCGAAAAGTCGCCAAGTTTTCCTGCCGACTTCAAACGCGTTGGCAAATGAGAAGATGCTTTACTACCTCACTACTTTGGGGTTGGCTCGTTTCCTAAAGGACGACCCCCCTACTACCGTTGAAGAAGACGAAGTTGACAACAACCGGAGAATCGTTGTGGATGCTTGGCATAACAGCGATTTTCTATGTCGCAACTACGTCTTGAACGGGCTAGACGACACTCTCTACAATGTCTATAGCACGTTCAAGACGTCCAAGGAATTGTGGGCATCCTTGGAGAAAAAATACAAGACGGAAGATGCGAAAAGAAATTTGTTGTCGGCAAATTCCTGGAGTACAAGATGGTTGACACCAAGACAGTGATCAGCCAAGTTCAGGAGATTCAAATCATCCTTCACGACTTAGTGTCTGGAGGGATGCTTTTGAATGAATCCTTTCAAGTGGCCGCAATTATCGAAAAATTGCCGCCATTGTGGAAGGACTTCAAAACTACCTCAAGCACAAGCGCAAAGAGATGGGGCTTGAGGATCGATTGTTCGGCCGCATCGAAGAAGACAACCGGAAATCGATGTTAAAACCAAAAACGAATGGAGGCTAAGGCCAATCTTGCTTTGAGTCGAGCACTAGCAAGAAACGTAAGCACTCTCGGGAAGGAGAAAGGCAAGGCCAAAAAGTTCAAGGGGGAATTGCTACAATTGTGGCAAACCGAACCACATGGCGAAGGATTGCCGACACCCAAAGAAGGGCAATCAAGGTGGCAACCAACAAGCCAATGTGACGGAGGACAAGTCGGTTCCAATAGACTTGCCGAGCTCGATCTCTCCGTCGTTGTGTTTGAAGCCAATATGGTGGATAACCCAGGAGTGGTGGATAGATACCAGGGCTACTCGTCACATTTGTGCCGATAAGGAGATGTTCTCCTCCTACACTCCGATCAATGGAAGAAAGTTGTTCATGGGGAACTCCTCGACTTCCAACATCGTTGGGCTTGGAAAGGTGGTGCTCAAGATGACTTCCGGGAAGGAGCTTACGCTTGTAGATGTGCTGCATGTCCCAGACATCCGCAAGAACTTGGTTTCCGGTCCGTTGCTTAGCAAGGACGGCTTTAGACTAGTGTTTGAATCCGACAAGTTTGTAATGACCAAGAATGGTCAGTTTTTATGTAAAGGTTACCTTGATAAGGGCCTGTTCAAAATATCTGTAATGTCTGTTTTCCGCCAAGAGGCGAAGAATAAAAACGTTACTTCTGTTTACTTGTTGGAATGTTCTAATTTATGGCATGATAGATTAGGACACGTAAACTTCAACACAATTAAAAGGTTAGTGAATCGGAATTAATACCTACGTTTAAAACCGATTCACAAGACAAGTGCAAAATTTGTGTTGAAGCAAAATTGCCAAGCAATCGCACCGTTTCATTCTTGAACGAGAAGTACCAAACCACTCGAGTTAATTCATACGATGTGTGTGACTTAAAACTTGTGCAAACTCGAGGTGGGAAAAAGTACTTCATAACGTTTATAGACGATTGCACAAGATATTGTTATGTATATCTTTTGAAAAGCAAAGATGAAGCTTTAATAGCTTTTAAAACTTATAAGAATGAAGTTGAAAATCGACAATTTGAAAATTAAGATGATTCGAAGCGATAGAGGCGGAGTATGTTGCTCCGTTTGAAGAATTTTGCTCGGAAGCGGGTATAATTCATCAAACGATCGCACCTTACTCACCTCAATCAAATGGTGTTGCGAAACACAAGAATCGTACTCTTAAGGAGATGATGAATGCGATGTTGTTAAGTTCGCTTACCCCAAAACTTGTGGGGGAAGCCATACTTTCGCGAACTACATTCTTAATAAGATCCCACACAAAGGTAAAAATGAAACTCCATATGAGTTATGGAAGGGACGTAAACCGTCATACAAATACCTTAAAGTGTGGGGGTGTTTGGCTAAAGTCGAAGTACCTAAGCCAAAATAAGTAAGAATCTGTCAAGACGATCGATTGTGCTTTCATTGGATATGCTAACAATAGTAGTGCATATCGCTTTTTAGTGCACAAGTCGGCTATTCCCGATATAAATGAAGGTATGATCATTGAATCAAGGAATGTTTGTATTCTTCGAGAATATCTTTCCGAACAAAGAACGGAAAGAAGAAAGTTCGAGTAAACGGACTTATGAAACGCAAGGTTAACTCAAAGTGATGATGAAGAGGAATCAAGACGCAAAAAAAGGACAAAAGTAGCTAAGTCTTTTGGTCCTGATTTTCTAACTTATATGTTAGAAAACGAACCCCGAACTATTCAAGAAGCAATCGTCTAGTCCGAAGCTCCTCTCGGAAAGAAGCTATCAATAATGAGATAGATTCCATCATGCAAAATCACACTTGGGAGTTGGTTGATCTCCCACCGGGTTGCAAGCCTTTGGGATGCAAGTGGATCCTTAAAAGGAAGTATAAAGCGATGGATCTATTGACAAGTATAAAGCCCGATTGGTAGCTAAAGGGTTTAGACAAAAGGAGGGATATGACTTATTCGATACATATTCTCCTCGTCATGAGGGATTACGTCCATTCGTGTTCTCATTGCTATTACAACTTTGCATAACCTTGAGATACATCAAATGGACGTTAAGACTGCCTTCTTGAATGGGGAACTTGAAGAGGAGATTTATATGGAACAACCCGAGGGTACATTGCACCCGGTCAAGAGCGAAAGGTGTAAACTTGTTAAGTCACTTTATGGACTAAAACAAGCACCTAAGCAATGACACGAAAAGTTTGACTCAACTATGAAGTCAAACGGTTTCAAGATCAACGAATGTGACAAGTGTGTCTACATTAAAGGTACAACAAATGATTACGTCATAGTATGCCTTTATGTAGATGATATGTTGATTATGGGAAGTAGTCATGATTTAATCATGAAGACTAAGAACATGTTAAAGAAGAACTTTGACATGAAAGATATGGGATTATCGATGTTATATTAGGGATTAAAATCTCTAGAACTTGGATGGAATTGTCTTGTCACAGTCCCATTATGTCGAGAGCATACTCGGAAGGTTTAATGCTTTTGACAGCGCTCGCTAAAAACACCTGTAGATCTAAGTCTACACTTGGCCAAGAATAGAGGCGAACCGGTTTCTCACCGAATATGCAAGGTAATTGGCGATCGATGTACTTAACGAATCGTACACGCCCGGACATTGCATATTCAAAGATGAGTAAACTAAGTAGGTTCACAAGTAACCCAAGTACGAATCACTGAAAGTCGTGACAAGGGTACTTAGATATTTAAAGTATACCATGAACTATGGAATACTTTATACAAGATATCCAAGAAGATTAGAAGGATATTGTGATTCCAATGGATATCGACACAAAAAAGACTCCAAGTCCACAAGTGGATTTGTTTTCACAATAGGTGGAGGAGCGGTGTCGTGGAAGTCTTCTAAGCGACGGCGTGCATAGCTTGATCCACTATGGAATCCGAATTCATTGCTTTGGATAAAGTCGGAAAAGAAGCGAAATGGCTTAGAAACTTCTTAGAGGATATTCCTTGTTGGAATAAGCCCGTACTCTTGTTTGATACACTCGCGTGATAGTCAATCAAAGAATCGGAAGGGCACAAAGCAAGATGTATAATGGTAAGTCTGTACATATACTTCGGAGACACAATACCATTAGGCACGTTGATTTCAAATGGGGTTATTTCGGTTGACTACGTAAAGTCAAAGGAAAACCTTGCGATCCGCTTACAAAAGGCATAAATCGAGATCACCGTATAAACTGTTAAGGGAATGGGTTTAAAATCCACAACTTAAAGAATGTTCATAGCGGTAACTCCAACTTGTGAATTGGAGATCCCAAGACCTTGGTTCAACGGGACAACTAAGTTATGAATGTTCAAACAACACTTGGAAAATGTGTTAACTCATTCTCAATACATCCAAGTGTATTTAAACCTGCTAAATGTGGTGAGGTTAAGATTAAGACTTTTAATGATTCCTATACTTTGAAAGGTGGAGTATTGCAGGATACTCTTCAATAGGAGATCACCTATATAAGTGAGAAGTAATGGCCGCTTCAAATGAAACACTTATGAATCTAAGATATGGTCCAGGTAGAAATGGACACAACGTGAGAACAACAAGTGTTAGAGTTGTTATTGTGTAAATCTTGTTGTCTTGGTTTACACAAACGGTGAGTAGTTCAAGACATCGCGTCACTACTAGCGGCTAGTAAATCCGATAGTACCTTACTAAGGAAGGTTCAAAGCCACAAGCTACCTATCCTCGATGCAATAACGATTCGCCGAGACTTTCAAGCTTAATCGCATACACGCATGCATTAATTTCATTCATGTGGGGATTGTTGGAATTGGTCTTTGATAAATGGGGTGTTGAGCGATTTTGACCAATTAATTAAGTGGTTTCCATTTGTGAAAAATGGAATTAAATTATTTGTAAAAATTTACTAAGAGAGTAGATGAGAATAGCATTTGGAATTTCTCAAACCGATTACGGTGAATGAGAAATTAATGCTAGAAATTAGCCACTTAATACAAATAAATGGTATGGAAAATGTGGGGAGGAGAGATGCTCCATCCCACATAGGAAAGAGAAGGTGGTAAAGTTGCACACTTTATCTATCCTAAGTTGGACAAATGGGTTTGGGCCTCTTTTTAACCCAAGTTTTTAAAGGAGAGGACCTACATGCTTGTGGGTTTGGTCAAAGCACACACGCTGCCTCGCCGCCGCCGCCAGGCCCGGTCATGGGTCATGGGCTTGGGCTTCAAGCCCTTATTCTTTTTGACCAAAAACCTTTAAAAATTAAATATTTAATTAATTTTTGTAATTAATTAAATAGATTTAATTAATTTTCGTAATTAATTAAAAGGGTTCAATCTGGGAAATGTTTCGGCCACAAGACGGGCAGGAGCACGGCCCGTGCGGTCGGGTCGTCTACTCGCCGGAGTCTCGCGCCTACACGCACGGGTAGGAGCACGCCTGCGTCTTGTCTGGGTCGTCTTTGTCCGAAGTGTTGCGCTCGCACGCACGGTAAGAGCACGGCCGTGCGTCTGGTCGTGCTCCCCTATGCAAAAAGGCCTTCGAAAGAAAAGGTGTCTAAAAGACATGTTCTTTCCATACGGGCGTCTAAGGCCTATAATAGTCGATCCCTGGTGATTGAAAAACACACGAAAAATAATCGGATAACATAATACGAGCATTGCATTACGCATATTGCCTTGACCTCCTTCAAAAGCTTGAAAGTCAATAACAACTTGTTGTTCGTTGTTGTTCTCGTTTCTTTGTCTTGGCCGCTAACCTAATCGTAAAGTCGTTGTATCTTAGAAGCGGCGAGCGCGGAACCGTAAGCACTAGTATACGGGCGTTTTAAATTGCAAAACAGACCCTAATTCGCCTCGACTTAAGCCTATACACTATCCTCACCCATTTTCTCAAAAACAAACATTTCCACATAAATTTACCCAACAGTAGCTTTTGATTTTAACCTGTACCCCATTATAACATATACAAGTAGGCTTTTCCCAAAAAAAAAAAAAAAGAAGATAATCAAAATGAGACAAATGTTAAAAATCACAAGGGAAGTGAGTGATAATCAACGAGTAGCATCTAATTAGCTGAGTCGGCTCAAAATCTCAATATAGATACATGGGATTACATGGACTAATGATGTAAAGTAACCATCAAACATCTATTTTTATGTAAATTAATTTTTTCTAAGGAATGTAAATTAATTTTTTTTAGAGTATAATAGGGGGAATTTGGGGAGGGGACACATGCACTCGTATGAGATCGAATTCAGGTCATTCACCCTCACAAATATGTCTCAACCACTAGAGCACAAAGTTGATCTGATCAGGAATGTAAATTAACTTTTAAAGATATATAAGTCAATTTAAAAATAATCTCAAACGAGCTGAAACTTAATACGACTTGATTTTTTGAACCTACCAAACTTAAATTCTTTAATTCAAAATATAATTCGATCGAACTTAAGAAAACTGATTTTTCCCTAAATAGGTAGGATAGACAAAGTTGCAATAAATGGGAAAAAGAGAGTGGGCACTAGTGACAGGTGCAATAGGCACGCTGTCCTACACATTTAATGTCGCAAAATTGCTGAGGATGGAAGGCGGCAACCGTTGAGTTAATATCTGCAATTGCCCCAAACTGGAAATATAAATAGAGCTCATATTTATTGCAAACCTACACATCAAATCATTATCATGAATTAATATCTAGGGGTCTCTAAATGACTCTAAATCATAATCATCTAATTTGTGGTTTTTATATTCAAGTCTTAATGATGATGGGTAATGAGATTGTGTGGTTGTGTGATTATATGGTTTTAAGCACGACACTTTAAGATTTTGTAATTTTGTATGGTCCAAATCAATCGACAAAGTCTAAAAATTTAGGTCTACGAGACACATTGATTTTCTTTTTCAGAAATAAAAAGAAATATTTTTAATTATAATAAATATAATTTTATATTTACAGGGAGGATAGAAATTTTAATTTTCATAATTTTAAAAGTAAACTTTATTACAGTTTTATATCATATGTATGTATGAATTTATATCTTGAATAAATAAATAAGGATTATAAATAGTATGCATATATAATAGTACAAATTTAATTAGTTAAATATTCCTCGGGTTTAAATCCATATATTAAGAGGGAATAAATTTTTTATGTTTATTATTATTATTATTTTTAGTACAATGGGGGGAACTTTGGGAGAGGGACACACGCACCCGTATGGGATCGAACGGTCATTCACCCTTACAACACATGTCTCAACCACTAGAGCGCAAGGTTGGGACGAAGGGAATACAATTTATGTTTATTATTATTTTGATATAAGAGGGTATAAGTTTGAATTGCACGCATTGGGTGACATTTAGAGCATTCCCAAGAGACTCTTTATATTTAAAGAGCATCTCTTGCAAAATAAAGAGCATCTTTAAATTTAAAGAATGAATTTTTTGACATTTTCCAACACTCTCTTTGTATTTGACTTTTTATTTTATCTTTTCCTAACATTAATTTATTACATATGGAATATTAGAAGTAATTAATGAAATTTTGCAAAATTTCTATTGTTTTTCGAAAGTGTAAATCAAAAAGATAATTCAAAGTGCAAGAAACATAATGCAATTAATTATAGAGAATTGTTTTTGCTCTAAAAATGGAGAGTAAAAACTCATTCTCTAAATTTAAATGATAAAATAAAGAGTTTGTTAGAGATAACTAGGGTGCTGACCCGTGCGATGCACGGTGAGTATTAAAGTGGAACTTTTGAAATGTGTTAAGTTGTACGATATGGAGTTTGGTGTGTCGAACCATATAAATTGGATGGATATAAAAATATTAATATTAATAAATATAAAACTATAAAATATATTTCAAACAAATTAATCAAATTAAAGCATTATATTTAAAAATTACAAATTTTGGAAGACTTCTTTGTACACCACATTCATTGTTTGCTTGTTTTTTAATTAAATAAAGTCGTCGCCACCACAGACTAAATCAATGAACAAAATTATTATTTGATTGATGGTTAAAAATTAACAAGCCTGACAGAATTTAATCTATACGATAATTTATTTTCGGTATCATATATGTAAAGTTGTGCAAACTTTGGTGTTGATCTATCAGACGATGACAAACTTCAAATTAGTAATTATGTCCATGCATTCGAAAAACAGGAGGTCCTCGACCTCTGTTTATATATGTATTGGTCTTCCCTCCCATTGATTTGAAACAAAACATATTGTTGTATGGTCTTATGTTCTCTTGAAGCACATTAGATGGTTGAGTGGTTTTTAATGGAGGATGTTAAATAACACCATGACCGCAACACAAAGAGTATCGAGGCTTGGGTTTTGGATAAGAGGACAGTCTTTCTTCGTACAAAAATATAGCCCCACAAAATTCACATTTATACGTCGCATAACCAACATCCCAATACTCTGAAAAAAAATATTTGTATTATTGTATAAAAAAATAAAAATATTCCTATATTTTTATTAAAATAATAGAGAAAAAATTCACTTACCATTGGTCACGAAGGTAACAACGTCATATATTTGAATTTGAGTCACATTACTCGTACAAATTTCTGATATTGTATCATATTTTGCAGTGTTATCGGTTTCCACAGAATTCTCAATTGTTAGATCAATTAACGTTTCCACGTTCGAACTGATGCTATAAGTTGTCTCGAATATTTGCCCATTGGCTCTTTTACAATTTTGAACAATATTTCGAGACGCGTGTCCTGTGCTGGAAACTAAAGTTAAATAATAGTAACTAACTTGTATTGAATATAAATGTAAGTAGAATTTGATAAATGACTTTTTGAGAAATCTGACAATCTAATAATATGAATAATATTGAGTATACCATTTGTGACGTCCATAGATGGTGTGTTCGTCAATGGATAAATAATCCTACTTGATGAGTCTTTGCAGATCAAAACTTGCATATACTTTCGAATATGTACTTTGAGGTACAATCCTATGTTCTGAAAATAATTGAATTAAATAAGATGCAAAATTATAGGGTGAGAAAAATATTTTTTTATTATTTTTAAAAATAAATTTTAATAAACTTATAATAATAATTTTGGAATCTTTAAAAATACTTAAATAATTTTTTAAAAAATTACAAATAAATTTTTTATCAAACATACCGTTTGTGATATTGTTGAGCATTGAATAAATAATCTTGTTTGATGAACCTTGTTTGCAGATTTTCTGGGATATATTACATTAACCATTCAAATTTTCTGCAAAATTTCAATTAAATTAGATAAACAATAGATACCATTGATAAAGAAAGACACAATTTTTAGTATAATATTTAATTCACAAATCTTCAAACAAAGATAAGTTCTACTAATTATGACACAAATCAAAATTCGGAAACAAATATTGTTTTAAATTTATATATGCTATTTCGCAAAAACTCAAATTTTTATTTGTTTTTTATATCATTAAATAATAATCAAATTTTAAATCGAATCTTCGAATTTTATAATACAAAGTTTATATTTTATCATAATTTGAATTTAATTACACCGGAGATATAATTTCACTACATTATTTATAAACATCAACTAATTAATTTAATAAAAACACATATATGAATTCTAAAATTACATATATAAACTAATTTCTTCATGAATTATGTATTTTTTTGTAAATTACACAAACATATATATATATATGTATATATATATATATATAAATTAAATAATGTTTATCATAAATCTGCTAGTACAAAATAAATATATAAAGACTATGTTTTAATGAATTTCATTTATTCACATTTAATGTATATTTTAATAAATATAATTGTACAGATTGTTAGTAAATATAATTTTTATTAGATATATTCAAAAGAATAAATTTAATTTACAATAAGAAAACAAAACTAAAAATACAATTGGCCTCATCTGAATCTATTTCCTAATAGCCCATTTTTTTAAACATGACCCATTATTTAAAATAAACCCATCCAATTCAAAGCCCAAACCCATTTTGACGGGATAATGTGGTGACGTGTCAACAAATAATCAACACCACATGTAAACTAAATCAGCGGCTAACATTTAACCAAAAATAAAAACAAAAAGACATTAACCAAAATGAAGCTAGGTTTCGGCGCCGCCGAGTTCCATTACTCTATTACTGATATCTTCTTCATTTTTATCTTTGCAAAGTTATGAAACCTTCTTCACATTTCCATCGCCTTTGTCGGTAGATAATTGGGAAACGACAACGGCAATTGAAATGATAAGACATAAAAGCCGTGCAACTCAATATTATTTTGATATTCTCAGTTTTTATTTTCATTTTTTTCTATCCCAGATAACTATCTGCTCGATTTTTTATTTTCCTATATACATCGTTTGATGTCTAATGCGGTAAAAGTTCGATTCAACGCAGATCTTCAAAAATCACAAGGTAAATTCTTTAATTTTTCTTGTTATATTTTCTCGATATACAATTTTAATTAATTTGATAATGATTGCTAATTTTTTTATTGTTGAATGACATATATCACATGTTCGAAAATCGGAAATAAATATCTTACTTGATGGCGTTTTATGCAAACCTCCTATTCAGATCTAGAAGAACGATAGGTAAAATTGTGGGTCATTACAGATAAGTCATCGTTCTTTTAAATATTTTTATTTTTTGTATCGATTTTTTGTTTTATTTTTAAAATGCTAAATTTTTGTTTGCATTTATTTTCAGATCTATAATGTCAATCAACACACCACATGTCTCGAATATATGAAGTAAAATAGCCCGGAAAAAGATAAGATCCCTATCTTATTTTTACTGTTTTTCATGTTTTTTAAAATTGACATGAGTTTAAATGCTTTTATTATATGACCCTTGTTCAATAGCTAATTCTGAATTTAAGTTTGTATGCATTTGAACACAAAATGAGTAATTTGTGTATTTTACATTGTGGCTTTTTAATTTTTTAAAACTTTCCATCCCTAATGCTTTGTATTTTATGCTTAACGGCCAAGATGATTGAATTGCTCTTCCTTATTTTCATAAATTGCTAATACATTTGTTTTTCTTTTTTTTTTTTGTGTGTTTTCACGTTCAGTGAAAATCTTAGATGAAGAGGAACAAAGTTTGGTGCAAATTCAAATACACAGATAAGTCCTCAACTGAACAAAAGACTAATACAACAAATATAAAACAAAATTTTACAATCAATACGAAAAATATATTACCGTTTGAAATATTTTGATCCATTCTGCGTTTATTGCTCAATAACATATATCCTTTAAGTTGTCACATGATTGAGACTAAATGTTATATATCTGTGTGTTTTAGTTTTTACTCAACTATAGTTCTGGGTAATGATTTGTAAAAGTAAGTTTTTATTTTTTGGATTGACAGAAGAACAAATATATATTTTTGCTGATAGCGAATATAATTGAGATAATTTCAAATGTTAGATCTATTTAGATTACTATATTTTTTCAAATCAACAATTCTTAGTATGGAAATAAATAAATGGTTATACTTATATCTCTAAAAATGGTTTAATTATCTTGCTTTATTTACAAAATATTAAAGATGCCAACGATGACAACATGTTTTTGGTCTTTTTAAAAACTAAATGGCAATATTTATGTTTTGAAGGTTGTTTTTTTAACTTAATTGTGTACATGTACTATCAATTTTGCTTATGACTTGTTTGTCAAACTCAAGTCTTTCCGTTAAAGGTCAATCAATTTGATCTAGATACTTTTGAATTTAGCACAGAAAATAACTGTTACAATTCGTTCCTCTTTTTCTTTATGCCACTATATAAATTTTGATTGTCTTAGTTATTACTTATTAAATTGATTGGACTGCAAAATTTGAATCAGGCCAACTGAAATGATGGGCAAATTGTTATTTCGTTTTTCTTTAATATGTGGGTCAGTATTTTAAGTTGTCAATATGTTTGCTTATTTTATACCATTCATGTGAATGATTCTTGTAGTGATTAATAATCTCTTTGTTTAACTTATTTTGATTAATCTAATTTTCTTCAATGGCCTATGAGCTAACTTAGTTATATGTATAAAATATGTCACTATCATGATGACCCATTGACCCTACACCACAAGTGTATTGGAATTCTGATGGTGTTGGGTCTTCATTATGTGTTGTCATAATGCATTATTTTTATATGTAGATATAATAATGAACAATATGACAGGAAATTAGAAATACGTTACTGCAAATTAGTGATGATCATACAAATTTTATTTTTGGTTGTATGTTCTAAAGCAATAGATGTAAAGATATTGAGCTATTATTCGAATGTAAAATAAAAAAATTAAAACAGTAATTTAGATGGAAAAAAAACATAATTGCATTGCTCATTCATAAAATATAACTTACACTCGACCTTTTTGCATGTCATCGAAGTTGAAGAGTCTTCAAATAGTGCATGCTTACTATCAACAGATTCAATAGCTTTGTCTTTTCTGTCAGCAGCCTAGTTTGGTGTATTCACCTCATCTTCATAGGAGTATTCCTATAGAAAAGACAATCACATATCATTTTTGGAATTTATTTATTAAATAAAATATTTTAATATGTAAAAAATAAATAATCTAGACATCCAACTGTCCAAGTTCGTCTCCTTGTAGCTTTGATAGGAAGTCTGACTCCTGAAAAACCATAAAAAAACAACTATTATGTGTAATGCAAAAAATGTAACAGTTAAATCACGAATGAGTAATCGTGGGTGCCATTG
The DNA here is from genome assembly GCA_016081115.2 of Rehmannia glutinosa. Taxonomy (NCBI): domain Eukaryota; kingdom Viridiplantae; phylum Streptophyta; class Magnoliopsida; order Lamiales; family Orobanchaceae; genus Rehmannia; species Rehmannia glutinosa. The sequence goes on along the minus strand of CM071926.1, from coordinate 26,814,413 downwards.
AGTCGTTGAACACGGTTTTTTCATGGGTGCCATTAAGTCCTTGTAGCTTTGTAAGTGTATGCAGGTTTTTCGGAGTCGCACGAGAAGAAAGTTTTACAACCAATCATGGGTGCCTTTGATAGTTTAATTGATATTGATAGCTTAATTTGATATATCTTGTTCGTTTGATCAGTGTTTTTCTATTGCTCTTGATGAGTATTTTTCTTTTGCTCTTGTGATTTGTGAATGCGTAAGTTCATAATGAACAAGTACCACATATATATAGGGAACCAATTTAATTATTTATGGCAAAAATAAGATTTCTTAAAAATATTTTAGTAAATTTATGATATTGTATTGTCGCCAACATTATAGTAAATTTTAAAGTATTGTATATATTAAGTTTTTTAATATTTCCATTATTTGTACAATCTTTATAATGCAATCATAATAGTTAAATAATCAATGTATTATTACCTTATATACTTTACTTGGTTAGCACTTCAGAACTTTTCCTTATTATTATTCGATAGTAACGGAAAGTAAATTATGTAATTAAAACATAATTGAAAAGTCAATATGCTAGCCCAACAATTTAACCACTTGCTAAAAATGTATAAAGCTGTTTATTTATTAAAAAAAACATTACATAGTTGGCGCATAGAATTTGGAATTGATTGGATAGCTGGACGAATTTAATATATAATTGATATTATTGACGTCAAAAAATCAATCAGACTGCTCAAATTTTGGAATGAAAATCAAGCCAATTATACTATAAAGTTGTCTGAATCTGATTTGATTAACTTTCCTTGTATATTTAATTGCACTAAATTGACGTTGTGATCGTGACAACAAATAATAAGGAAAGACAATAAATTATTGGGCTAGCATATTGACTTTTCAATTATGTTTTAATTACATAAAAAAATAGGAAAGGCGCAAGTGCTCACAGTTTGACCTAATGTCCCCAAAGATAAAACGGCTTAACCTCCTATGTGTACAGTAGCACCCTTGACACAAAGGCACCTTTCAAAATTGAAGGAGCGAGAACTGGCTGCTGGACTTGAATGTAGAGTGAAATGTTGTTGAAAATGTGATACGAAATGTTACGACACTTTTGACGACACCTTTGAAATATGCAGAATGTATGCGATTTTTCTGTATCTGAAATCTACAATGGAACCAGCTATATATAGGCAACAAAAATCCACCTGCAGGGAATTAAACATGGTAAGTTAATGGGCATTAACTTTCCTTGTAACAATCAAGAGTTACAAATACATTGATGACCACAATCTGGGGGTTACACCCCACTATCTGAGGAGTTACAAACTCCATCAGTCAACTATGAATCTGGACACCTGCAATGTCCAGGTTGGAAAACAATTTTAGAAACCATTTTACTTTTATATATATATATATAGACTTTTTGTAGATGGCTCTTTAAAATAAAGAAGATTTATCATTTAAAAAGTTTTTTGGGATGCTTTTATGGTTATTTCGGAAGTACAACAATTAAATTGAAAGCTGGTTCGCTTTCGTTCTCGTAAGGAAAAAAAAAATACTGTGTACTATTTTGTTGGTTTGCTGAAAATTTTGTAAACCTCTAGTTGTACGTAATTTCCGATTTTACTTTTTCAATTAGAACCCAATTCATCAAGATATATATATTTTTATCTTTGCTTTTATTAATACATTCTTACCAGAATAACACAAGTGTGTTATACGGGATTTGTTCAAAAATAAAATTTTAGTGTCACAAATTTATTTATAATAATTATAGGAGATCCAAAATGCTAATTAAAAATATTAATTAAGAAATTCAAAATTTAGAAGAATAATCATAATCACTTCAAATTCTGAAAAAATTCTTTGTAAACTAAATTATTTGTTGTTTGTCCTCTTTTCTACATTTCATTTTATACGTATAATATAATATGATAACTTAAAAGATAACAAATTCGAATGATATAATAAATTAAAAGATAACAAATTTAAAATATAGTGTAGATTAATGAATCCTTGATTTTTGATTTATTTGTTATCTTTTAAGTTCAATAGAAATTTTTCCAAGCATTACAAATGTAGAAAAATTCCTAAAAATAGTAACGTATCTTTTAGAATCCAATAAAAATATTTTTTTTTCTGATAATGCTTTTTTTTCTGCATTTTATTTGAAACATAAAATAAAATATAATAATTTAAAAGGTAAATTAAAAGATAGCACAATTAGAATTGGTTTTAACAAATTTAAAGGATATAATAAATTAAAAGATGACAAAAATATAGTGTAGATAGAATCTTTGATCTTTGGATTATTTGTCATGCTTTAAAATTGCTAACTTTTCAGTCCAATAGAAAAAAATTCCAAGTATGATAAACATGTAAAAATCCCTAAAATTTAGTAACATATCTTTTAGAATCCAGTAAAAATATATATTTTTTCATTTAAATTTTTTTATCCTTGAAGTTTATAGAAACAAATTTGAGCATGGAAAACATAAACACAATTCCTAAAAAATAATATCGTATCATTTAAAATCCAATAATAAAAAATACTCCCTCCTATTCAAAATAAGTGTCTTTTTAGAAAAAAACACACATATTAAGAATTGTATTAAAATACCAAATATACCCTTAATTAATAATAAATGCTACATTAGAACAAACAAATTTAGGTATTAGTGTTAGTTGGAAAACAATATATTTAAGGGTAATTTGGGAAATCTTTCTATCACCAACCTTGAAATGTGAGAAGAACATTCTTTTTGAAAAAAAATTTATGTGCCAAAAAAGGACACTTATTGTGAATAGGAGGGAGTATTTTTTCGTAAAATGCTTGTTTTCTTTTGAAAGTATATTATAATATAATAATTTAAAAGATAACAAATTTAAGAATCTTTAATTTTGGGATTGTTATCTTTTAAAGTTGTATGGATTATTTGTTGTCCTTTAAATTTGTATATAGAGTTGTCACATACATAAACATGAACCCGTTAAGTGGAATTGGAAGAATGAGAAGTTGACAAATGTCCAAAATTAATGAGGTAAAGACACAGTGTCAAGATTCTATACTGTCAGATCTCGTGTTAGAGCTGTCCATGTTTAAAAATATTTTAATCAGTCATATCTTAAATTTTGACAAATTCCTCTCAAATCGAAAATTGAAAACGTCTCATTTCAATCCCGAGTTATACCTTTCAATTCAACAAACTTCAATAGGAAGTAGTTATCGGTAGATCAGGTTCAAATTACTTTACGTCCTTAACGACCTTGTATTAAAAGTACGATTGAAAAACGAATTAAGCTAGTCGATATTCGTTTAAAATCGATCATTAAAAGCTCGTTTGAACTCAGTTTGTTAAAATAATGAATTTGGAATCGATCATCAAAAGCTCGTTTGAACTCGGTTTATTAAAATAACGAACCAAACTTGAACGTATTTTTCCGTTCGATAAGATGTAAAGCTCGGGTCGAACTCGACTCGAATAGTAAAAGAAAGAGAATAAAATTTGTATACAAATATCAAGCTACTCAAACTAGATTTATGTTTGGGTCAATTGTGGCCATTCGAGTTCGATTAAATTAATAATCAAACTAAACTCAAACACAATTTTTGAATCTCGAATGAATACTATGTACACTTGACTCGTTTACCCCCTAGCGCGTGACTGAAAGGTCACGAGTTCGATTCCCTCTACCAACACTTTCTTGGTTGAGCCTGTCACACAGGGTTTGCCTAGTGTGGTTTACCTGGTCGGCGTAGTTTGCGCTAAGACGTCCCAAATTTCCGAGGTTTATCCAAAGGTCTTGTGACTTAAATAGTAGTGGTTGCGGGTTCCCCGTCAAAAAAAAAAAAAAGACAATAAAATGCAGCCAGTGTTCTTGACTTGTATTCTAATCTATGACTACTTTCACTTCCTCTGCAAAATATAGAGAGATATGTTCCAATTAAGTCAACGTTGGACATGGACACATGGTCTACATTCAATTAATATGAAGATATTAAATATACAATCTAAGATACTTGATTTGTTCAGCTGTTGCTGTTCTTCGTCTTCTAGGTTGGAGCCAATGAACTGCTCCCATTCTTTCCGCGTTTTCCCTGGTCAACTTATATTGACTTTGACTCGTCTCCATCTTATCTAGTGACAATTTCTGTCACCACGAAAAAACACCTTACGAATCTAACACGTTATAACGAGTTCAAATTGGATCGTGTTCGAATAACATGTAATAAACAAATTAAATTAGAGTTGACTTGAAATGACACAACTAACTTGTTTGACCCAATAGTACAGTTATTGTTATTATTATTATTTTTTTTTTTGCAATATTTTTGATTGATTCAATATGTTAACAATATAAGGATTGTATTTTGAAAAATTATCAACGGTATATAAATGAAATTATGGGATTAATGTTAACTCGCACAACACATATAACCCATATAAATAGATTAGTTATTTAGGGTTTTAAAATAAACTGAGCATTTTTTATCGACCGAAAATTAAGAATAAATAGGTCGAGTTAGAGTTGATAAATCTTACGCGAAAAATTAAACAAGTCGTTTAAGATTGAGAAATTTGATAAAACTAAATGAATTTTGTGTCTCAATTTGAGACATGAACCCCAACACGATACAATTGTCACCCCTAATCGAAAATGAATTTTTTATATTTAGTTAGTGTGAATTTCTTGTGGAATTGGAGAGACAACGAGAGAAATGCATGTATTTCTATCTCCAACTCGACAAGAGATTTAACTGAATGGAAATGTTGACAAACCGAATCCCCACTAGGCCACTAGTCTCATCTATTTCTTTAATCTTCTTCTTTCTTTTTAGTAATACTAGTAATTCCGCTCATGCATGCGTTGCATGTGCATAATATTTTAATATTATTAATTGGTTTATAATAAAACTATCTACTAACATGAATTGTTATTTATTATTTTATTTCAAATATAAAATATTCATATAAAGTAAATATATATATATATATATATCAAATTTATATTTTTAATTATAGACTTATGTTTCAAATTCAATTCTAAAAAATATTAAATGAATCGATTAGAAAGGTCAATTAGATATAGCACAATTTAATAATTCAATATAATAACATTAATAAGAACAATTTGTATGTAATGATACCTTGATATTTTCTCAGTTGATGTTTCTATAAAGCACATCCAACACATTTCTAACATTTTTCCCAAAAATATTATGGACAACCTAAAGAGTCTGAAGCCAACAATGTCGTAAATAAATACCATTTGAAATATCACTGAAAGGGGTTTTCGAAAGTGGATATGTTAGAATGCTCAATTCAAAATTTTTGCTATTTATAGGTTTCTCGAACTATTCTAAGAGGCGATCTGTAGAAGCGGATCCTGACAATTCAAAATTTTCTAATCACATACAAAGTAGCAACAAATTACAAATGATATATAAAACAAATATAGTAATAAATTAAATGCATACTATTATTATTATTTCGTATTGTGATTTCAATACTTCAATTAATTGTGTGAAAGCTAATCATTCAAATTTTTTTATTTTTAATTAAATCAAAATTTCAAGAATGAGTAATCAATTCACAAATTTATTCTAAATATAATACAAAAATACATAAAGATGATCTTAAAGTTATCTCCACCTGCACAAAAATTAACTTGCTATTTTTTTATTCTATGGATATAACTCAGTAGAGAAAAAGTTAAATTAGACCGATTTCTATATTAAATTTCAATATTTATGGCTAAACATAGAAATAAGATAAAGCACACTATGATATCATTTTTTGCTTGCTCCAAATTTATTTTTTCTTTTTTTTTTGTTGGGTTATAAAATAACTTTAATTTTTGTTTATTTATTATTTAAAATAATGATGCTTTCTCTATGTAAACTTGATAATTTTTATGTTAAAATTATAAGAAAATACTCATAAAGTAATTTTTGTTCTCCTATGGCTAAACATAGAAATAGCATATATAAAACACATTATGATATCATTTTTTGCTTGCTCCAAGTTTCTTTTTTTTGTGGGTTATAAAATAACTTTAATTTTTGTATTTATTTATTGTTTAAAATAACGATACTTTCTCTATGTAAACTTGATAATTTTTATGTTAAAATTATAAGAAAATACTCACAAAGTATTTTTTGTTTTCCTAAAACAATTATGTATTGAGCAAAAATAGATTTATGGTAAATGGGTCAGTCAATAATTGCCTATGACTTAGTTTTCGAGTTTTTCAAGTACGGTTCCTCCAAGAATAATGAAGTATTCCATTTTGCCTCATATTGATCATGGTGTGATTTTAGTTATTTTATTTATTTTATTTTTAAATTTTGATACGAATTAGTTTATATAGTTTTATTAAATATTAGTTTAAAATTATGATTTTGTTAAGTAAAATTAAACATATAATTTAGAGTGATTGTGCATGATTTTTCATATCCTAGAATTAGCACGTGCAAAACTTATGTTTTAAATGAAAATGATTCCATGTTGGCTTATTTATTTATCTTGAATATATCTTTCAAATAACGGATTGAGGAGTGAAAAAGAGGTGCAACCATCTATGGTAAGTTTCTTGGTGGAGGCTTCACTTGTGATGCTTATATGCTAAGTTTCTTTCAAATAATTATCACATGACAGAGCCTTATTTGTACCTTCTTGATTTTCATATCATAGAATTAATGTGTGGGTAATTCAAGATAATAGGGTGCTAATGGTCAACTATATTTTTTTCCTTATAATGACTAATGAGAAAGAGAAAAGGGCTGGAATGCATTGTGAATCTGCTGGCTATAACAAATAATATTTTTATGCTATTGACTATACACTTTTAAAAAAGAATGAATAAATATTTAAATAATCAACTGATAAAATCTAAACTTAGATATTATTCAAAATAATATGGGAGAAAAAAATCATAAATACAAATTTAAAACAAACTATATTTTATTAGATATAAATTGTAGTTGTATTACAACAAATTTTACTGCAATATCATAATAATACATTAAAAATTTAGAAATACAAACATGATACAACCGAATCAGAGAATGTAAATCGCACGTTGACATCAATGTTCATTCTCTATCATTTATTTTCAATAGTTGTAGACCGGAAAGTTTTCTCATTTTGATCAATAATGAATTGTTATAATCACTCATCAATCAAAAGAAATTATAGAATATGATGGAAAATTTCACAATCCAGAAAAGTTTATATGGGAAGTTTAGATAAAATGCAATACATGGACGGATTTTATTTTTGGTAAATATTTGAATAAGATTTTTTTTAAAGGTAGTACATAGATGTCCATTTTGAGTGTTATACAGCTTGAAAAAATTATCTCATTGAACAAATTGTTGTCCTATTATTGTAAGGTTAATAAATTTCTAGAATGATGAATATTTTATATTAAGGTGATTTTGTTAATTTTTCCTAAACATATTTTCAATTATCCGACCGCATAACATTATCAAATTCGATTAAAAATATAAATAGATATTGTAATTTTTTTGAGTTGCACGTGTAATTGATGTATTCCATATTTTTTCTTTTTTTTCCGATTGTTATCTTTAGCAAAACCAAAAATAGGATTTTGGTGGATATATTAACTTATATTAAGTATTTTATCTATATTTGTTTTTGAGAAAACGACGCATTTATAGATTAGGAGAAAGCCTCCAAATTAATTAAGTCATACACATGTTCAGGAATTGAATCGAAAACAGGGCTAGATCCCTCTAAACAAAAAAGCAACACACGCAACAAAATTCCCCGAACGTCGAACACAACTTGGGATAAAACCATCGAATGTGTTAGCTAAAGTTCTAACATCTTCCATAATATTGCCCAGATAGGAGTAATCGGTCTTGTTGGACTTCAGTTTGTTGAAAATATTGGAGTTATCTGTTTCAAACACCACTTTTCTGATTCCCAGTGATTGTGCCAACAACAACCCTTCCTTGCAAGCAATAGTTTCCGCAATATCGACTTCACGAGCATAATGTAGTAGTTTAGTTAGGCTCGACACCCGTTTCCTTTCGTGGTCTTGCAAGATCGCCCTCAATCCCGTGCCCACATCAGCTAAGATGGATGCAACGGTGTTGATCTTCACCCAACTTTCGACCGGTTTAGTCCATACCTCAACTTGCCCATTCCCCCGCTGCGCACGACCTCCCACATTTGCTGCCAGGTTCTCTTGAAGTCTACGTACCACTGTAACTAGACACCAGTGGTGTTCTAGCTCCTTATTCTTAAAATTTTCATGTTTCTTGCATGCCATGCCATCCAAATTAACATACCAAACATATTGTGGTTGTCATTTTCCCCCTCGTCTAGAAACACTTCAATCCAATCCGCAATGCTCTGGTCACCCCCATTCCCATGTTGAATCTGTATTCTAAGAGGTGATGAAGCCCAAAATAAAATCATCCACGGACAATCCCGAAGTGCATGCTCCACCATTTCTAGTTCCATCATACACTTGCTACAAATAAGATCCACATCGACCCCTCTATGTATTAGTTCTGTTTTCGTTGGGAGGATACCGTGAATGGCTTTCCACACAAAAAACTGAACTTTTGGAGGGACCTTGAGGTTCCATACCCATTTCCACAATTTCTTCCTTTGGCCGGAAGATGAAGCCACATTGTTCTCACATCCCTTTTTGTGCTTTTCTGTCATATACACTGATTTCACACGATACACTCCATCCTTTGTATGATGCTAGATGATTTGGTCCGGTCTGTGGTGGTGGCTTAGAGGAATGGATTTTATTATTTTAGCTTCATCAACATTGAAGATGTTAATTAAATCCACATTCCATCTGTTTGGGTTGTCAATGGTTAGGTCCTGAATCAGAAGTTCCTCTATTCCAATTTGAGGAGCGGATTTAACCCAAATTCGTAGCAGACGACAGCCATGGATCATGCCAAACACGCACACGATCACCCAACCCAATGTTCCATCTAATTACCTTAAGAATAATATTCCTTCTTGCAATAATGCTTCTCCAAGTGAAAGGTGGATTATAGCCAATTGTTGCGTTTAGGAAATTATTTCTCGGCATATATTTGGCCTTCAACGACACAGCCAAGAGGGATTCAGATTCTTGAATTGATGACACCCGAGCCGAGCTGGATCAAGTAACTCCATGTGGTCATCCAAAGACACATCCAAGTGGGGGCTGCGGTGGCGTCGTGCGGTGCTCAAAGTGACATCGCGTCATAGGTTGGGCTCGCCCGCTCCGAGCCCAACCACGGCAAGATGGGCCGCGAGCCCCGACCCCGAGCCCAAATTTTGGAAACGCATGCGCGATAGGTTGAAAAAATAACCATTTGCCCATACTTAGTGTTTCATTAGCACCAGAGGCCGCCACGTGTCAGAGTATTATCAATGTGAGTCGCCAAGTGGCAGAAACTTGGCTGACATGCACTCTTAGGAGAGGACATGTGTCCTTTCTAAATTATTTTACTAATTAGTGCAAAGGTGACTATTGAAAACCCACTTATTAGAGGGGTATAAAAAGCCTCACTTAAGAGAAAAAAGAGAAGAGAGAGATATATAGAAAAAAGGACTGGGAAAACGTGAAATTGTAAGAAAGACCGACCCCAATAATCCAGCTCGGCATTACGCTAAAAAGGCAGAATTAGCCATAAATAAACGTTCATTACGTATACTTATATTTCCACGTGTTTAGTCTTTTATGTTTTTTGCTTGTTGACCAAAACGCACGTCAACAAATTGGCGCTAGAAGGAGGGCCCGAATTGGTCCAGTCAAAGTTCCAGGCCAAAACCAGTTAAGTGAAAACCAGGTAAAGTTCAACGTTTATCCTTTTCATAATCGACAAAATGAGTCAACAATCGAGAAATGCTCGTTTGACTGAAGAGCAACACCTTAATAACCAAACTGGCCAGACCACTAATGGTCAATAATGCCCCAGACAAAAGCAGGGAGCACCACTTTATTTCCTTTCACTCAGTTAATTGCTAACCCAACTTTTCTACAGCAAATGAACCAACTCATTTCACAAACACTCGCCACCACCAACTCCCAAGCACCTCTTCCACCTTTTGTAAATACTAACCCACTCAATCCACAACTAAATGTTAATATCAATCCTCGAGTCCCTGGGCTTCCTCATAATGAAGCCCAAGAGGCCAGTTCAGGTAATGAACAACGTGGCCGTCGTGACAGAAGGCGGCCGCGAGAAGATGATGAAGGGCAAAGTCGTGTAGCGGAGTCACTTTCGGAGCCAACACGGCATCGCCGTGCCCACTCAGTGTTCGCCGGACGACTAGGGGTTGATCCTCTATGCCCGGCTTGATCGATAAGCTCCCGACTCCAGTTTCCGGATGAGCGGGAGCCGGATAGGGTCAACCAGACTCAAGGCCCTAGCCTAGGGCAGGAATGGGACGTAGAAATTCAGCGCCTTCGCCGCCATCTGAATGAACTGGAGGGCGGTCCAGAAGGCGAGCAATCTCGGAGGCCGCCCCAAGCAATGAACCAACCAGCTGTTATGTCGCCGTTTTCCCCTGGTATCCTGGCGACCCCGTTACCGCCAAAGTTGAAAATTCCCTAGGTCGGTCTATACAATGGGGAGATCAACCCGACCACTCACATCCACAAGTACTTAGCGTGGATGGAACTGTACAGCCCTAGTGATGCCATCCTCTGCAGGGCTTTCCAATTGACATTGGGAGACCGAGCCCACCGTTGGTTTAGGACCCTACCGCAGGGGTCCATTCGGGCATGGGGGATCGGCCTCCGCCTTTACGATGCATTTCTTGACTTCCGGGTCCGAGCCGCACCTAAGGACTCCCTTGTGAATATCAAACAAGGGAAGGACGAGCCCAGAAAAAGCTATATCTCTCGGTTCAATAAGCAAGTTCGAGAGATGGAACCGGTGTCGGATGACGCCATTTTAATTGCGACCATGGCCGGCCTTGCCTTGAAACTTGGTTTAACTACTCTATCCATGAATCGGGGCGACCTCGCACCAAGAATTTACGGTCCGCGCGGAACGCCATATTTGCGCGGAAGAAGCCATGGCAAGTCACCGCCCCGAGCACCGGCCAGGGGGCGCAAAAAAGGACGGAAGGAAGGAATCGGCAATCGGGCGGGGTCGATTTAGACCATTCTCGGAAAAACCGACCACCGGATTTAAGGCTCACCCGGAAGCACGAGCCGAAGTTGCCGCTACTGAGAGTACTTTGACCCACACTCCATCACCATATGGAATGAAGTTCAGGGTCTGAATTTGCTGCCTCCGGCTCGGCCTTTAAAGATTGAGCCGGCTAAGTTAGATTCATGCCGATACTATGCCTATCATAAATCGATAGGCCACGATACTGACGAGTGCCGAGATCTAATTAGGGAAATTATGCGTATTGTTCGGCAGGCCGGTCTTAAAAGATACGTCCATGAATTACCGCCCCATCGCAAGACGCCTCAGTGTCAACCCGAGCGCATAACAAATCCCACTCTTCTGCCGCCGCCACCGGCCGAAAATCAGGGTATGGAGATCCTCATGATGTCAAGCGTGAATCGAATCAACACTAACACAGCCGAAGATAGTTGCTCCAACAGGAAAAGAAAGGCTGATGTCAGACAGGCCGCCCACGCCGAAAGACAAGTTCGGGTGGCAGAAATCAAGGAAGGCCAACCCACCGACCGTTTCGTGTTCTCGGACGTGGATGCCGACCAGTGGTCCACCCTCATTCTCGACCCCTGGTCATTACCGCACCGATTTTGGGTATTCGATTCATAGAATTTTGATCGACTCTGGAAGCTATTCATCGGTCATCTATGTCCGAGCTTTTTGAAGATTGAACGTGGACGATAGCTATATTCGTCCATGCAATGATATCATTTTGGGGTTTGGAGGAGGAAGAATAATCCCGCTCGGGGAAGTTGATTTACCCATCCAGATGGGGCAAGGGTCACATAAGCGGACCGTTATGACAACATTTAAAATAATCAACGCCAATTCGGAGTACAATGCGATTATTGGAAGGCCGTTGCTTTATCATATAAAAGCGGCTGTTTCAATTTATTATTTTTGCGTAAAATTCCCAACACCTGACGGCGAAGCTATACACAAGGGGAATCAGAGGGAGTCACGAGAATGCTCTCTCAAACTCCGACCGGTAGAGACTAACGTGATAGAACGAGGAGAAACCAGTGGAACAGTGCAGACCGAACCCCAGACCAAAGAGGAGCCCGAGCGGGAGGTGGTGTTTGTTCAGGAGGATAATCCAGGTCGTCGACCTGGGAAGGAGCCGATGATGAAGGACCAAGGAAGGAAGATAGAGCCGGAAGATGCGCCAACAATGAAAGATAGGCCGGCGATGGAGAGCGAACCGGCAACTGAAGATAAGTTGCTCCTGCAGAAAAAGGATGGGCAAAGCAAGAAAAGAAAACGGTCAGAACCAGCGGAACAGGTCGATACGGTCGACGTCGGAAGGCAAGGCGAGGGACGCCAATTGCGAATTGGCCACGACCTCCTAGAGCCGTTTCGAACAGAATTGATTGAGTTTTTGAGAGATAATCTCGACGTCTTTGCGTGGACTCATGCAGATATGCCTGGAATTGACCCCAAGCATGCATGCCACTGCCTTAATATTGATCTAATGTTCCGCCCAGTTATCCAAAAAAGGCGTAAACTCGGTCCCGATAGGCAAGTTGCGCTCGAGGCCGAAGTTAATAAATTGCTAGATAATCAATTCATCCGGGAAGCCTTCTATCCTCGATGGGTTGCCAATCCTGTTCTGGTCAAGAAAAGCAATGGCCAATGGCGCCTGTGTGTGGATTTCACCGACCTGAATAAGGCATGCCCCAAGGACAGTTATCAATTACCGAACATTGATTATATGGTAGATGCCACGGCGGGACACAAATTGATGAGCTTTATGGATGCATACTCGGGTTACAACCAAATACGAATGCACCCGGATGATTAAGAAAATACATCATTCTTTTCTGCCCGTGGAATTTACTGCTACAAGATGATGCCCTTCGGGTTGAAGAACGCTGGTGCGACCTACCAGAGGTTAGTAAATAAGATGTTTGAGAAAATGATAGGTCATACTATGGAAGTCTATGTAGATGACATGTTGGTGAAATCATTGTATATATCTGATCATCTCAACGATCTTAATAAAATGTTTGCTATTTTAGGAGAGTACAAGATGATGTTAAACCCGAGAAAATGTACGTTTGGAGTCGACTCGGGTAAATTCTTGGGGTATATGGTCAGCCAAAGGGGGATCGAAGCTAACTCAGACAAAATAAAAGCCATCATCGATCTTGAACCTCCGAATTCTGTAAAAAGGATACAAAGCCTGACAGGCCGATTGGCCGCCCTTAACCGACTTGTTTCACGGTCCACAGACAAGTGTAAACCTTTCTTTGAAATCATAAAAAAGAACAAAATTTTTGAGTGGACCGAGCAAGCATAGGCTGCCTTTGAATCCCTCAAACAACACCTCTCTTCAATTCCTATATTGCAAAAACCTACCAAAGGGGAAAACTTGTATTTGTACCTGGCGATATCCGAATACGCCATCAGCTCGGTGTGAATCAGGCTAGATGATTCTATTTAGCATCCAGTATATTACACCAGTCAAGCGTTACATGACGCCGAACTCCGCTATTCGCCAATGGAAAAGTTGGCTTATTCATTAATCAATGCGGCGCGGAAGCTCCATCCATATTTTAGAGCACAAGATTATAGTCTTGACGAACTACCCACTGAAGCAGGTACTACACCGACCCGACACTTCTGGTCGGATGATCAAGTGGGCCGTTGAGCTCGATCATTTGATATTCTATATGAACCGCACAACAATAAAAAAGGTCGGGGCTTTAGCCGACTTTGTGGCAATTCACACCTTCCATACAATTGGAAGTTATGGAAGACCAAGAATGGAAGTTGTTCGTTGATGGCTCCTCCATCGCAGGCGAGCGGCGGCGGAATCGTGATAATCGATCCAAACCAGAAATGCTACTGCTCGGCCGTGCGATTTCAGTTCCCCGCAACGAACAATGAAGCTGAATACGAGGCACTTCTGGCGGGCCTAGATATGGCAGCTTCTATGGGCCTAAAACGACTGCTAGTACATAGTGATTCTTAGCTGGTCGTTCATCAAATCAATGGTGAGTAAGCAAAAAGAGCAAAAATCGCACAATATTTGGACTTGGTCAAGAAGAAATTGTTACACTTTAAGACAAAAGTCTTATATGTGCCCCGAGCCGAGAACATGCAAGCAGATGCCTTGGCTCAGCTCGGTTCCAGCCCAGGGACGGATGCCATTGCGGATGTCACTGTCACACAACTGTCCGCCCCGTCACTTGGCGCAAAGAGAATACATGCAACCGAAGCCACCGAGCAGACCTGGATGACCCCGATCATTCAGTATTTGGAAAAAGGAGTTCAACCTGAAAACAAAGTCGAGGCCAGAACACTACGAACCCAAACGGCTCGTTTCACACTAGTAGACAGCGTCTTATACAAACGAGGATTCTCCGTCCCACTCCTTCGGTGCCTATCCGAGACAGATGCGGATTACGCACTTCGAGAGATTCACGAGGGAATATGTGGAAACCACGCCGGGGGCCAGACATTAGCTTATAAATTAATACGACAAGGATACTACTGGCCATCCCTAAAAAAGGATGCAACCGACCTCGTCAAAAGATGCAAGAAGTGCCAAAGATTCGCACCACATGTCAGGTATCATCTTGAGCAGCTTACCTCCATGTTTAGCCCTTGGCCGCTTGCCAAATGGGAATGGACCTTATCGGACCACTCCCACCGCAAAGGGGGCGTAAAGTATGCCATTGTGGCGGTGGATTATTTCACAAAATGGGCGGAGGCGAACCTCTCGCGAAAATAGATGAGGAAAAGATTGTGAGTTTGGTATGGAAGTCCATTATCTGCAGATTTGGGATACCGCATTCGGTTGTTACAGACAATGGGAAACAATTCGATAACTGGAGGTTTCGAAATTTTTGCGAAGGCTTCCACATCAAAAACCACTTCTCGACTCCATACCACCCCATCAAATGGACGGAGGTTGAGGCCGTTAATAAAATACTCAAGTATACCTTGAAGGCGAGATTGGAGGAGTCTAAAGGTAATTGGCGGGAGGAATCGCCGGGAATGCGGGTCGTGCAGAACAACGATCGAGCGCCACGGAGAGACACCTTTTTCTTTGGCTTATGGAACCAGGCGGTCATTCTGTTGAGATTGGAGCCCTACCTTGAGTGCAAATTTTTCGAAGATGGCAATGAGGCATATACGAGCCGAGCCGATCTGCCGAAGAAAAGAGATGCAAACGAGATGAAAAACGCCGTGTATAAACAAAGAAGTGAGAGGTACTACAATTCAAAAGTAAAGAAAAGGAGATTTCGTGTCGGTGATCTTGTGTTGAAAAAGATAACGGGTGACGTCTCTTGAGCCCAACCCATTGAAGCCAACCAGGGAGGCCCATTTCGGTCGAAATAACGTCTTATCTCGGTGGGGCGTTTAGCTAGAATATTTGAGTGGAGAAAAATTTATACATCCATGGAATGTAGCATACGAAAAGGTACTATCAATAAAGATCTCGGTTTACGATCCGGATAGGATTCCGGGAATTATCCTTTCATCCGATATTCTCGTGAGCTCTCTAAAGGGGGACGAAATTTTTACTCGCCTCGGCTTGCCGAGCACAACAAAAATCGCCTCGGTGAAGAAGGCGAGTGCCGACAAGTCGTCTCGGTGCGCCCTTTTGCATCGCGATAAAGGGCGACTCGCCCACAAGGTGGATCTATCCTAAAAACAAAGACTCGGTTTACAAACCGACCACAAAATAAAGACTTGGTCACGTACAAGCGAAAAAATAAAGACTTGGTCACGCACTGCGTAAAATCAAGACTTGCTACGCACCGAGCACAAAACAAAGACTCGGTTTACATACCGAGCACAAAACAAAGACTTGTCACGCACACGAAAAATAAAGACTTGGTCTCGCACTGAAGCATAAAACAAAGACTTGGTTACGCACCGAACACAAAATAAAGACTCGGTTTATGCAAGAGCACAAAAATTAATTAAAGCAATTAAAGTCCTTTATTCAGAGCATTGGAAACCGAGCCCCGTGACTTGGGAGTATAAAAAGGAAAAAGAGCCAAGCATATACAAAAAGCTTAAAGTACATACATAGGTGATGAAAAGAAGAGATCATTTCTACTTCAAAAGTATTTACACAAAGGGCCGAGCCCATTACAATCCAAGGCACGGCCAAGTAACCTCCTACAAATACATACAAGATCTTATGCAAGAAAAAGAAAAGGAGAACAACATCAAGACGAGAAGGAGGTGAGATCTCAACAACACCATTGGAGGCAACCTCTTCTCGCATCCGGGAGGAGGTGATCCCGAACGCCGGGGCCTCAAAGAAAATTCGGGCGGAGCGCGTCAAGATCGACCTCCAAGAGGGCCAAGTCCTCCTCGAGCGTGTCAATGTGATCTTCTCGCTTTGATAGCTCCGAGGATTTCCTTGAGGTCGTGTGACCGCAGTTAACATGAATGTATATTTCTCGGAGTCCTTATAAGCCTCGGCACTTGTACACGAGCTTCCCCAACCCGCCTACTGTAGCCTCTTGATCTCTGCGCACATCGGCCGGCGCCTTTCCATTTCTTCGGCTTGGGCAACGGCCGACGCTCCAAATCGGCAAACTTAGCACGGATTCCTCCTCGGCCTTGCGGGGCTCGATCCCGCTATCTCGGCCCGCGGCGGTTTCCTTCTCGAGTTGGCCCGAGCCGTGGCTTCATCCGCCTGGTCTTCAGAGAGACTCTTGTACCCGGAGAGTAGCATAGGCCTCTTGCGGTCGCCATGCCGCCTCTCCCGGATCGGCATATTTCTTTTCCACTCGCGGGTTCCCCCAATCGCGTGCTACAGAAGCCCAATAATCCGCCCAGACATTATCATGGCGTACTGAATCTGCTCATCCCAGCCAGTTTCCAAGCAAAATTGCTCAATGCCTTTTGTCCAGGCACGAGCTGGGACATTCATTGCGGCCCGACCCACTTTTGGCAAAACTCTTGACTGCTCCTCCATCGGCGTGGCACACCGGACAAACTCCACGAACCACTGAGGGCGTATCCCAGTCATTCCCTCGCAGTACTCGTCCCTCACTCGGCTCGGAGGGATAAAGTGACCCTCGTGGCCAAGGTCGTCCGAGAAAGTCTGTGGGACGCCCCCTTCAGGGGTCTGTCCAGGATGCACCGACGCGGCGATTTGTCGACCGACCCGCCCTTCGGTCTGTCCCGGGCTCTTCGATAACAATTCCCTCTCTTCTCCTTTGGAGAGGGGGTTCTACCGCCTCAGGCACCCCATCGGTAGGGCGTTTATCGGCCCGGATATCTGCTCTCCGAGCCACCTCTGCATTAGCGGGCTGTTCTGCAGTCGCCCGAGATCGATGTGCGGCCATATTCCTCACGCTGCGAAGGCGTGCACGCAAGTCCAAGCCACGCCCTACAAAAACATAACCACCGTCAAAAGGTGAAAGTAAAAAGGAGAACATTTCGAAGGGAAAGGAAAATGCAATGAAATATGGAGTTTACCTTGGCCCGCGGCCGCCCTCGACGGCTCCGGAGTCCGTGTCGGTTCAGTAGCCACAGATGACCCATCTAAGGGACCAGCCGCCGCGGGAGATGACCCAGCTCGCCCTGTCTGAGCTGGCCGCTCTTCCGGCGAGTTTGGCCGTACTTCCTCAGCTCTCGGGGGGCTAGGTTGAGGCTCTCCCCCAACTTCTTCTTCCCTCTCTACTGTCTCACCCCGAGTCGCCCCCTCGACCTCGGGTAGAGCAGGCCTCAAGCCGGCCGTGGCCAAATTGACCTCAGTGGCCAATCTCTCAATCCGCCTATCCTTGGCACCTCTGGCCTGGATATTTTCCAAATTGACCTCAGTGGCCAAATTGACGCTCAGTGGCCAAATTGACCTCAGTGGCCAAATTGATGCTCGGTTTCCTGTCAAAGGAAAAAGAAAAAAGAAAAGTGGCAAAGTTAGCCGCATAAAAAGGAAACAACAACAATAAAAAACAGAGAAAGGAGAAATGATAGACTTACTGTAACCAAAAACGAAATTTGAAGGAGGATAAAGGACAATCTCCCTTGCTCCATCCTCCACGCGAGCTTGCCACTTGCCGCTCACCCAGAGCCATTTGTCCTTCCATTTCTTTAAAGATGAAGGAAGGCCTTCTACTAGACTGTCCGGGTACCCCAATCGGGTCTGCACATAATACCACCCAGATGGCTGCCCCCGGGACGAAGGAGTCGCTCGCCAGACAAAGAGCTCATTCATCTCTTTGATCTTGGGGCGGGGGTACTTCTCTAAATGAAACATCACTAAAAGGCCGATAATCCGACCCTAAGAAATAGGATGCACCTGAGTCAGGGGAATGCCCCACTTGCAGAACCACCACGTGAGGAAGACCGGCAGTGGAAAGCGCAACCCATATAAGAGGCTGGCAACATGAATGGCCACGCACCCCTCCGGCGGTCTTGGGAACCTCCCACCATCCGGTACCCAAAAATGAATACCGCCGGGATCCGGTACTTCCGTTGAAATTGTCCCATCTCCGGGACCATTAGCATCTTTGGGAATGTCATTTATGTCACACGGCGTCCACCTAGGCTCTACACGAAGATGAGGGCCACCACCCCGCCTACCGTCACCATTACGATGGCTCATCGGCGCACGAGACAGCTCAGGCCTCGAATCTCCGGAGGGTTCGTCCACTCGCTCCGCATTATCACGCTCGTGCCTCGAGATTGGGCCATATTTCCTTCTTCTTGGCCGATAGTCTTGAATATCGGTGCTCGAATCCTCGCTAGAATTCTCTCGTGCCCGATCCGGCCGATATCTCAGGTTTCTCGAAAAATAGTCACCGCACCGAGTTAAAAATAGTGTGCGTCTGCTCCAAAGGTGTTCCGCCTCGAGGAGAACGATCTGGAGAAGAGATCTGAATGATGCTCGGGCTGTGAGGCGGAGATTGCTGTGCTGGGGAGAAAGAAACAGAAGGTTCAGAGGTGGGGATCCTCGATTTCAACCTCTACGCTATAGCTACGGCTTCTACTATCCTCGAAAGAAGACGTTTTATAGGAAAAGGGAGAATATTTTGAAAAAATTCCTAAGTTCGAAGTCTCTGAACTTTGGAAGCCGACCTGAAATTTCTGCTCGGTCTCAATCAATCTAGCTCGAAGGATAGTGGATGCGAAAGTGGATTATGGAGGAAAAAGGGGGTATTTATAGATGAAGTTCCCTCGTGAAACGAAACGCCTATTTGAAAAGACGCGCCTTTTCAACCTCAAAGCCGTCGAGTGTCGAAAACGCGCGTCCCCACGCCCACCGTGCACTGATGTACCTTTTCGGTTCCTGCACAAGATTGGCCCAGTCACAAGAAGCCACGTGTCCACCATTATGGCATCACAGTTAATGCGCCTCTACAGGCATTAACTACTACACGACAGATGTCAGAAATGGAATGACTTTTGAACATTCCTCTTCCCCATTAAATGTCCATCATTATCATTAAAGTTTAACTCCGACTTCGAACATTCTTCTCTCGGAATTAAACTTGGGGGCCTTTGATGACACCCGAGCCGAGCTGGATCAAGTAACTCCATGTGGTCAAACAACACACATCTAAGTGGGGGCCTGCAGGTGACATCAGCAGCGGTGCCCAGTGACACGTCATGGGTTGGACTCGCCCGCTATTGAGCCCAACCACAGCATGGCTGCCGAGCCCCGACTCCCGAGCCCAAATTTTGGCGGGAAACGCATGCGATGCGATTCGTTGAAAAATAACCATTTGCCCATACTTAGTGTTTCATTAGCACCAGAGGCCGCCACGTGTCAGAGTATTATCAATGTGAGTCGCCAAGTGGCAGAAACTTGGCTGACATGCACTCTTAGGAGTGGACATGTGTCCTTTCTAAATTATTTTACTAATTAGTGCAAATGTGACTATTGAAAACCCACTTATTAGAGGGGTATAAAAAGCCTCACTTAAGAGAAAAAAGAGAAGAGAGAGAGATGTAGAAAAAAGGACCGGGAAAACGTGAAATTGTAAGAAAGACCGACCCCAATAATCCGGCTCGTCATTACGCTAAAAAGGCAGAATTAGCCATAAATAAACGCTCATTACGTATACTTATATTTCCACGTGTTTAGTCTTTTATGTTTTTTGCTTGTTGACCAAAACGCACGTCAACATGAATCAATCTCCAACTTTGTTTAGCGAGCATCGCCTCATTAAAACATTCCAAGTCTCTAAACCCAAGTCTGCCCTCCATTTTATGTTTGTTGAGTTTGCTCCATGAACATTAATGTATCATTTTTCTCATTATGTCGCTGACCCCACCAAAAGTTGCTTATAATAGAATTCAGCTTCTGACAAATGTCCTTCAGTATACGGAAGCAACTTATAATGTAAGTAGGGATAGCCTGGGCTACTGATTTAATGAGAATAGATTTTCCAGCAATAGACAACATCTTACCCTTCCAATTTTCAAAATTTTTCCAAACCCAATCCACAATTGCTTGGAAAACCTCTTTCATTGATCATCCTATATTCGTTGGGAGCCCAAGGTAAATGGCATGCTTGTTAACTTGTTGAACCCCAGCTTGTCTGCTAGCGATGCTTGCAACCCTCCCTTCACGCTAAGGCTGAAATATATTTCAGATTCCTCCAAGTTTATCCGTTGCCACGAAGCCCATTCATAATCCTTGATAATCTGAGCTGTCGTATCGATTTTCCTTTCGTTTGCTCTCTTGAAGATGATGTTGTCGTCTACAAAAAATAGATGGGATACTTGAGGAGATTTTTTTGCAGATCTGGATCCCGTGAATATTACCTCCAGCTTCTGCTTTGCGTAGCATGGATGAGAATGCCTCTGCACAGAATAAAAATAGATATGGAGATAGAGGGTCCCCCGGACGAAGACCTCTCGAAAGATGGAAAACATCACCAAGATGTCCATTTAGCAGAATAGAAAAAGAGAGACAGAAATGACACACTGCATAATGAGATCAACAAAAGATTGACATATGCCTAATCTTTGCATAACAATACTCAAGAATCGTCATTCAACCTGGTCATAAGCTTTACTCATGTCCAGTTTAAAAGCAAATGAGCCCCTTTTTTAGCTTGGCTATGCTTCGTCTTATGGAAAATCTCAAAAGCTAGTAGAGCATTATCCATGATTAACCTACCCGGGACAAAAGCAGATTGGGTGTGTTGGATTAGAGTAGGTAAGATAATTTTTAACCTATTGGCAATGGTTTTAGAAATAAGCTTATAAATCACATTGCATAGGCTTATGGGGATGAACTCTTGGAATTTTTCCGTTTTTTTCTTTTTAAGGATGAGAACTATATAAGTGTGGTTTAGGGATTGGGGGTTCGCACGGCCATTCAGGATACCAAGGGTGATATTTAGCACATCTTTTTGAATAATAGACTAGAATTTTTGATAGAAAATAGCAGGCGTACCATTTGGTCAGGGGATTTTGTTGGGTGCATTTGTGTCACGGCTGCCACGACATCCTCCTTGGTGAAAGGCCGCTGAAGGTTCTCGTTCATTTCATCAGTAATTTTTGTTGCAATGGCGTCAGCGGCTTGATCCATGTCCAGAGAGGGTTCCGCAGAAAATAAATATTTATAGTATTGGAGAAAGGCCCCTTCCACCTGAATTTTGTCCTCTATCCACCTATCCGACGCGTCCTTAATTCTTTCAATTTTATTTCTCTCCCTGCGCCCATATGCTGTGTGATGAAAGAAAACTGAACTTTTATCGCCGTCACGAATCCAATTAGTTCTTGGCCTTTTGGTGCCACATTGCCTCCTTTTCCTGTATAATCCTTCCAGCTTGTCTTCGATCTCCCTACGATCATTTAGAGTATGCGTAGTGATGTCTCCCGTGGAGCACTTTTGGAGAGTCTCTTTGCATTTTTTTATTTGGTCCCCCACATTGCCGAAGTGTGTTTTTCCCCACATTTTTAAACTGTCTCCGCAATGCTGAATCTTGTTGAGGAGTTTTCTTGGGTTATTAGAGCTATCTTCGCCTTCTCACGCTTTTCTAACCACACTTTAACATGATTTATCCTATAACCAAATCGTTTCAAATTAGTAAATTTTCATGCGCTTCCTTTGGCGTCCTTTGTTGGTATGAATTGATTTCCTCCAACTTAAAATAATCGGGTAGTGGTATGATCGGTTCTGAGGTAAGTGGTTAACCAAATACTTTGGATGTTGAAAAATCCATTATTGGTTTCCCAAGGACCTATTTAATTGCTCTTGAATGTTCCGGTCTCCTCTTTGCCTGTTAGTCTAAGTGAAAGAGAATCCGTTATAGCCAAGGTATTCTAGTTGAGCTTCTATCATCGCTTCATGAAACTCCTCTAACTTCTGTCCATCCATATCATGTCTCCTAATTTTCCCAAAATTAAACAAGATTTCATTAAAGCCGCCAAAACATATCCACGGATAGTCGTGGGCCGTCGCCAACTCTTTTATTAGGTCCCACGTATATTTTTTATTGTGGTCCTCAGGCCATCCATACATCCCAGTGATTCACAACTTCGGTGTAAATGCCATCTATGTGGTGAGCTGAGTCCGAGAGCACCTTAAAATCCTCCTCATTTTCCACAAAGCGCACAATCCACCTCGTCCGACAGCACCTTAAAATCCTCCTCATTTTTCCACAAAGCGCACAATCCACCTCTTCTTCCCCATTGTCTCATATTACAGCCAACCAAAAATTTTCCTTCAAAACTAAGGCTGCTAATAAAATGATCATACTCCGTTTTGCAAAGTTTTGTTTCCATCAGAAAAACAAAACTGGGATCTTTGGATTTAATAACTCATTTAAGTGCTTGAACTGTCGCTGGGATCCAAAGCCCCCGACAGTTCCAACTGAGGCAACTCATTGTGACCGGCGGGGTTTCTTCTCCGCAACCTCCGCCGATAGATTAAAAGTGCATGGAACCTCAAATAAATCAAACTCTTTTATTCTTTTCCCATTTTCACTGCTGCCTTCTACAGCATTGTCATCTACCATATCCAAGATTCTTTTCGCTGACGTGGTTGTTGAGGGTTTTTGGTTATTAGGGGTTTGTTTCTTTTTAGCTCTGGACCATGTTTTTCTGGAGACGGATTTGGATTTTGTTGTTTTTGATGATTGTCTGGTCGTGGTGTGGGAATTGAGGTGGAGGTGTGGGATATGATTGGCTGGTTGTGGCTCGGATGATTATGTCGATATGTTGGAGTATTTTGGCTGTGGAGATTTCTATGGGGGCTTATTCAGATTAATAATGCCATTGGTTCGGGGTTGCTGGGGTGGTTTGGGAGTTTGTGGAGTGATGTGTGTAAAATATACGTGCATTTTGGGGCTTAAAATAATATAAAATTGATGCATTTGCACACATATTTACTATGTGTTTACTTGGTTTCCTTTAAAGGGTATGATACTACGTATTCTTGTAATTCTTGCAGAAAACGGAGCTTAAAATAAAGAAATGTCAGTTGGGATGCCCGGATAATATTGCCCAAAGCAAAGAGAAGATCAAAACGATGGAAAAATGGAACAAAAGCACTTCACACGACTGGACCGTATGGTCTCACACGGCCGTGTGGAGTGGTGGTGTGAAAAATCACACGGTTGTGGGAATAAGGGAAGAAAACGGGATGGAGCAGGTCCACACGGCCGGACCGTGTGAAGTCACACGGCCGTGTGGACAAGGTCAGCAGCCGCACTAGCCACCCTTGCAAGCTCACACGACCATGCGATCAAGGCCAACGCCCAGCACCACACGCCCATGTGGTTCCACACAGCCTAACCGTGTGGGAGTCTGTTTTAGCGCGTTTTTCAGGGTATGTTTCCCCTTCCAACTTTACAAGTGATCTCTCCAAGCATCTATAAAACATGACCAAGTCTTGCACGAAAAATCACAACTTGATACATATAAAACACATCAAATAACACAGGAACGAAGGAATCGAAGAGCTTCTGAGAGCAAAAGGCTAGGTCGCGAAGAACACCACAAGGCTTTCGCATCTAGGGAGCACAAGAGTTTCGAGGGCTTGGAAAGAGAATTCATCCTGACAAGAAGGGATTTTCTTTCTATGTCTAAGAACTCTATTCTGTGCTTAAACGATGTCTTAATATTGATTCGAATTTTTCTATGAGTTTGTAATCAATGTTTGGCATATCTTTCGGATCTTAGGGGCATAATCGAAACTGTGGATTCATGTTGAATATGATTATTTGTATTCCTAATTAATTCATGCTTTCTATTTTATGAATTCGAGTGCTTATTTATAATTTCTTTTTATCTGATCAATAATTTGCATGTCAGACTTCTAGTCCATAATCCGGGAGGTGAGTTCTAGTAAGACGAAAATCAAATTCAGACATAAATAGAGTAATGTATCGGGAGACTACTTCTATTTGTGGGGAGTACTTCAATTCAAAGATCTTTTGGGAGTTAGTAATAATTGTGATGGATCTAGAGACCTCAATTATTATTAATCTACTGTTTATGTGCACAATAAATTATTTTAGGAATTGAACCCAAAGAATTGCATGAATTGATTTTTAAAACTTTAATTGCATTTAATTTTGAAGAAACATGTTGAAATTGTGTGCCTAAGGTTGCTCCTAAAGATGTTAAAAAGACTTGTGGGGTTCACAAATTTATTTTTATTTTATTTCTTTTAATTTTGATTTTTCTTAGATTAAATAACTTGATTTTCGGTCGCTTCAATAAAATTTGAATACGATGTTATTATAGCCTAAGTGTTTCGAGATTCAATCACTGAGGAATACAACCTTGCTTGTCATTATCCTATAAACTAAACTGTACACTTGCAGTTGTATGAATCAAAATATTTTGATGAACATCGAGTGTTCGAGATTGTGGGTTGGAGTGCTAGTCTTGGGGTTTGGATGTTTGTTTGTGAATTGGTTGGGTGGTTGGTTTGGTTCGATGCTAGTGGTTGGGTATGTTTTGGGCTGTTTGGTTTGGCAAGAGTTAGGGATTGAAGGGAGCTGCTTAGTTTTGTGGTTAAGGGAAGGAATTGGTTACCACTCGACGCTTCAGATTCCTCATCTTCTACTTCTCTGAGTTTTGCGTGGGGTATAAGTGTGGTGTGTTTGGGTGGCAGGTTTCAATTTTGGGGTTGGATGGTGTGTATGGGTGGCTGGGTGTGGTGAGACGGTTCCTTTATGAAGAGATTCCTCACAAGAGATGAGCTAGGTCTGGGTATTGGCTTCCCGGGATGGACCACTTTGTTTTAGAGGCGACACTTTCAACCAAGGTCCGTATTTCATGCTTGCCATGTCCATACATTCATTACGGTCATATTGTTCACAATTTTTGAAAAAATGACCAATTGTTCTGCAGCAAAAGCAATAGGTAGGAAGAGACTCGTACTTAACCAGAAGCATCAATTGATTACCTTTGATTCGGATAGTAATGGCTCTGACAAGGGGTTTCGAGATATTAATTCGTATTTTAAATCTCTTTAAATTACCCAAACATTTCTTGATCGTATGGTCGAGAACTTCCAGTCGCCTGATTTTCGCAATAATTTTTGCCGAATTAGGGTTCATGAACGCTATAGGAACGTCGTAATTGGGAATCCACATCGAAGCATGCTGAATTTGTATGGATGATGGCTGCTCATTCTCCTGTAGAGTTTTGAGCGCAAACAATCCTCCTTTAAAGTGCCAAGGTTGATTTGCGAACACCCAATCCATGTCCGCCTTATTCAAAGAGGATTAAGTTTCCCCCGTTCTCTTGCAAAGGTGATGGCTTCTCTCGTTTTCCAACTCCTCTTCATAACTTCAATAAGATAATGGGCTCTCTAGGTTTTATCTGTGATCAATTTTCCAACCCAACGAAAGATTGGTTCTGTGCCAGCACTATGATTATCGTCGGCCGGAAGATCCAGATCGACTATATCACTCTCTTTTTCTGTCAGATCCTCCATACTATAAAGAGATCTTTCTACAGGAAAGTCACTTCGTCACCAATACAAGCCATAGGAGCCCTGTAAAACTAAAACAGACAAAGGAAAAGATCAGCAAAGAACCAAAAGGGGGGATCTATGACCTCGGCTGATGATGGAACCCTAGACACAAAAACCCTGGAAAAAACTAAACCAGACGGGGGAAAGGAGAAAAGACACAGGAACAAGGAAACTGAAAACAGAAAGCGAGGACAAAGAGAGAAAAGAAACAGATCGCAGAGGACAAAACTTCCACAGGGATTGTAGAAGTGACAATCGGACTTGGCAAAACCTAGGACTCAAACCCTAGTGGGTAACTTTCTCCTGCCATGAGGAAGACTTTCTTATCTTAATTTTCACATTTGTGGAATTTGCTAAGTTTATTTTATCAATATTATAACAATGAATTTGACTAATATATCAAGATTCTTTTCCAAAAGAATTTGGGGATTCGATTTCCACCAAAAATTATTTTCTTTATTTCTATTTTCCTTTCCCATTTGTTTCTGTAAGGGGTGGTATTGTAAACACACATATAACTGGTGCCAAGAAATTATAGCATAAAAATAAATTTGAGCATTAAGTTCTTTTTCCCTATATTTTTGTCCTTTAAGTGACAAAATTTGCACATTTAAATAAATTCATAAATTATAAAACTATATATTACTAAAACAAAAGAATATTGTAAAAAAATCATAAGAATAACCAATGCGCTCTCTTTTTTCTTTTTAATTTAAGAATAATGATCTGTTTAGGAAGCCACTCATCGAGATTTTGATTTCAGAATGTGTACGCCGGTCTTTTATTGCACTTTCTGATATAAACATAGTTATATATATTATAATATAATAATAGAATATAAGTGATTTATTTAAGACGTGTTGGCTTGTATTAAAGAAATATTGTCAGTTATAATTAAATTAACATTTGATATTGGATAGATACAATTATAATTAAATTAGTATTTGATATCTGATTACATTGACATGATGAATTTAACAAATAAATTATCTTGAAAAATATAAAATAAATAAAGGTTTTTTAATTTTTGTTACGGAATCGTATATTGGTGAAACATCCGACTTCAAAAATTTAATTTAGATATTTCCATTTTATTTTAAGTCAATAGTTTTAAATTTAGAAAAATATATATAATTCATTTCTAGAAAAATATTTCCTATAATTCGGCTAAATTGATTGATGATATGGAGATTGGAGAGTCAATTGGCCAGAAATTTGGGGTGATTTCTTGAGTCATAGATTGTATGGGATTTGATTTATTTTTATGTATTTTTAGGATATTAGATATATATTAATATCAACATTAATGTTTAGGATTTTCATGTAATATTGATTGCTTTGTTGGAATGTAAAAATATGAAAAGAAATCATTGTATATTCTCTGTATTCTTTTGGTTACCTACTAGAAATATATACACAGAAGAATTCTATATTAGGAAGTCAACTATACAGTAAAAGAATACTAAAAATCAGCCTGTAAATTAGGCACTAATAAATTAAGCCATAAAATACATCACTAACAATTGCAGTATCTCATGTTAGGACTTTGTAATAAAATAATTTATAAATTTAGCAGGTGGAAATAGGAAGGAAAAACCCATTGGCAAATAAATTATATCCGTTATAAAGAATCTTATCATTGACTTACCTAACCAAAGCACCGCCAATTTTGGGTAACTCCAAAACATGCATTGGTTAGAAATTTTTTTGTCTGATTGGTTCAAATTTATCTATATTATTTTGTATATATCTTGTATTTCTTTTTTATTTCACTTTCAATTAAGTCATCCCAAATTATATCATATACTAAATTATTATTGTATGGTCAATATATATGTTTTTAGTAGGAAAACTTTAATACTAATTCACCATCATTATTAATTTGGTATTTCGGTTTATTTAAAATACTAATTAGCTAATTGTTAATCAACGAGAATAATTTAATCCATAAGCCAAATGGTTGAGTTGTACAATCAAATTCAATAATCTCTGTTAGAAGAATTATCGCTTGTCATGACTTTCGAACAATTGATGATATGATAGACTATAGAAAGACTACCTAATTTTGTTATTCTGGAAGATATTATCAGCTATCATCTCCATCTGGATTTAAATATTGATTTTTTAATATAAGATAATCCAAAATAAATAAAACACAAAACACAAAATATAACTTAAAAAATAAATACAATAAAAATATAAGAAACAAACAAAAAAAACAAAATCTATTTGTTAGACTAACCAAAAAACGCAGTTCCACAAGATAGACTAAAAAAGCACTTGTTAAAGCATGTTCCGGGTTCAATCCTATCGATGTTGGCGGGACATTTGAGAAAGACGGTAATAGGGAAAAACATGAAGATGAAGACACATTTGCTAGTTATGCTTCGACTTTAGCATCAACAACATTAAAGTGTCTCCATAAAGTAATTACAGTAAGTATAAATATAAGAGGATTTTGTATAAAATATATACATAAGTTAACATAAATAATAAGATGCGACATAAATAAAAAGTTAACATAAATATATACATAAGTTGACTTTAATTAATTATTTTGGTAAACCATGTATCTAACATTTGACAACTTTTGATATAATAATAAGCCAGAATAATTCTTTTTCTAATTTATGAAAAAAATTGAACAATATATTGACTTTAAATATATTGTTATTGGCAAGTCGTGTATCATTGTCTATGTAATTAATGAGCAATATTTTCTATAAATAATTGTTATGGTAGTTTGTGTACCTAATCTTTGACTATACAATATCCATATATCTATATCTGTATATTAATATCAATATTAATATTCAAGATTATTATTTAATATAGATTGCAAGATTTACGGTTATAATTTTGTTGGAAAATAATTTCCGAATTTAGGACGTAAAAATGGATGGAAAAATTTTTGGACCAAACTTCTGCTATTATATGTATAAATATATAAATTGTTCCGTTATGTTTTCTATAATTACTATTTTCTTCGTTTTCTACTTCTATTGTTGTTTTCTTTAATCTATTTCAATTATTTTTTATTTTACATCTTTATAGCCATGTCTATGTCCAAATACATATCTACGGTCTAAATTTATTAGGCTAACTAGACTCCATTTGGGTCTGATCCTCTAAAAAAGACACAAATAATTGATATACATAAGATTTGGATGACTGCAATATTTGTTTAGTGGGGTGAGCTGAACAAGCTCAATGAATTGGGGTAGATGAATGCAATATTTATTTAGTGAAAAAATGTTTCTTTGAGGAAATTTCTTAGCGTGCGTAAAAATATTATGTATGCTTGATAATGATGCGCATAAGAATTATTTACCGTAATGATCAAGAACATATAGCGATTCAATAATGATATTTAAAATTTTGATGCTATCAGTGATGCAATGCACATTGTACAATAGGTAGTCAAGTACAGTAGACATTTTGCTTTTAAACGACCAATAGATATCCCAATTTTTTAAAACGAATAGTGGATATCTCGTTTTAAAAAAGTAAAGTATAAACAGTTAATTAATTAGTCACCAACTCAAATAAGTAACGTAGGATCAATGTTGATCGACATCGACCTATCTATTCTCCTTATTGCTCCCAACAATATTTGGCCAAGCCCTGTCGCCTTATCCCTCCCTATAGCTCAATGTCTCTTTAGCTATGGGCTTTTTACCTAGAGATCGTCATATTCATGAATATACCGTTCTACAACCCGCTTCTATCATCATCTCCGCCACGGCTTAAAAATGGGAGTAGGCATATGAGTATTCAAACAAGGACCACAGACAACCTGTTCGATCCACTGTCTACCCTACCACACCTGAATAGATTCAAACAATCATTATTTTTGTCAAAATTACTTTTATTTGCCCATAGGCCAAGTCAAGCAATTACAAAAGTTAAAATGCAAACGAAAATATAAATTCAAACCATGAATGATACAAACTTTGTATTCTTTAACAAACTAAATTATCTTGGTGAACTTTGGGAAAATGGTGAATATCATGAAATCATGAAAGTTTATGAAACATCTAACGTCGTGAAATTTATGAAATTACAAGCAAGCCTAATTTTTTTTAGGCAAATGATAATTTGGCCACCTTTGACTCAGAAGTCATCTTAATGATGTGCATAATGCAAGTCCTAGTTGTCGGTCTTGATTCCGCCTCCTGCATTTTACCAGTTTTTAGGCGTTGACCTCGATCTCTACGAAAGTCGGGGTAATAATCAGATATTGATTTTAATAATCTTATAATTAGATTTGTAAGAAAGCATAATTCAATCCCATTGCAAAATCACATATTAGTCATTGGTTATTGCAAAATCACATATTAGTCATTGGTTATTGCGATCTATTAAGTCTTGTTAGAATTGGCATTAGAAAATTATATTCTATGTACATTATTTAAATTTATTACTATTGTGCATAAATATTTTATATACATATTAGTAAATAGCAAGACCATAATTATTCCAATTATCTTAAATCTCCTTTACTCTACTTAACAGAGTCTATAATTTTAAGTTAGCCTTTTAAATATAATGTTTTGTTAAAGACAAGTCAGTTTATCAATATAAATTTATACTTTTATTAATTCACATGTCAATAATTAAAATTTATTACTAACAAATTCACTAAGGCTTAAGCCAGTATCAGATTTGTACAAATCCAAACTACCTTTACACGTGTATATTCATTGGTAATTTCAAGACATCTAGTAAAGAATTACTCTACTACAAATCGTCTTCAACAAATGTGTGTTGTTAAAAAGAATTAAGGTT
The DNA here is from genome assembly GCA_016081115.2 of Rehmannia glutinosa. NCBI lineage: Eukaryota > Viridiplantae > Streptophyta > Magnoliopsida > Lamiales > Orobanchaceae > Rehmannia > Rehmannia glutinosa. The sequence continues at coordinate 26,783,538 of CM071926.1, read as the reverse complement.
CTAGTCACTTTACACCCTTTTCTCAATTATGCAAATTTCATATCTAATTCAACAAATCAACCTAAATCACAGATGTAAGCATTTTATGTTACAAAAATAATACGCAAAGATGCAGTTTATAATACTAGAATTCAAAGATAACCTAAAATTACAATTTGTGCAAAATTTGAAAACTTTTATTGAAACCAATTTCCAGAATTTGAGAAAAACAGAAATGGCCCGAATCGTGTGTTTGACACACTAATCCTTAAAACAGATTCGTCCCCTATTCTGGACGTCTGTTTCCCAGGATAAGACGGGAAAAACCGGACTACCTTTTTCTCCGTGGCGAATCAAATTACGCCCGAACTTTATCACCAAAAATGCGGGAGGCCAAAGGGATTTTTCGTAACAATATGCAAGAAAGTATATGAAGTTCAGATGGAGATTTTTCTGTGTATAGATTGCTGGAAAACCAGCTACTTATATAGCTGAAAATTGACCTGACCATTAAAGCTTCATAGCTGTTACACAACAATAAAATTTCTTTATACAGATTTAAATTTCAATTTAAATCTGATGTTACAGGTCTTAATTCGAAAATTAAACCTGAGGAATTAATATGTTGCTGTTACAAATAAATTTAAATTCGAATTAAAAATCTATTATTATGGATTTTTAAAATTCGAAAATAAATAAAATCAAGAAACATAGGCTGACTATGTGGCTCGATTTAGGTCCGACATTCGTACGCAGTCGCGCCGCACACAAGTCGGTGGTTCGAGCTCGAACCGACCGTGATTTGCACCCCCCCGCGGGGCGCGCGTGTAGAGAGAGCCTCTATGCAATACAATCTTACACCTTACTAAAAGGTGACATTATATATACTAGTCAAAATTGCCTTTGTTTTCCCATGTGGGACAAACCCAACTTTAAAAGAAGACAAACCCACATGGTTTCTTCTTTTAAATTAATTCCAATACATCATCTTTAAGCTTTAATTTCTCCTTCATCCAAACACCATTTTGGACAAATAAATATTCGATTTTAATGTTCTCACGGAGTAGAACAAGAATCGACTTTTACTTTTGTCATTAGACAATCGAGGTCCCAAGAAAATCGCACCCCAAATGTGCAATTTCCTTCACAATTTTCCAACAATCCCCCACATGAAGGAAATTTCGAGGATACAAAGATTTGGTGATAAAGTCCAACAGTCGAACCCCGCATAGATAGGTAGGTGTTACCCTTGAACCTTCCCTTGTGAAAATATATTTACTTTACTAGCTGATCAGTAGACGTGATGTCTTTGAACTGTTCTGCCTTTTGTGTAAAAGATGATATACCTCACACAGGATTCTTCCTAACATACTTCAGTTCTCATTGTTATGTTCATTCATGGCCCTGAACATACGCCCGGTTCTCAAGAGGTTCTAAGAATTGAGCCTCACACAATTCTCTTCTCTTCAGCGGCCCCACTTCTCTCTCACATAGGTGATTCTTCTTTAAGAGTAGCCCGCACTACCCAAATTTCTTTACCGACGCACAAGAATCATTAAAAGCCAAATGCTTATCCTCTTCTTTTCACGGGCTTCACCGTTAAGGAATGGACAAGGAAAATCCCCCACAAAGGATCCTAGAGTCTTTTTACAATTAGGTTGTCTCTTTGAACCTAGATCTTGGGATCTCCAATCAACTAGGTTGGGTTTCCATTGTATCAACTCATTTTTCCGAGGCTTAAGTCCCATTCCTCTTGATGATTTTACAACTAACTCTCGATTTAACCCTTTGGTTAACGGATCCGCTTATATTGTCCTTTGACTTCACATAGTCAATAGAAATAACACCGCTTGAGAGTAGTTGTCTAATGGTATTGTGTCTACGATTTAATGTGTCTAGACTTACCATTATACATATTGCTTTGTGCCCCGCCAATCGGCCGATTGACTATCACAATGTATACAAATTGCCGGGCACAAAGCTTTGGCCACTTTGGAATATCTTCTAAGAAATTCCTGAGCCATTCAAAACTTTTCTCCACACTTGTCTAAAGCTATAAATTCAGACTCCATTGTGGATCTAGCTATAACCGTCCGCTTAGAAGATTTCCACGATATGGCCGCACCTCCTAAAGTGAATACAAATCCACTTGTAGACTTAGAGTCTTTAATATCGATATCCAATTAGCATCGCCGTATCCTTCAATAACAAAGGATATCTTGTATAGTGCGACCAAAATCACGAGTGTATCTTAAATACCTAAGTATTCTCACTATACCTTTCCGTGTTCATGTCTTTGGATTACTCGTGGTATCTGCTCAATTTACTCACCGCATAAGCAATGTCCGGTCTTGTACAACTCATTAAGTACATCGACTTCCTATGACTCGTGAGTATTCCAATTGAGACACAGAAAAACCGGACTACCTTTTTCTCCGGCGAACTGAAATTACGCCTGAACTTTATCACCAAAAATGCAGGAGGCCAAAGGGATTTTTCAGAACAATATGCAAGAAAGTATATGAAGTTCGGATGGAGATTTTTCGTGTATAGATTCTTTGAAAACCACTACTTATATAATAAAATTGACTCGACCATTAAAGCTTCATAGTCATTACACAACAATAAAATTTCTTTATTCTGATTTAAATTTCAATTTAAATCTGATGTTACAGGTCTTAATTCGAAAATTAAACCTGAGGAATTAATATGTTGCTGTTACAAATAAATTTAAATTCGAATTAAAAATCTATTATTATGGATTTTTAAAATTCGAAAATAAATAAAATCAGCAAAACATAGGCTAGACTATGTGGCTCGATTTAGTCCGACATTCGTACGCAGTCGCGCCGCACACAAGCGCTGGTTCGAGCTCGAACCGACCGTGATTTGCACCCCCCGGGCGCGCGTGTAGAGAGAGCCTCTATGCAATACAATCTTACACCTTACTAAAAGGTGACATTATATATACTAGTCAAAATTGCCTTTGTTTTCCCATGTGGGACAAACCCAACTTTAAAAGAAGACAAACCCACATGGTTTCTTCTTTTAAATTAATTCCAATACATCATCTTTAAGCTTTAATTTCTCCTTCATCCAAACACCATTTTGGACAAATAAATATTCGATTTTAATGTTCTCACGGAGTAGAACAAGAATCGACTTTTACTTTTGTCATTAGACAATCGAGGTCCCAAGAAAATCGCACCCCAAATGTGCAATTTCCTTCACAATTTTCCAACATTTTAAAGCAACCCTTGAAAGAATTTAAACCATCTTGTTCACCCTGTTGAACACAATGTTACAGAATAGGGAATGCCTTCAAAATGGCAAATTACAGAAACAGAAAATTACAGAAATTGAACTAACTATTACAACTGGTTAATAGAACTTCCGGAAGCGAGTCGAGACAAATCTCTTTCCGCAAAGCAATTACGCCCGGCTAGTGCTCACGGTTTGACGTATTGCTTCCAAAGATGAAATACCTTACGCCTTCGTAGTAGCGCCACTAACACGTAAGCACCTTCGAACTAGAAAAGTCAAGATCAAGTTCTTTGGACTTAGTGCGTAATGTAGAAAATAGCTTTTGGAGGTGTATGAAATGCTATGAATTTTCTGTAAAATCTGCAATGCACAACAATGATTTTATAGACAACCAACACCGCAGGGAGATAAAAAGGTAGTGGGCATTAATCCAATTGTAACATCCCGGATGTTACACCCCACTACTCCATAACAGCATAAGTAGTGGGCTCTTTTTCACCGATCACTCCGTAGGAGTTACTAACTCCAACAAATACACGAATGGACACCTACAATGTCCGATTCATTGGGCTTCAATCGCTCAAATACTCGAATCAGGCCAAGCCCATTTTCGAGTGGCAAACTCTAGTGGACTCGACCTCGCCCAATAGGGCGGGGCCGCCCGCCCAAGCCCGCCCCCGTGCCCAAGCCCAAGCCAGCGGGCGCGCGCGTGTGGCCCACTTGTGATCATCCACTTGTGTTATAGTTTATACAACAAATAACACCTTCTAGTAAATAAACTAGGATAAACTATGATTTTTATTCCATGTGGGACAAGGCATAAGCCTTTCATCTCCCTTTAAATAATCTTTACATAATGCCCATTTATGTGGCTACCTTCGTGTATTAATTTCTCACTCACCGAAATTCGGTTTTGAGAAATAAAAAATACTACGAATATCTACTCGGAATGTAGATTAATAATATATAATTTAATTCCTCCAGAATTAAATATTTAGCCACCGAAAAATTGGTCAAAGTCGGGTCGACACCCTCTTTATCAAAACCAAAATTTCCAACAATCCCCCACATGAGTGGAAATTAATGTATGCATGAATGCGAACACGCAAACCAAACCTCCTCAAGAGACAATATTGCATTCGGAAAGGTAGCTTATGGCTTTGAACCTTCCGTAGTCAATACCATTGGGTACACCGCGCTTAGTGGACGCAATGCCTTGAACTATTCCTCCATGGTGTATACCGAGTCAACAAAGATAACACAATAAGGTCTCAACACCTTCTCGTTCTCACGTTTTGTGTCCGTTTGCCATGGACACCACTTTGGATTCATAAGTGTTACTTTGAAGCGACCCGCACTTCTCACTTATATAGGTGATCTCCTATCCGAGTATCCTACCATACTCAACCTCAACGAGGTGTAGGAATCATTAAAAGTCAAATGACTTAGCCTCACCACAATTTTGCAGGTGTTTCAACACTTGGTTTTGCTTTCTAGGGATGGGTTATAACATTGTTTCCAAGTGTTACAACATAACCTTCATAGTTTAGTTTTCCCATTGAACCAAGTTCTTGGGATCTCCATCATCATGGTTGGGTTACCACTATGATAGTTATTTTCACTTTGTGGACTTCAAGCCCATTCCCTCTAGCAATTTACCCAATTGATCTCGATTCAGTCCTTTTGTCAAAGGATCTGCCAAATTGTCTTTTGACTTTACGTAGTCAATTGACATCACACCATTTGAGATCAATTGTCTAACGGTATTGTGTCTCCGGCGAATATGTCTAGACTTCTACCGTTATACATATTGCTCGTGCCCTTCCTATAGCCGCCGCTATCACAAGTGAATCATCACGGAAGCACAGGCTTCCTCCAACATGGAATATCTTCCGGAAAATTTCGAAGCCACTCGCTTCTTCACCACTTTATCCAAAGCTATAAACTCGATTCCATGGTGGACCGAGCTATACACGTTTGCTTCGTGGACTTCCACGATACCACACCACCTCCAATGGTGAATATGTATCCACTAGTTGAATAAGAATCTTTCGAATCAAATCCAACTAGCATCACTATATCCTTCAAGTACAATCGGATATCTTGAGTAGTATAGCCCATAATCCAAGGTATACTTCAAGTATTTTAACACCCTGTTAACGCTTTCCAATGCTCATGGCTTGATTGCTCGTGAACCTACTCAACATATTTACTGAGGGTAGGCCAAGTCCGGGCGTGTACAATTTATGATGTACATCGATCGCCTATTATACGTGAGTATTCCATCTCGAGCCATCGGTTCTCGCTTTTATTAGCAACCAGATTTATACTTAAATCAATGGGCGTCTTTGACGATGAATCGTCAAAAGCATTGAATTTCTTGAGCACTTTCTCCACATAGTGGGATTGTGACAAGATAATTCCATTAGAGTTCTCACGATTTTTATCCCAAGGATTACATCAAGAGTCCCATATCCTTCATGTCAAAGTTCCTCTTTAACATTCTTTTTTAGTCTCCATGATAGTATCATGACTCACGCCCATGATTAACAAATCGTCTACATATAGACAAACTATGACAAATGCTTCGATATCCCTTTGACATATACGCATTTATCACACTCGTTGATTTTAAATCCATTTGACAACATCGTATTGTCAAACTTAAGATGCCATTGTTTTGGAGCTTGTTTCAGTCCGCATAAAGGATCTTATTAACTTGCACACCTTCTTTTCTTGACCGGGTGCAACAAACCCTTCAGTTGTTCCATGTATATTTCAAATCTATCTCTCCATTCGAAACGCCGTCTTGACGTCCATCTCGATGAATCTCTAGATTGTGCAAAGCAAAGAATCGCAAGAAGCACCGAATAGACGCAATCCTCGTTCGAGAATAGGTGTCAAAGAAGTCATATCCTTCTTTTTGTTTAAAGCCTTTGGCTACAAGCCGTGCTTTATACTTATCAATAGTTCCATCTCGCTTTATACTTCTTCTTTAGGATCCATTTACATCCTAAAGGTTTATGACCAAGCAGGAGATCAACCAACTCCCAAGTATGGTTCTCGGAATGGACTCGATTTCACTATTGATAGCTTCTTGCCGCAGCGAGCATCCGGATCGCTTAGAGCCTCTTTAATCGAGTTTGGCTCACCATCTAACATAAATGTTATGTAATCGCCCAAAAGACTTAGCCGTCTTAGACCTCTTACGCGTCTCGCCTTCACTAATTGGTGTTGAACCACTCTGCAGCTTCGTGAGTTCTTTTATTAGTACTCACTTCTAATTTTTCTCTTACAAGGGTAGACATCCTCAAAGAATACAACATTCCTTGATTCGATTATGGTACCTTCATCATTTCGGATTTTCCGACTTATGTATCATAAACCTATATGCACTACTTTGGTATGCATATCCCACAAAGACACAATCAACCGTCTTTGGTCCAATTTTAACTTGTTTTGGTTCGTATATTGCTACCTTAGCCAACACCCCCACACTTTAAGGTATTTATAAGAAGGCTTACGATTTTTCCACAATTCGTAAGGTGTCTTATCTTTCCCTTTAAGTGGTATTTTATTCAATATGTGGTTGGTCGTTAAAAACACCTTCCCCCACATATTCTCGGTAATCCTAACTTATCAACATGACATTCATCATCTCTTTTAAAGTCCGGTTTTGCGTCAAAGAACACCATTAGATCGTGGTGAATATGGTGCCGTTGTTTGATGAATTATGCCCGATCGGGTACATAGTTCTTCAAATGATGCAACATATTCGCCACCTATCACTCCGAATTATTTTAATCCTACCGCCAAGTTGATTTTCAACTTCATTTTTATAATTCTTAAAAGCCTCTAATGCTTCATCTTTGCTTCTTAACAAGTATAAGTAGCAAAATCTTGTGCAATCATCAATAAATGTGATGAAATATTTTTTACCACCTTTAGTTTGCACGAATTTTAGATCACACACATCGGTGTATCAACTCTAAAGGTGAAGTGCTCCTTTCAACCGAATGAAACGGTAATTTAGCCATTTTAGCTTCAACACAAACTTCACATTTTCTTTGTGAGTTTACTTCGTAAATTAATCAATTCTAAATTTACCAACCTTTTTATAGCATTGATTTACATGTCCTAATCTAATATGCCATAAATTAGAGCACTCAAGAATATAAACGAGAAGAAGATTCATTCTTATTCATATTCTCGCCAAAACGGCGTCGATCAAATATTACATTCATTTTGAACAGTCCTTTTGTCTAGATAACCCTACTAAGAACTGTCCAAATTTGCTAAGTACAAACTTTTCGCACTCAAGAACTAGTCTAAACCCATGGTTGACCAAAGAAATAACCCGAAACCAGATTTTTGCGGATGTCCGGGACATGCAAGACATCCTTCACTTCAACTCCTTTCCCGAAGTCGCTTTAGCGCCACCGTTCCAACGCCAAACATCGAAGAGGCGTGATTCCCCATATGGAGCTTCCTTCCTTGATGGGATGTAAGAAGAGAATGCATCCTTATCGTAACGGACATGGCAAGTGGCACCCTGTATCCACAAACCATTCTTTCGGTTATCCACCAAATTGGCTTCAAACACCACCGCCGACATGTCAACTTCTCACAACTCCCTTTCTTCAACCACATTGGCATTAGATTGCGGTTTGGTTTTCTTTTTCTTTGGTAGACCGACGATCCTTTGCCATATGGTTCGGTTTGCCACAGTTGTAGCAAGCTCCCCGGAATTTTCCAAATACGGTTTCTTGCCTTTATCGTTAGGCCTTTTCTTGAGTTACTTGACGAGCCGTGCTCCATCAAGTTGGCTTTTGACTCCATAGGACAAGCTTGGACTTAGAGTCAATCCTCCTATTGTCTTCCTCACCTTCCGAGTTGACAATCGATCCTCTAGTCCCATCTCCTTTCGCTTATGTTTAAGATAATTCTTGAAATCCCTCCAACTTGGGGGCAATTTCTCAATCAATGCGGCCACTTGGAACGCTTTCGCAAAGCCATTCCCTCGGCAGAGATTTCATGTAGGATTAATCGGAACTTCGAACTTGTTCCATCACGGTTTTAGAATCAACCATCACAAAATCCAAGAACTTACCGACAACAAATTTCTTTGTGCCAACATCCTCGGTTTTGTCTTTTCTTCTCCAAAGAATCCCACAATTCTTTGGAGGATTTCACAAAGACAATACACACTCAAAGTGCATCACTAAGTCCATTTAGGACATAGTTACGACACAGAAATCACCCTGGCCCCATGCATCAAACGCAGCGGCTTTTCAAAGATTCGTTTCATTTTCAAAGAAACAACGAGCATCCTCGGTTAGATATTTTGCCGCACTGGAGTAGTCGGGTAAAACGGCATTCTTTGCCGCCACCTCTTGAAGTCGAAACCCATGAATTTTTCGGGTTTCTCGGCAAGCGGGAGGGATGATTGGGGTTCTCGCTTGAGCTTGCCATCGTGAAGTTCGTTAATTGCTTTGCGATTGTTGAACACAATGTTACGAGAATAGGGAATGCCTTCAAAATGGCAAATTACGAAATGTAAAATTACGTAAATTGAACTAACTATTACAATCTGGTTAATAGAACTTCCGTAGCCGAGTCGAGACGAATCTCTTTCCGCAAAGCAATTACGCCCCGGCTAGTGCTCACGGTTTGACGTATTGCTTCCAAAGATGAAACGCTTACGCGTCTTACGTATAGTAGCACCACTAACACAAAAGCACCTTCGAACTAGAAAAGTCTTGGCGTCAAGGTTGGTTCTTTGGACTTAGTGCGAAATGTAGAAAATAGCTTTTGGAGGTGTATGAAATGCTATGAATTTTCTCGTAAAAATCTGCAATGCACAACAATGATTTTATAGACAACCAACACCGCAGGAGATAAAAAAGGTAGTGGGCATTAATCCAATTGTAACATCCCAGATGTTACACCCCACTACTCCATAACATACAAGTAGTGGGCTCTTTTTCACCGATCACTCACCGTAGGAGTTACTAACTCCAACACGACACGAATCAGACACCTTCAATGTCCGCATTCATTGGCTTCAACAGCAATCACTCGAATTTGGGCCAAGCCCATTTTCGAGTGGCAAAACTTTAGTGGACTCGGACCCGGCCCAATAGGGCGGGCCGCCCGCCCAAGCCCAGGCCGAGGTCGGGCGGGCGCGCGCGCCGCGTGTGGCCCACTTGTGATCATCCACTTGTGTTATAATTTATACAACAAATAACACCTTCTAGTAAATAAACTAGGATAAACTATGATTTTTATTTCATGTGGGATAAGGCATAAGCCTTTCATCTCCCTTTAAATAATATTTACATAATGACCATTTATGTGGCTACCTTCGTGTATTAATTTCTCACTCACCGAAATTCGGTTTTGAGAAATAAAAAATACTACGAATATCTACTCGGAACGTAGATTAATAATATATAAGTTAATTCCTCCAGAATTAAATATTTAGCCACCGAAAAATTGGTCAAAGTCGGGTCGACACCCTCTTTATCAAAACCAAAATTTCCAACACACCCACCTTCAAACTATCCACCAATTCCTTCAAATTTCCTCCATTAAACTTGTAATCCAAGCTTCCCAATATCACACTCCCAAAACATACTATGGCCTCCAAATTGAGCCCTAACTCACGTATTTTTTCACTTCAATGATTGTAATCTAAAATTATTGCGTACCGATCACTAGTTGCCTATTGGTATCGTGGTGTGTGTAATTCAAGCTTGAAGAAATATATTTACCAGTAAAGTTGTATTTCCTCCATCTCTCAAACCCAAGGCTTTGAGCAATTTATTCCTCAAAATTTCGTAGCTATTTGATGTTAAAATGATAACTGATACCCTTGTATATGAAATTTCAAGTCTAAATGAAAAACAAAAAAGAAATAAATGAAATAAAAGGAATCAAAGCTTATCTCTCAACTGTTTTTCGCGGTCGAGTGGAGTTAAGCATAGGCTCCCCTATTTTTGTATTTCTGAATGGAAGAAAATGAGGTATTGGGGTTTCTTAAGTATTAAGTATATAAGTGGGGAAATGGGTTTGACAATTGGAGTTGGGTATTGAGCTTGGGTTTGTGAGTTTTAGGTTTTGATTAAATTGGGTCAAAATAAATTTCTATGCGGGTTAACATGGTCTCAAGTTCAATCAAGAAAATTATTAATAATGGGCCAAGTAACTTGGTTTAGTGTTGACTTGAAAATTGAAATGAGTTTAAATAAATGACTATTTTAGTTCCAATATTAACTAAGAAAGAGTTATGCCTAAGGGCTTATGACAAAAATACCCACTTTTTTTTAAGTAAATGTCAGTCTTTTATGCTTTCCTATGTAATTTTACCTAATTTTACTCTTTCCGGTGCAAATTTACCTTAATTTACGCTCCCCGCTCTTTTTTTACACAACAATACGCTTCAGCAAAAATTCCCGGAAAATTTTACGCTTTGTTTCAACATTGTTTCAAACATGTTTCAAATATGTTTCTGTGTTTCAACATTGTTTCAAACATGTTTCTGTGTTTCAACATTCTTTAATAACAAGTTTCTTTTAATAAAAATAGGTAAAAAATTGTATTTAAACATCGAAAACTTCATTGAAATAACAAAGAAATATCAGAACAACATTAAAAAGGGTATGGAAACAATCCAGAAACAACGTAAAAAATATTTAAAACACAACATGAATAAAAAGAGCTTAAAAATAGGTAAAAATTGTATTTACACATTGAATACTACATGAAAACAACAAAAAAAATTATTAGAACAACATTAAAAATATTATAAAACAACACCGAAACAATAGAAACAATGTACAAAATAACATATGAATAAAAAACAGCATAAAAAATAGGTTACAATTATTTTGAAACATCGAAACAACAAACAAACAACATAGAAACAATAATGAAACAATTTTAAACAACCTCAAAACAACTTATATAACATATGAAACAATGCAGGAACAAAAAAATACGAAAAAAAATAAAAATAATCAAAAAACAAGGAACGTAAAAAAAAAATTAGGTACAAAAGTAAAAAAATAGGCACAAGAGTAATAGGAGCGTATTGTGTGATAATGGTACAAAAAACAGCGTATTCTGTGTAATTTTCCCTATACCTAAACTGGTCATGGACTTAGTATTTTATTGAATCTTAGTAAACCCACAGTTCATCCTTCATATATATAAGGCCACTTATAATACTAATAATCTCAAGGGTTAAATCCGAATCTCAATTTCAGTAATTTAAATCTAATATATATACTATAAAGTCGAATAATTATGGATAGTTAAACTCGACTACTTTCTAAAATGTTAAAATCTCAATAATAAAATTTTAACATTAAACCCATTAAAAATACTAATTCATCTCACTAACTAATTCTAATATTTTTATATAGTGACCCAAATACAGAGTCTCACATTTTCTCCTCCTTTAAAGATTTGGTCCCCAAATTCTTTCCTGAATAGTTTTGGACAATTCTAGGACTATAGCCACTTCGTTCATTCTCTTAGGTATATACTAGGTAATTATACTACTATCAAAAGTAATTCCTTCCAAAATAAGTTTGTAATAACAATCTATCATGACTTAATAATGCTTTATAGCAATGCCCCTTCACAAAACTATATATAGATTTGGTTACTTTCATGATTTAAACATACTTAATATCAATGTCCCATCACGAAAGTGTAGGAAAAATAGTAGCATTTCTTCTAGTATAATTTATATTAATCGAAAAAATCCCAAATCGGCAAAATTTGCAAAGTAAGCAAAATAAAAATTAGCTCGAATCGTGTGTTCAACACACTATCCTTAAAATAGATTCGTCCCCTATTCTGGACGTCTGTTTCCCAGGATAAGACGAGAAAACCGGATTACCTATTCCGGCGAACTGAAAAATTATGCCCGAAAATTATCACCAAAAATTACAAGATCTTGAGGAGAGAGATGAAAATTCTTGTGAGTTTTTGTTGTCTCTCACAAATGAAAATTTAGTCATATTTATATAAACAAATATGACCATTCACCACCAAAAACTTGACCTTTACTATTACTAAGGTCATTAAAATTTTTGCCCTTTACTATTGATAAAGTTAAACTAAAAATAATAATTTTCTTCAATAAATTTCCAACAATCCCCCACATGAATAAAATTCCGAAAATATAAAAGTTTGGTGATAAAATCCAAATTGCACGTGACTTGACCAAGTAATTCACAATACATAAACACAATTATTTTTTTCTTCTTTTAAGTTCAATGTGCAAAAGAACTCTAATTGCAAACAACTATCACAAGTCTAACTGAAAAATTATGCCCGAAAATTATCACCAAAAATTACAAGATCTCTAGGAGAGAGATGAAAATTCTTGGGAATTTTTGTTGTCTCTCACAAATGAAAAATTTAGTCATATTTATAGAAACAAATATGACCCTTCACCAACAAAAACTTGACCTTTACTATTACTAAGATCATTAAAATTTTTGCCCTTTACTATTAATAAAGTTGTTAAACTAAAAATAATAATTTTCTTCAATAAATTTCCAACATAAAGTAATATACTTTGATTCGGTTACTTAGCTTAATAGCCATAAGTGTAGAGACCCTTATGCAAAGATAATTTACGTATTTACATTCCCAACCTTTACTAACACCAATGTTGTAAAAAGCGCTAGACGCTAGCTAGGCGGCAGGCTGGGGGCCTAGCGTCTAGGCGGGTGTTAGGAAATTTATTGTTTAGATTTTGATGAATGCCATGTAAAACTTAGAATAGGAAGTTGGCACCCCAATTTTTGTTGTAAAATGCATTGTAATAAATAGAGTGGCCAAGCTGAGTTAAGTCGCCTACGCCCTAACATGCAAGAAGACAAATCAAGACTAGAAGGAAGACTCATTTGCCGCGAGACAGTGAGTATGGCAAAGAAGAGTAGACGGGAACTCTATCAAGAAGCGGTGAGATGCGGTGAGTGGAGTATCGATCAAGTCAACTCGAGAAAAGCCAAGTCTCAAGTTGAAGTGATGGAAGAGTCATCCAATGATTGGAAGTCGACTCTAAGTCACCTGGGAAAGCAAAGAAATGCAGTCAAGTCGAGATAATCAAAAGATCCGTTGCAAATCAAGAGAATTACTTAAACAAGTAATATCCCCATATCACCTTTCTCGGAGTGCTCGACCCCGAAGCGTGCAAAAGGAATGAACCAATGGGAAGCACTACACCGTGTCGAACTCGAAAGGTGAAAGAACAATTCATACGAAAAATGGCAATTCCAAGGATCGCAACAAGACAAGCCAACGATCGCAAGTGACTTTCAAAAATAAGCCTATCTCTTCAACGGGCAAATTTTTGAAAGATCACTATAAAAGGCTGAGGAGTTTATTTGAGAATGAGAGACACAAATTCTGAGACCAACCAAAACGTTCAAGCAATTATTAGAAAATCAATCATTCTCAATCCTCAAGCCTACACTACGAAGAACATCAATCCAACACTCACCGTGAAGGAAAGATAACTTCAATCGGTTGAAGAGAGAAATCTTGAAAAATCAAGGGGTCTACATTCCACGAAGGATTGTAGGAAGGTTCAAGTCGAACCAAGTCTTAAGCTTTTGGAGGGCTTCGTGATCAAATCCAAAGAGCTTGAGCAAGTGAGATGTAGTAGCAAGCAAACTCTGTGAAGAAGCCGAGTCGTCAGAAGCCACTGAGTGATCAAGGCGTCTCAGACGAGTCCCAAAGGATCAAGTCCATTTGTGATCAAGACTTGTATCTGGACTACCACTTTGTATACGATCAATACCTAGTGGATTCCTCCGAGCCGGAGAAGAGAGGAGTAGAAGAATTACCCCATCTTCGAACCTCTATAAAAATTTCATTGTGTCATTTACATTTCAGACTTTAATTCCCGCTTTTTTAATTGCTTAAATCAACATAAATTTGCTATCCACTTGATAATTTATAAGTACTAAATCAAGCACTAAATCCTTGCTTAATCAAACTTAAGGGTGTTAAGTCTTCCAATGAAAACAAAACCACAATTGAGTTAATTTAGACCCAACAAATGAGTTATTCCATCAACAAACTCGATTGAGTCCGTTGAGAGACTAACTCTCATGATTAACGAATTAATTGGTCCTTCAAGGACACAAATATGTAGTATTAACTCAATATTTAAAAGGACTAAATCGAAAATTTGCAAGGTTTATTCAACCCCTTCTAAACCTTACACCTACACCCTTGGGACCTACAAGTGGTATCGGGCGGTTGGTTCATTGAACCCTCCGCACCGGTTCTTGAACTAGATCTCCAAACTTTTCAAAGTCCGCTTTAGTACTTAAACTCTCAAAACTCTTTCTATCATTAAAAGTTATTATCATGGAAGCAAATTTGACACGCATCCCTATGTTCACAATTGAAGAATTTGATGATTGGAAAATTCGTATGCGAGCTCATCTATCAAAGATTACATGATGAGATGTGGATAGTGATAGAAGATGGGCCTCTGCAAATCTTAAAGGTGAACAAAGGCAAGAAGAGTCAGAAATGAAGGAGAAGAGGATGTTGCTCCCGGACTACCATGGTTGAAAAACCAAGAACTGAGTGGACAAATGATGACAAAAAAGATACAACCTGGACAATGTAGCCAAGGACATCCTTTACAAAACCTTGACAAAGCCATGTTCAATAAAGTCAAATCATGCAAAACGGCTAAAGAAATCAGGACAAGCTAACATTGATTTGTGAAGGCTCGAGCAAATCAAAGAAAACAAATTATCAAAATGGCAGAAGTTTGAGAACTTCAAAATGATCTCGTGGAGAAAACCTGGATCAACTGGATGCTCGGTTCACGTAAATCACAAATGAGCTATCTCGCACTTGGAAAGGAATATACACAGAAGAAAATGTGTATGAAGATCCTAAAAAGTCTTCCAAATTGAATGGGAAATGAAGGTCATGGCACTCGAGACATTCCATGGACCTATCAAAGACATCCAACCATGAATTATTCTCGGACCTCAAAGCCTACGAGTTTGAGCCGAGAAGAAAAGACCAGGAAGAGACAATTTGTACCCAAAACAAAATCATTTAATTGTTAAAGAGGGAAGAGAGTCAAGTCAAAGAAGTCATTGATCCGTAAGAAATAACCCCGATGGTCAAAAGATTCAACAAGTTCTTCAATAAGAACTACAAGAGAGAAAAAGGGCGAATATTCCGAAGACACTTCGGCTCCTCCAAATCAAGGGAAGATAGGTCAACCAAGAGAATGATCATCAAAAAGTTGAGTATCAAAGGGCCAATCCAAGAATGGAAAGAGCGATCAAAAGGTGAATATCTATCTTTGAATCAGAGACAACCAGGTCACTATGCCATTGATCGCTCATATCCTCGTAGTTAACAAATACAGAATGAATGAAGAAAAAGAAAGGTCTTTAGAGAAAGAAGACAAGAAAAGAAAAAGGCAATGATGGTTGCAGAGATCTGCTAAAATGTGCCAAGTCAAGAGAGACAAACCGATTGAGAGCAAAGTGAAGCCGACTACTCAAGTGACTCAAGAAGCCCTGATCCGCTTGATGGCCAAGGAACAAGATCAACGACCAAGAAGATGAGGTACACTCTAACTCATCAAACTCACTCTAGTGATAGTGATCGTGACACACACACTTCATCACCCACTGATCTTTATGATTCATTAGGCAAAATGATGAAAGATTTTGAACACATTAAATCCTCACACACACTATTAAATGAGGAAAACTCGCCTACTCAAGAGTCAAAACTCAAAGCCGACTAAGGAGCCGAGTACTCTAAGTCAAATAGTGATGAGAATGAAAGTTTAATGGCTGAAAATGCTAAATTAATAGCGAGAAATTGCGCTATAGAGAAGAGGGAGAATGATCTCAAAAATGTTATTACCTCATTCACTAAGGCATCTAAATCATTGGATGATCTTATTATGAGTCAAAGAGAATGTGGAGACAAGACAAAGCTTAGGATTTAATTCCTCTCGTGCTATGTCAAACCTCAAAAGTAATTTTGGAAAAAGGATCTTCAAGCCATGAAGAGTCCGAAAAATCCAAAACTCTAAATGCCGCACACACATTCACTCCAAAACACAATAACAAGCAAACTGGCCTTGGTTATAAAGGAAAAGGAAAAAACACCGGTTGAGTGCGCTTTGAAAGGACAAATGAGAAGAGATTCACCAGTTCCTCAAAGAAACTCCAAACAAAAAATACTCAGAAAGAACAAGCGAGCTACCAAAACCCTTAAAATCCATAAAAGAAATACATATGATGGGAATGGTAGAAAATATCCAAGTCAAGCGATTGGAATAATGTAAACTATCAAAGATAGACTTATGGAATATAAGCCCAAATGGCAAAGGCCTAACTCAAAGAAAGGCCATTCCAAAAGTATAAGAGCTTTCATCAACACACATATGCACCTAGGCACTACACTCGTAGACACCACAATTACCCGAAGAAGGCAATTGCTAAAACTTATACACAGCATACTGACAAAAGAGACAAATTTATGAACCTAAAATCCCCAAGCAATTTGCCAAGATTAATTATGATTATGGCATCGATAGATGGCAACCCCTTAGAGTCAAATCATTTGGCTATAAGTTGGTTGGATCATCTTACAATTCTAACCCCTCGGACCCGCATAAGTATGGGTACCTAAAACTTAATTTCCTTGATTGCGGTTCAAGGAAAAATGAGTGACAAGGAACCTGGTACATGGATAGTGGTCATTCCCGGACACATGACAGGAAACAAGAAAAATCTGTCAAAATTCAAGGAAGTAAAAGGAGCAAAAGTCATATTTGGAGGAAATGAAGCTCCTGGTGAAATAAGAGGCATTGGATCCATCAAGAGGAATGGATTAGAAATCACAGATGTTGCATATGTTGAAGGACTCAACTTCAACTTACTGAGCATCAGTCAACTCTGTGACAAGGGCTACAATGTTGGATTCAACATGGGTGTATGCCAAATCAAGGATACTGAATCAAATGAAGTTGTGTTGCAAGGATGCAGACAAAAGAACATGTATGTAGTAGATTGGTCAACCGCTACACACATCACCTGTCTATTAGCAACGAGCACAAACAATCAAGTTGGGTACCGTGGCACAAAAAGCCGAGTCACCTAAATTTCAAAACGATTAACAAGCTTGCACGAAGTAATCTTGTGGAAGGACTTCCGGACTCGATATCAAGAAGGAGAGTATATGTGATGCATGTCGAAAGGAAAACAAATCAAATCTTCATTCAAAGAAAAGACATGTCCATCTTCAACAAGAATATTGCATCCGCTACATATGGATCTATTTGGCCCAAAGGTGAACCAAATAGCATAAGTGGGAAGAAATATACCTTGGTGGTAGTAGATGACTACTCAAGATATACATGGACAATATTCATGTGTAAGAAGAAAAAAACTCTACGTAAACTACCACAAATGATGAAGAGAATTCAAAATGAGAAAAGCCAAACCATTATCAAAATAAGATCGTGACAGAGGAACCGAGTTTGTCAATGGAATAATAACTCGCATTGTATTGAAAATGGTATTGGTCATGAACTATCGCCAGCAGTTAAGAACTCCACAAAGAATGGAGTTGCGAGAAAGAAGGAAATGTCCTCTCAAAGAAGCAAAAAGGACCATGTTAGGTAAGCGGGGTTACCAAAAAGATTTTGGGTCAAGCAATCAACACACTACTTGCTACACTCAAAACAGATGTATGATAAATAGACAAATCGACAAAGACTCCCTATGAGATCTGGATCGGAAGAAAACCAAATGTTGCATATTTAAATATTTGGATGTAAATGCTTCATCCACAACAATGGCAAAGACAATCTAAAGGCTTTTGATGCTAAAGGCGATGAAGGTATCTTCTTAGGATACTCAATTGAAAGCGAGCCTCTGAGAGTACTCAACAAAAAGGACTATGGTTGCGAAGAATCCATTCATGTGGTATTCGATGAGCCTAATGTAAATGGAGAAGACATTGAAGAGTCACCGATAAGTTGAATCATCCAACCATACGTGAAGAGTCCCTTTGGCCAAGCCGAAGTTGGAATTATAAACTCGAGAAGAAGATGAGATAGTGAATCTCAAAAACAATTTGGAAAATTTGCAGCTAAGTGATTACGAGAGAGTTGAACGCAAAGAACACAAAATTGCAAGACGACCGAATCCACTAACTTACTCCAACTCGATGTAAGATGGTAGAGACCATCCACGAGAACTTGTCATTGGAGATATAAGAGAAGGTGTCAAAACAAGATCCGAGAACTCAACAAGAAGCCATGTTCACATGCTTTATCTCGCAAATAGAGCCCAAAGATGTGTTACAAGCATTGGAGCGACACACATTGAATTCAAGCTATGCAAGAGGAGCTGAATCAGTTTGAAAGAAATAAAGTATGGGAATTAGTGCAAAGACCCATATATCAAAATGTTATTGGCACCAAATGGGTGTTCGAAATAAGATGAACGAGGAAGGCTCGGGTAAGAAACAAAGCAAGATTAGTAGCCAAAGGATATTGCCAAGAAGAAGGGATAGATTTTGATGAAACATTTGCCCTCGTAGCAAGATTGGAAGCTATAAGGATGTTTCTTGCCTATGCACTCACAAGAATTTCAACGTATATCGGATGGATGTAAAAGTGCATTCCTAAATGGTTTATTGGAAGAAGAAGTGTATGTTGAACAACCTCCGGGATTTGAGCGAGAAGACTCTTGGAGATAAGGTATACAAACTCAAGAAAGCCTTGTATGAATTGAAACAGGCACCCAGAGCATGGTATGATACCTTGTCACAATTCCTAACCGAAAATGGATTCACAAAAAGAAAAGTAGATAGAACACTTTTCAATTCAAGACAAAAAGAGTATACTTGCTTGTTCAAATATATGTGGATGACATCATTTTTGGATCCACAAACAAAGAGTCATGTGAAAAATTTTCAAACCTCATGCGAGTAAATTTGAAATGAGCATGATGGGAGAGTCGACATTCTTCCTGGACTCCAAGTGAAACAAATTTGAAGGATGGAACCTTCATAAGTCAAAAAAAAATACACCGAGAGATTTAAAGAAGAAATTTGGTATGGAGGAGAAGTCTTCACGAAAAATACCAATGAATACGTCGGTCAAAATGGACATGGATGCAGGATGGCAAGTCCAGTAGATCAAACAAGATCTGAGCACTTATTGGATCATTGCTCTATCTCACAAAGAAAGAGCCGGACATCACCTTTCTTTGTAGGTGTATGTGCAAGATTTCAATCTGCTCCAAAAGAGAGCCATATGACGGCTAAGAGAATATTGAGATACTTGAAAGGAAGCCAAGAAGTTGGCCTATGGTATCCGAAGGAAGGCGGATTCAAGCTAATTGGCTATTCGGACTAAACTATGTTGGATGCAGAGTTGACAGAAAAGCACCTTAGGCACATGTCAAATGCTTGAAACAAAGGTGATTTCCTGGTTTAGCAAGAAGCAAAAATTCAATAGCCACCTCTACAAATTGTGAATAATATATAGGGCACCGGTGTTGTGCCCAAGTCCTATGGATGAGACAAAGAGCTGGCGAGAGACTATGAGGTTGAGGAAAAAGAAATTCCAATCATGTGATAACACAAGTGCAATTGCCATTACTCAAAATCTGTGTTGCACTCAAGAACAAAGCATATCGATGTCGAGATATCACTTCATAAGAGATCATGTTGAAAAGAAGGACATCATCTTGGAATATATCTCAACTCGATAAACAATTGGTGACATCTTCACAAAACCATTATGTGAGTCAAGATTTGAAGAACTCAAACATGAGTTGGGGTTAATTGAGCCGAAATGACACTTATGAAGAATCAAAGAAAAGAAATGAAACACAAAAAAAAAAAAAAGTGAAAAAGAGTTTGAACACACAAATCACCAAAGAATCACCAGTATGTCGAAAGACATCTACACCGGTGATAGTGATCACTAAGAGAATCTGAGAAGTAGAGTTAAATCGGCTAAGGGATAAGCCGAGTCACTTATGAGCAAAGTGACAAAAACGTGGTCGTTTGACTAAGCGGGAATATTTTTTAAGGAATACGTCAAGATAATGATGATGTGTACGGACATAAATCGCACACCAGGCTTATGATTGGATATAAATCTTTGCCGCATTAAATACGAGACATTAAATGCTAAATAGGCGTGCAAAATCTAAGCCGTTGATTTCGATCACATTTCAAAAACCACCCGCACGTCCTTTCATAAACCATACTTAAACCATTTCCGTCCGTTTCTCTCTCACACTACCACAACTGTTCATTTCTTTCTCTCAAAAGCAAAGGCAAAAATTCTCTCAAAACCCTATCTATCTTCAAATCAATCTCTAAGTTTTTCTTTGATAAAATCCTGAAAAATGGCACCAACCTATGACTTTACCAAGTTAGGAAAGCAAATCCACACCGGGTCAATTGTGGATTTCGACGGCATGGTGAAACAGGGGTCCGACGACATCCTAGTGAAGAAAATCGCTGAGAAATTGGAAATGTCAGGGCTAAAACAGTTTCTGACGTTAGAATATCCGATGACCTATGTGGAGGAGGTCGCACAATTCTACGTGAATGCTGAGATTCACGATGAAGGAATAAAGTCATCCATTCACGGAAAGAAGATCACCATCTCTCGCGAAGGATTTGGTGAACATTCTTCTCTACCAACTCAAGGAGCCTCGAAATTAACGGCTGATGTAAACTTGGTGATGCTTGGAAAGAAATAGCCAAGCCCGACTATCTTTGATAAAATAGTGTACACAACAAACAAGAGATCGAAGGAGGATTATCACAAATCGTTGGACATAGTTGCCAAATGTATTGACATCAAATTTGGCACTTTGACCAATCACAAAAGCAAAGTGATTGTAATGGCCGCAATCATCGCAGAAAAAGAAAATAAACTGGCCGAAGCTTTGTCTTTGTCTCAGGACTACTGCCCGAGCGTAGGGAACAAATCCTTCAAGGAAGATGGCACATTTGGAGGATCCCTAGGATATGGCCTAGTGATTGGCCTAGGTGATGGAGGTGAAAGGAGTCCTCTTAGACATGGGAAGGCATTCCATGTTAACAAGAGGATGTTCGAGCAAACCTCTGCGGCGCACGAAGAGAGCCTACGCCAAGAGAGCCGACACGAGTGAGGGGAATCACCACCACCAAGATACAACTGCTTTCCTCTCCACCCAAGAAGAAAGTCGCCCTGCACAAGAAAGAAGATATTGCCCCTGCAAAGAAAGAAAGTCAAAATCGCTCCTCCCTGCCCGCAGCGAGTCACTGCCCCTGCGCAGTAGTGTCTCTGCCCGCCGCAATGATCGAGAAGGACTCACAAATACCTTCTCCGATCGTCAAAAGAGGAGAATCGACAAGCCAAGACGCGACTCCTCGGAAGAAAACATCGCACCGCCCCGCCGCCCAAGACTCGACGAAATCGCTCTCTGGAACCGAAAATCCCTCAGTACAAACTAGAAGACGAAGAAGAATCATCAAGCGATCCGAGCTTGAAAACCGGATGAGTCGGCTACTCACCGAACAAATACGAAAATCGGAAGCGATCGAGTCCCAGGATGTAATTGATGAAACAAAGTCTGCTGAAAGCGTCGCACAGAGGCAACCTCAAGACACACCGTAGTCCACATAGCCAAACCACAAGAAAGAAACCGATAGAGCCGATAGTGATGTGATGATCTTATCTCCACCTTACCCGGACATCATCCAAAATCGTCTGCGTCAAAATGGAGAAATGGAAGTTGAGTAAATCAAGGGAACAGCAGTTCAACGGCCCGAGTTTATAGAAGAAGAAGAGGAACTGTTAAACTTCCTTGACTAACCATGCTGCTCGCCCAAAGATCGGATGAAGACAATCGCACGACATCCCGCGATCTTCAAAGACAGAGAAGGAAAGGCAAGCGAGGGAAGGCCGAGGCACGTGAGAAGGCAAGCATCCGCCTCTATCTCGGCACCACGTAACACACACATCCTCTCCTTGATGTCTTCTCGACAGCTGATGAGGATCCTGAGAATCTTTGCTGCCCGAAGAGTTGCAAATGTCGGCAAGCATTGCGCGAATCGAATCTTAATCCTTCACGAGCAAAGATTGATGGAGGGACCAGAGAGTCCTCGAACACGGTGAAATTGATCCAATGGGAGTGGTTCAGACAAAAATCGCCATCTTGTTGTTCTTTGCCACCACTTCCCACTCACTCGGAAGAAGCATAAGGGACTTAGCGATGAAAGGATAGTGGGGACCCAGTCGAGCCAACCCCTATTGAAGGTGTTTTACCACACGCCCAACTACGAACATTCAATCGAGACAATGAGGGAGTTTGGAGACGAGTGACCCCATTCCAAGTCACTCGGTGGTGCGCCCCGGTGGGAAACTCCCTCCACTGCGGCAAGGTCGGAGAATCTTTGCCGCAGATGACTCAACAACGAATCCGGGAGGCGAAGCGAGAAAATACAAATACAAGAAGAACAACAAGTTGCCATCAACGAAGCTCGAGGCATTGAGACTGTTTGGTGAGGTGCCAACCGCTCTCGAAGGCTAATGACGCCTGCCGATGCGGTCGAGGCACATGAAGGAATGTAGCCACAGGAGTTAACACTGGGCGATGAAAGTGCAATCCATGGGGTTGAGACTCCAATGGATACCACCACGAAAGACCCTAAGACAAATGACATCACGAAAGGGAGGACCAGTCTCATTGCAATCGAGACTGCTGGAGGTAATGAAGGCCCACGGGAGGTTGAGACTTCCCGTGGTAAAGAAGTCAAGTAGAGAACATCCCTCCCGCTATCATCGACCCATCTCGAGAAGGAGATAAGCGCTTCATGATTCCCAGATAATCCTGATGTAACCTTTCTGGGATCGGGAAGGCGAAGAAGAAGAAAGCTGAGTCATCCCCGGTGACAGATCCAAAAGACTCAAACAAGGATGTTCCAAGCACGAGCAAGTCGATCCCAAGACTACTCGTCAAACCTTTAATTTTGATGATGAGCCACCAATGGAAATCTCATCATCGTCCGATGACGCTTGATAAGGCCGAGGACCAGTCTACTCAATTGGAGAAATCACCAGACCAACGACGCTGTTGAGACAGTGAGGCTCGGCAAGTCGGGTCCACTTCACAAAGACCCCAGTGAAACAGTCCACTACGCGGCCCCCAAGTTGCAAAGCGGTTCGACTCAAGAGGAACTTCACGCGCACCTCTCATCATTGAGCAAATACCCGTTGGCCGTGATGATTCCTTTATAGAATCTTTTCCTTTCTCTCTGGAGGTACCGGACCTTCCTAAAGAATCGGAGAACGAGCTAGCACGCTTCCACAGACCGACTCCGTTTTTCCATCGAGCACCATTGTTCCACTGATTATGATTTTGACGCCGCATGGCCATCACCGCACTAAGGAAGAATCGGTGAAGTCCGCGAAGTGTTCAAGGCATTATTCGAGATTGAATGGATGGAGAGGCATCGTGCCTCTATGGACATGCGATCGACAACAACGAGATGCCAATCTTATCTGCTGATTTAAGAGGCATAACAATCGAGATCGTGGAATGGTGGCAACAACAACAAACAATGCGTGTGGAACAAGTTAGATACTTCAGGACATTGTTCAACAAGGCTGCTTTGGTATGGAGAGTGAAAATGCCGATGCGGCGAAGGCGAGAGAACATATTGAGCACATGCATGAAGCTCACACTGCCGATAAAGCTGCTGCGTGAGCAAAATAAGAGTGATCTACGCCTTTGGAAGAAACCATGAATACAAAATTCAGGCCTTCTCATGGCCGAGATGAAGCTAAGCTTTCGGCAGAGTCCAACGCTACTCGATCCGAATTTCGTCTGCATACTCTGCAGCAGACTCGAGACGAACTCTACCATCAAAGGCTCGACTTCCCGCAGCAAGTATGTTTCCAGTGTCCCTCTCTTTTTGATGTTGCCAAAAAGGGGGAAGAGGAATACCTTAAAAAGCACGAAAAAGATCCGGTTTAAAAAAAGAAGATCTGTTTGTGAAGGGAAAGACAACCGAGGAAGCGCTTTGAAACAAAAGAAAGGAAAATCTGGCTGAGGGGAAGGATCGAAAGATGTGACCTTAATGATTGCACAAACCCCCAACAGGGGTCTGTCACAGTGACATTATCGGCAACAAACTCCCTGTGACTCTGCCACTCCAACACTCTGCTATATCCATGGCTGAAAAGAGAAAAACAATTGAAGCGAGGGATGGAGGAAGTGGAAGGAAGAATGGATGCCCGAGTTATGAACATCTTGAAACAACACGGAGGCATTCCAAAGAGACGAGATACTTATGCCATCTCGGATGTCGGACAGAGCCACGATCGTGGATGAATTTAAAATGCTCGAATCAAGGATACTTTGCAAATATGTCTATGGCTCAAGCTTGGGACTTGTCTTGGGAAAAGGGTCTCACGTTATGTGAAGAAGGCGACAGCGCAGACTACCTGATCCTCTCTGGTCACTCCCCGTCACTCACTCGGAAAGAAGAAGACCCCAAGACAAGACACGCCCAGGTAGAGAGGAAGAAGCGATGGTGGAGGAAGAGGCTTTAGACTCAGGGCTCCGCCCAAAACATTGAATACGTAGATCCAAGAAAGGAGGGATCTCATCAATGGCTGGTCTTGACCAAGTAGCAAATTTGCAAGTGGCTAAAAGTAACGCTGAGTATGCAAAAAGAATAGAAGAAAAAAACAAGAGACAAACTCAGCTATGGGAGGAAAGACAGAAAGATTAAGAAGAGATGAAGTCAAGGCTGCCAGGAAGGCATATGAAAAGAAAAAGAAGAAAGCGGTGACGATGAGAAAAAGAGAAGAAGAGAAGAAGATCTTGAACAAGATGAAATAAGGAGACAAAATGAAGGAGATGAAGTGTTGCTTGTCCACCCTTCGTGTATTTTATTATGTAAATACATACAATGTAAGTCTTCCAAATAAAGCTATAAATTCTTTATTTTCTCGTAGACAAATATGTGCTCGATACACCTTGTAAATTTGTGTAAAAGAACAAGAATGTTATGATCAATAAAAGGATTGATTCTGCGCATACATTCTATGTCAATACACTATCTGTATGTATCTTTGCTATTTGCATTTTTGAATGGTTTAAGTTTTGGCATCATCAAAAAGGGGGAAATTGTTAGGAAATTTATTGTTTAGATTTTGATGAATGCCATGTAAAACTTAGAATAGGAAGTTGGCACCCCATTTTTGTTATAAAATGCATTGTAATAAATAGAGTGGCGGGCCAAGTTAAGTCACCACGCCCTAACATGCAAGAAGACAACTCAAGACTAGAAGGAAGACTCCGCCGCGAGACAAATTGAGTATGGCAAAGAAGAGTAGACGGAACTCTCTTGAAGAAGCGGTGAGTGGAGTATCGGTCAAGTCAACTCGAGAAAAGCCAAGTCTCAAGTTGAAGTGACAGAGAAGAGTCATCCATGATTGGAAGGCGACTCTAAGTCACCTGGGAAAAGCAAAGAAATGCGGTCAAGTCGAGATAATCAGTAAAAGATCCGTTGCACGAAATCAAGAGAATTACTTAAACAAGTAATATCCCCATATCACCTTTCTCAGTCTTTGAGTCCCGAAGCGTGCAAAAGGAATGAACTAATGGGAAGCATTACACCGTGTCGAACTCCGAAAGGTGAAAGAACAATTCATACGAGGAAATGGCAATTCCAAGGATCGCAACAAGACAAGCCAACGACGCAAGTGACTTTCAAAAATAAGCTATCTCTTCAACGGACAAATTTTTGAAAGATCACTATAAAAGGCGAGGAGTTTATTTGAGAATGAGACACAAATTCTGAGACCTAAACCAAAAACGTTCAAGCAATTATTAGAAAATCGAATCATTCTCAATCCTCAAGCCTACACTACGAAGAACATCAATCCAACACTCACCGTGAAGGAAAGATAACTTCAATCGGTTGAAGAGAAAAATCTTGAAAAATCAAGGGGTCTACATTCCACGAAGGATTGTAGGAAGGTTCAAGTCGAACCAAGTCTTAAGCTTTTGGAGGGCTTCGTGATCAAATCCAAAGAGCTTGAGCAAGTGAGTCAGTAGCAAGTGCGCAAAATGCCTGTGAAGAAGGAGTCGTCGTGCGAGAAGCGGTGAGTGATCAAGGCATCTCCGGCGAGTCCCAAAGGATCAAGTCACCGGTGTGATCAAGACTTGTGTCTGGGATTTGCTACCACTTTGTATATCTTGATCAATACCTAGTGGATTCCTCCAGAGTGGAGAAGAGAGGAGTAGAAGAATTACCCCATCTTGAACCTCTATAAAAATTTCATTGTGTCATTTACATTTCAAGACTTTAATTCCTGCTTTTTAATTGCTTAAATCTGATAAATTTGCTATCCACTTGATAATTTATAAGTACTAAATCAAGCACTAAATCCTTGCTTAATCAAACTTAAGGGTGTTAAGTCTTCCGCTGAAAACAAAACCACGCTTGAGTTAATTTAGACCCAAAACCGAGTTATTCCATCAACAATCGATTGAGTCTGTGAGAGACTAACTCTCTGATTAACTAAATTGGTCATCCTTCAGGACACAACATTGTAGTATTAACTCGAATATTTAAAAGGACTAAATCGAAAATTTGGTAAGGTTTATTCAACCCCCCCTTCTAAACCTTACACCTACACCCCTTGGGACCTACAGCGGGGATTAATCGGGGCTAGGCGGGACCTGGGCGGGGTTAGGCGGGGACTAATCGGAAAAAAATCGTAGGCGGACGAGAGAGCCTAGCGCCAGCGGGGATTAATCGGGTTAGCGGGGATTTTTACAACGAGAGACTAACACATATCATTCGATCACCGTCTTGGCTCTAATCTCACTATAATCTACTCAAGCCTTGACTAGTAATTAAATTAGTCTTTAGATAACTGTAAAAGTCTACTGCCAAAGTCATATTGGTTATCCAATTTTTTTTTCAAGCATAAGATCCTCAAATAAATAGGATCAAGATCTCTAAATCTTATCGTAACTCAAAGATCCCCTTCATGGTAGCTTAGGCTTATTTAAGGTAAGTTACATAATCCTAAAAAATTGTTATCTTATTATGGAAACACTCAAATGATGCACGCTTGTCTAGCTTAATAATAAAACTAGGGAGAAATGCTTACATGAAAAATATTTATATCCATTTCAAGTTAATAATCATAGAAAAGAGATTTCTCCAATATTCCATGCAATCTTCTCCAAAATTTGGGGACAATAATTGATTCATTTTCCAAGACAACATCATCATTTACAAAATTAACCCTTCTTACATCTCAAAACTTGATAATAAAGTCCAAACTCATGTCAACACTTTATAGTTAACTATCGATAAATAACACCAAATGTCCATACATATTAAATACACAAAATAAAAACCTTGCACCATCAATGACTTAATTAATTATAGAAATTTATCTTGACTCAAAAGTTATATTGAGTCCTCCTTGAATATACACAAAATCGTTATTCGATGTGTACGAGATCATAGATTTTACTATGGTTAAGCTCCATTCTGATTAATTCGCCTTAGTTCTCACAAAAATCAAACAATAACTACTTCATAAGTACAATTCCAATTATATATAAGATAAAGCATCGATCGACATCCCTAGAGATACCAAAATCAATAATCCGTCACCTATCGAAATTATTATGAATCGTCAAAAGATTAAAATCTAATTGTCAAGCACTTATTTCTATAAATATCTTTTTCTTTAACCCCTAAGAATAAGTTACTCAGATCGATTCCTCCTAAAGTTCGTGTGAGTAAACCTTCATAAGTCTTAAACAAAATTTAAAACTCATAGTTTAGTCTCCGAAAAAGCATTTGTAGTTAACGATCTAACAATGACTCGTCACCCAAATATACACAATCCACACAAGTATCATGCATCAATCCATGTATACATGTTGTCAAAAACTCAAAATCACCCATCCATCTATTGTAGGATAATAAACTCTTTTATCAACAAGTAAAAATAAATTCCTTAAATAGGCGGATAATTAAATAGAATAGAACATAAGTAACAATTATACAAAAATACTTCTCGCATCTTTTGGTTATATTTATACTTTGTTTCCATAGTTGTTTTTATATACAATCCCAAAATAGTCATGTGTCAATGTTATACTTAAGAGAACTAATGCCTATAAAGGCCATCGACCATCTATATCGATCATTTATGCATATACTATGCACATCTACACTGATCATTTCAATATAAGCGATTTATAAGTCATGTTTCACCAAGAACATATCATTTGTCGCATCGATGTGCAATTCCTCACTGAGTCTGGTATTAAGCCTAAAGTTCTTAGTAATAACTCAAGTTTTGAGGCTATTCTGGAGCATGAAGATACCTTAGTTAATATATGAATACTATTTTAAATTTAGAGTTCCACCGAATGATGAATACCCAAACCTAAATATGCGAATTATTCCAAAAAACAACTAACTATTAAACAAAGTCGACAGTTAAGTAACTCATCCACTTAGGTGTATCTCAAGTAATTATATCCTTCTTATTTAATTCTGCTTATAATACCCTTTCCATAAACCAAACTGAAAGCACGCTTTTGCTTTTTGTAACTAGTCAAGTGATTCATCTATTTAAGAAAAATAATATTCACTATATATATCCCTGTGTAATCCTTAATAATCAATGCTTATTCGTAAAATCTAATCTGACAAATAATCAAGTTTTTTTTTTCTTCAATAAAATGTACAAGGTCGATAGAAACTTATGCCCACCAATACTTTGTATTGAGACTTTGTCCATAAAACTATAAGTCATGTTACCAGAATCATAACAACAGGAGTTTCCCCAAACAAAGCCTCGTTTGCACTCTCAAATATTTTTTATCTGTAAGGACTTCAAGTGTTTTGAATACATATACGCAAATCATACTTATGATATTATACTATTAGCCACTTTGCTTTTTGGCTTATCTTCCAATAGGAATCTCCACGAGAAAGCTAATTAATGTGGTAGTATTGCAAAACAATTCCTTCTAACCTAGTTTTATAATATCGGTCAACCATAACTTAAAATGCATTTAATGGTGACGACCCATCACAAATGTTATATACTATGTACCCATATATGTGTATATATATCACAGAGTGGCGATTTAATCCTTATTTGGAAGCCAAATGCCATTCTCATACCAATTGAGCTCTCAAATTCCACTAATTCAAATGTCTGAAAATATTGTGCTCATTCTACTAGAACCCAAATAAAATTATTCATTTGTTACTTAGTTTCGTTGGAAAGGTGTTCATAACCTGTAACTATTTATCTTGGTATAACCTAATACAACAATTAAACTAATCAAAAGTCGATAACAAGATCATTCAACAATATTTCGTCACAAATATCCAAAGTCGTCCCATATATCAAATCCTTAAGGCTACCTTGTAGGATAGCCTAATCACAAGTCGAAGATCCAATCCTGGGTTAGTTCAGGTATAGTTCCTTTTTACACCTCAGCTCTAATACCGCAAATGTCAGGGCCTATTTTACATACCCATTAAAATAAAATATCATCGAATAGGGTACAACCTAAATATTCAAAACGTAGGTTCATTAAGAGCTATTATCTAAGTAGAAACAACTAAAAATATAAATACAGTGCAAGTCTATAAATCATAATATACAATTATAATATAGTTGTAACGCACCTAGCTATTACAAGATAAAATAGTTATATTGTTCAAGCATTGACGGATAAGCCCTTCAAGCAGAAACTGCTATGTAGAGTCAACTCTGAGCTAGAAGTCTCGTGTCATTCTCATCAATCTCAAAATATTCGGTCATTAAAAATGTTTTATGATAATAGTGGGGTGAACTAAACGAGCTCAATGGATTGGGTAGAGGAATGCAATATTTGAGTGAAAGATGAAATATTTCTTTGAGGAAAGTACTTAGTGTGCGTAAAATTATTTATGTATGCATGATAATGATGTGCATAAGAATTATTTACTGTAATGATCAAGAACATATAGCAATTCAATAATGATATATAAAATTTTGATCATATCAATGATGCAATGCACATTGTATAATAGTTAGTCAAGTACAATATACATTTTGCTTTTTAACGACCAATAGATATCCAAATTTTTTAAAACAAATAGTGGATATCTCATTTAAAAAAAAAGTATAAACAGTTAATTAATTAGTCCGTCAGCTCGAAATAAGAAACGTAGGATCAATGTTGATCGGACACTAACCTGTCCATTCTCCTTATTGCTCCCAATATGTTTTGCCGAAGCCTTGTCACCTTATCCCTCCCAGTAGGCTCAATATCTCTTTAGCTGTGGGCTTTTGACCCATAGATCCTCATTCATGAATATACCGTTCTACGACCCAGTTCTACCGCCGTCTCTGGCTACGGCCAGAAAATGGGAGTAGGTATATGAGTAGTCAAACAAGGACCACAGGCAACCTGTTCGATCCATTGTCTACCCTACCCACACCTCAATAGACTCAAACATTCAATATTTGTTTTGTCAAAATGATATTTATTTGCCCAAAGGCCAAATCAAGCAATTACAAGAGTTAAAATGCAAACGAAAATGTAAATTCAAACCATGAATTATACAAACTATGTATTGTTTGACAAAAATAAAATATCTAAGTGAACTTTGTGAAAATGGTGAATATCATGAAATCATGAAATTGCTTAATGTCGTGAAGTCTATGAAACATCTAACGTCGTGAAATTTATGAAATTACAAGCAAACCTAATTTTTTTAGGAAAATGATAATTTGTCCACCTTTAACTTAGAAGTCGTCTTAATAATGTGCATGCAAGTCCTAGTTGTCGGTCTTGATTCTCGCTGCCCGCATTGTACCAATTTTTAAGCGACTTGATCTCTATGAGAGTCGGGTAATAATCGGATATTGATTTTAATAATCGATAATTAGCTTTCTAAGAAAGCATAATCCAATCCCATTGCAAAATAACATATTAGTCCTTGGTTGTTGCAATCTATTAAGTCTGGTTAGAATTGGTATTAGAAAATTATATTCTATATACATTATTTAAATCTAGTACTATTGTGCATAAATATTTTATATACATGTTTATGCAAGACCATAATCATTCCAATTATCTTAAATCTTCGCTACTACAAAAAAGCTGATAGACACCGATTTTAAACCAGTGACTATTAGTGAAACAACCGGTGTTAGAGCCACTGGTGTTAAAAGTCTGAAGTTTTTGACAGCGGTTCAGAACCGGTGTCGTTTATATCTACGACACCGGTTTTAAACCGGTGTCGTAGATATAAAATATCCGCTTTCTAAGACACTGGTGTTAAAAGATTATGTATTTGACACCGTTTTTAAACCGATGTCGTTTAATTCAAAGACATCGCATCAAAACCGCTGTCTTAATGTTTTTAGAAGTAGTTTTAAAAGGATTTATGCAGACACCGGTCCAAATATGCGAAAAATCCATATAAATGAATAATTCATTATGAACTCCAATTCTAGCAACCATCATAAGTTCACTACCAATTAAACATGAAATCCAATAATAGTAAAGTCAGCAATAGGCAAAATCCAACAAAAAGTACTAGTAGCGAAGTTTCCTTTTCGATAAAACAACTATAAATTAATAATCCAATTAATTCCATCAACCAACAAAAAGACTATATAATTCAACTAAAGACAACAAAATCCATATGATCAACATAGCTCATGTCATTCAAGCTTTCAAAAATGATCAAGCTTCTCCGTATGGTCAACATATGATCAATGCTGGTTCTTTGAAAAGTATCATCCCCTCCATCCCTGCAAACAAAATGGACAACATATGATCAACATATGATAAAACCACCAATGCTCAATCCATATACTCAACATAGCTTTCAAAAATACCCCAGAAAAAATGAAAAAATAAAGAAGTGCAACATGTAAAGAGTTAAACAACAAAATGATGAAAAGAAAATTCAAAAGAACCACATTTTCTCAGGTGCTGAGTGATAAAAATAGTATAAAGAATATTACCAAACTTTAGCAAAAATAATCTTAGTCTTTCAGTTCAATATGAAGGACGTTCCTTCAGAAGCAAACATGCCAAACTAACTTCAGCAAAAGTATAATGTTCCTTTTTGTACCAGCATTAAATCACCACTCATTGCAGATCCTTTAATGCATGCATTGATTAAATTTAAGAACTATGCGCCAAGTTTCCCTAACAAGACTGTACACCAGAGAGTGCAAATAAACTCATGCCCATCAGCTTATGAGAAGCATCAATGAATACCTGTTCCTCCTTTTCAGTTCAGCTTCCTTAGCCTGCAGCTCTCTCTCTTTCTTTTTCAAATCCTAAATATAAATTTTCTTTCATTAGAAGCCAGAGAAAGCCATTTCAATTATAAAGAAAAAGGAAAAAATAGGAAAGATGACGAGAAATACAGGATTGCAGGTTAAATTCAATATAATTGCACATACAGAGGCACTATCAAGAGGAATGTCAACTTGTGCTGTAGGATTGTAGAAATCAGCAGGCTCTGGGGAAGGGGTGACAGCCTTGAGTTTGTTACAGGAGGAACGCTTCCAGTAGTCTGAAAAATAAAGAAAATCAATGTTGCAAAGAGTTGACTAAATAACTACACAAAATGCTGAGATACAAAATCATAAAGCTAATGGCAAGAATGAATTTGATCCTATGTGTGACGAAGCATGCTACAACCAGAACATTATATCTACTAGAAAATCTCCTAAGTGTTTCCAGAGCACCATAATTTGTCAATTCTGGGTTTGAAGCTCAAATTAAATCCACAAAACAAGTGATGCTGGTAAATTGCCAATCTAGAGTCCCACACAATACAACAATAATGTCGAATGTCTCAATTTTATGCAATGTTCCTTGTATTCTCCAGCCATATCTCTGTCCAGTGCAAGTTCAAGTCGGCTTGACCTTTCAGAAGTGGAGACCATAAAGCATCCATAACAGGCGTTTTTACTGTCTGATCTGGATTCAGCACACTCCATTTTTTTCTTGGGGATAAAACACACACTCACACACACAACCCCTGCCAGGTATATTTGAATTTTGTATCGCAGTAATTCCGTACTCCATGAAGAACA
The DNA here is from genome assembly GCA_016081115.2 of Rehmannia glutinosa. Taxonomy (NCBI): domain Eukaryota; kingdom Viridiplantae; phylum Streptophyta; class Magnoliopsida; order Lamiales; family Orobanchaceae; genus Rehmannia; species Rehmannia glutinosa. The sequence goes on along the minus strand of CM071926.1, from coordinate 26,750,087 downwards.
ATCGCGATGAACTAAAATTAAGTTCAGAAATATTCAGGAAACGAAATAGAATTAATTTACTCAAATAGATTATTCGAGTTGCTACTCACATCAGAGCCTTCTTCTCAAATGGGAAGAGATTAAGATAAATTCACCGTTGAAAAAAAATGAGCCTCCACTAAACTTCGATTGTCCAGTAGCTTTTCCTCTAGCCCTTCCATCCTGGATATGAGAAATTATCAGTGTCAATCAACGAAAACAAACCAACAACTAAGACCTATCAACATTTTTAAAGCTCATTTACATATTGATGATATATACATGCCAAAGAAACTAATGTAACAGCTACACAGACTCAGTCTAGTATCATCCAGTTACTTCCTCGAATGAGATTCAATGCTAGTTTGGAAGCTACACAATGGAAATTTTCACAAATAACAGTTATTCCTCTTTTGGCATTCATACTATACTTAAGCTAAATCTTTACCAAATCCTTAACATAAAAAGGTAGCAGATTTCCAACCAGTTCTACTTCACTATCTACTTACAAAAGTCTCCTAAGATTTCTCAAACATCTAGAGCAATGGAGAAATAGGTAGGTAGAGTCTTCAATTAAAATATAAGGTCAACCAAACTTGTCATGTTCGATGGTTAAACTATTTTTCAAATACATTTCAATTCAATCCATCAAAGTACCAAGTTCCAAGGGGGACACCTAATGTTTCAACTTCAAGTACCATATGAACTCACCAATCCCACGGACACATCATTAAATACATCCTTTAATGTCTTGCACCGCTCTGCTGTTATAATGCTGGCAAGCTTATCCTGGAAAACAATTACAATGACTCTCGTTACTGAATCTTTAATAACTGAAACAGGCAAGACAAGAGAGTCCCACAAGCTTACAATATCTCGGCTAATAATTTAGAAATAACAATTGCATAAAAGTTAAATCTATAATGACGACAAATTTTCTCATTCAAACATACTCAACAACGGGGGGCCGCTGCTTGCGAGGTCGGGCGATGGTGTGGACTGCTAGACGGCAGGGTTAATACCTGAAAAGTGAGTTAAGAGGCTGAGGGGTTAATTGATCCCTTAAGCTAATTAAAAACAAAAAAATTATCCTAAACTAGTTAAATCTCTCTGATGTCATCATCAAAAGTATTTCTCACCCCAACATTTAGGCAGAGTCCATGGACCTTCATTTACAAGGAAGAATCCTGAGTGAAAAAAGATACATGGTGCACAATTTGTATTTCATCAACCTGGTGCACATGAATTTGTTTTACTCACAGATATTGGCAGTACTTCATTCCAGTTTATTAATCTTGGTATCTCTCCTATAAGCTGGTTTTGAGCAAGATCACATGAGCCATGCAAGATAAACCAAAATGCACATTCAGTAAAAGATCAACCAATCAGACAAGTCACTGAAATAGGACAAACATAAATTACATTCAATCATTGATTGAATAGGATTCAATCATCAAGCTACGCAACAATTTTATCACCAAAAATAAAATGGGATAAGGATTCATAAACCATTAGCTGAATGCCCAAACAATGTACTTTATAAATATGTCTTTTCTTACATTTATACAATTTCTGTAGAATCACCACCATTCCTTATTAACAGCCAACTTTATAAGAGGATAACTTGTTTGAGAATTAAGATGGGTCATTGTCATTGATATAAGAGAATAAAACTAACAATATAATGTGAAAGAAGAAGGATAAAACAAATTCACGAGAAGTAGTACAATTCTCCAACTAGATTTTTCAAAGAAAATAAATATATAAGGGTATGAACTTCTAAACTGAAAAGGAGTTCAATGAGGGACAAACAAATCACTTCCTCCATCTCCTTTTGACAGAATCCATTAAACTTCAACAAAAGAACAAATTCACAGTGCCACACAATATAATTCTTTCAGTTTATTATTGGACAATCCGTACACACTAATGGAAAGGAGCAAACAGAAAAATCATTTTTTTTTTGTCTATGGACCAACACATGTATGAACTGTACATAGCTATTATACCCATACCAAAAAATGCAACCAACCTTCATCGAGTTCAAACAATGAGCAGCTCTGAGCCTCTGATAGCCTAAGATGCTAGAACAGAACCAAATCTACATAAAGAAAACATCATCAGCTCATGAAATATTTCATAATAGGAAATCATGTAAACATATAACAATCTAAAAGTTCGGGACTCACGTAGCCTCGTCGTGGGAATATATACATTGCTCATACATCACTGAATTATATGTAATGTAACAAAGACGCCGACATCCGAGTACACGATTACCTTCCAGAAAACGCGAACAATTACTTCGAATTAATGTCGCGTTCGAAATTCTGTTTGTGCCCTAGCGGATTTGAGGTCGCGAGCCGAGATTGATCGAATCGATGCAAGCGGGATGTGTGCCAGTGATCATATCGGACGGCTACGTGCTGCCGTACAGCGAGGTGCTCGATTGGAGCCGATTCTCGGTTGAGATTCCGATGTGGAGGATAGCGGAAATAAAGAAAATATTGGGGGCATCTCGAGGGATGAGTATTTGGAAGCAGAGACGGGTTTTGAAGGTGAAAACTGAAAAGGCATTTTGTTCTTCATCGGCCGACTCGAATGTTTGATTTGTTGCATATGGTGCTTCATTCTATGTGGCTTAGGCGGCTCAATGTTAGGGTTAATGTAGTGTGACGAGATAGATTTCACAGACGAGAGTGAAGGCTATACAGTATCGTCAGCGATGGGGAGAGGTGAAAGACGGGGGGCATCCAGGGGAGATTGGGTATGGGAGAAACTCAATTAACACTTTCACTATGACCTAATTAATTATCCCTCAAAAAAAAAAAAGACCTAATTAATTAGGGGCTTAACGACACGGTTGTAGAACCGGTGTCTAAAGATCTGGACACCGGTTCTATAACCGGTGTCAAAAAATCTGGTGTCTAATCTAAAATAATTTATATAAATAGACACCAGTTTCGAAATCCGATGCCAAAACCGATGTCTATTTGGGAAATAGTTTTACAATAGACTCCGGTTCTAGGAAATCGGTGTTGTTTATCAAACGACAACACAAATTACACACCGGTTTCTTACAAAACCGGTGTTAAAAAGGAAAAGACACCAGCAAAGTCATAAAACCAGTGTCTTCTTGGTGGTGTCTATCAGCAGTTTTTTCGTAGTGTAGCTTCTTTACTCTACTTAACAAAGTCTATAGTTTTAACTTAGCCTTTTAAATATATAGTTTTGTTAAAGACAAGTAAGTTTATATATATGAATTTATGCTTATGTAATTCCAATGTCAATTCTTAAAATTTATTACTAACAAATTTTCTAAGGCTTAAGCCAGTATTGGATTTGTACAAATCCAAACTACCTCTACACATGTATATTCATGGGTAATTTCAAGACATCTGGTAAAGAATTACTATACTACAAATCGTCTTCAACAAATATGTGTTGTTAAAAAGAATTAAGGTTCTAGTCACTCTACACCCTTTTGTCAATTATGCAAATTTCATATCTAATTCAACAAATCAACCTAAATCACAAATGTAAGCATTTTAAAGCAATCCTTGAAAGAATTTAAACCATCTTGTTCACCTACCTTTAAAATGTCCACCAATTCCTTCAAATTTCCTCTATTAAACTTGTAATCCAAGCTTCCCGATATCACACTCCCAAAACTTAGTCTGGCCTCTTTATTGAGCCCTAACTCACGTTTTTTTTTTTATTTCAAGGATTATAATCTAAAATTATAGCGTACCGATCACTAGTTGCCTACTGGTATCGTGGTGTGTGGAATTCAAGCTTGAAGAAATATATTTACCATAAAGTTGTATTTCCGTCCTCTCAAACCGAAGGCTTTGAGCAATTTATTTCTCAAAATTTCGTAGCTATTTGATGTTAAAATGATAAATGATACCCTTGTATATGAAATTTCATGTCTAGAAGAAAAACAAAATTGAAATAAATGAAATAAAAGGAATCGAAGCTTATTTCTCAAATTTTGTTCTCATTCGAGTGGAGTTAAGCGAGAGGCTCCCCTATTTTCGTATTTCGAATGGAAGAAAATGAGGTATTGGGTTTCTTACGTATTAAATATATAAGTGGGGAAATGGGTTTGACAATTGGAGTTGGGTATTGAGCTTGGGTTTGTGGGTTTTGGGTTTTGATTAAATTGGGCCAAAATAAATTCCTATGTGGGTTAACATTGTCTCAAGTTCAATCAAAAAAATTGTTAATAATGGGCCAAGTAACTTGGTTTAGTATTGACTTAAAAATTGAAATGAGTTTAAATAAAGAGGAAATACCACAAAATACCCTGATTTTTAAAAAAAAGACAAAAATACCACCCTATCACAAATCTACCTCATCCGGTCCTAAACTTCCCAAATATACCCACCCCTTTACTTTTCTATTTTCTCTCTTCTTTCTCATTATTCACAACCATTCACAGCTATATATATAAATCCCCTTCGCTTAATCTTCACACTTTTTGCCTTCTCAACCAACACACACACACCATTTTCAAACCTTTACAATTTTCTGCAATTTTGTTTTCATTTATTCGAAATTAATTGATTAAACAAATTCGGAGAGAATTTGGGCTGGTTGTGGCCGAAATGATGCAGGTAAGTTCTCAGAATCTCGCTCTCTCCGAGCTTTAACAATATTCCAACCCTAAACTCGCGAGAAATCGCAGCATAGTCGTTAAGAATTTGGTTTTGAGGAGTTTTATGACGAGTTTTACTTGAGAGGGAAGAAAACACAGCCACGGGATGAATCGAACAAGAAGAAGAAGAAGATGCGGTGAGGACGAAGAATTTGAGTTCGCTTCGTGATGACGAGAGATTCGAATTACCTTCCCGATTTGGATGATGAAATCTTTCAAAAACAATCGATCCGACTGTTTACCCTGTTTTTAACATGTAATTGTTTGATGAAATGTCGAGCGAAGACTCGAGAGGTTAAACCCAATTTTCGTGTTCTTTTATTATTTTGTGATTTGAAGTTTTTCGTTTGTTTCGATGTTGTTTTTGAAGTTGTTTCTTTATGTTTCATTTCCATTTATTTGTTCTTTTTATTGTTTTTGATTTGTTGTGTTATGTATCCGATCGTGTATTTTTTTATTTCTTTTGTAGTGAATGTGGGATTTTTTGTTGCTTGTTATTCAACACTTTATTGGTGGGAAGGCTATGGACGTCGAAACATTTGAGATAGAGAATGAACAAGCAATGCTCAGTCACCTGCTTCACAATCATGCTAAGTTGAAGCATCAAAATGGTGATGATGATGACAACACATTGAGTTTCTACCTCCACTTCCTAATGATTTTAGAGAATTGTTGTTATGTAAATCTTAATGATGATGTAATCAGTTGAAACATGTAAGAAACATAAATGAAACATGTAAGAAACAATTGTGAAACAGAGGATCATGTGATAAAAGTTTGTAGTAAATTGCTTTTAAATTTAGAGAAATAGTGTAGTTTTTCCCCATATACTCTTCAGCGTTTTTTTTTTGTCATCCTTGTAAATGTTGATCTTTGCTTCATTTCGATGTATGCATGTCTAATCTTGAACTAAAGATCTCACGTACTCTAGCAAAAATGTTGTTACTAGTAAGTCTTTCCCGCTCTTGATGCATTCAATAATTCTACGATGTTGAAAGTCAATACAAAGTATTTTTTGGTCTGACAGTGGAGTCGTGTCCATTTCTCGTAGCCGATGATGGACAAGTAAGCTCAAATTTTCTGAATTGAATTTGTTATTCCAAGATTTCATTTAGGGTCTTGAATGTGCGATCCATTGAATCGATTCTTGTTATTTCAAAGTTGGTATACTCTCTATTTTCTCTCATTGTCCATTGTGGCATACCACAACCGAGATTTTCTATGCAATCGTGGAATTCAATGAAAAATTGGCTAAGTGAAACATATAAGAAATATAAATGAAACAATATGAAACAACAAAGAAACAACAAACATGTTTGAAACAACAAAGAAACAACAAAGAAACAAAAAGAAACCAACGCAAAAAATCAATGGAAAATGGGTATTTTTGTCAAAAATCAGTTTAAAATGGGTATTTTTGTCCAAATTCAATAAATGGGTATTTTTGTCCAAAATCAGGAAAATGGACATTGTGCGAGGGATTGGGCATAGAAAATGGGGTATTTATGTTCTTTTCCCTTAAATAAATGACTATTTTAGTTACAAGATTAACTAAGAAAGAGTTATTCCTAAACTGGTCATGGGCTTAGTATTTTATTGAATCTTATTAAACCCACAGTTCATCCTTCATATATATAAGGCCACTTATAATACTAATAATCTCAAGGGTTAAATCAGAATCTCAATTTGAGTACTTTAAATATAATATATATACTATAAAGTCGAATAATTATGGATAGTTAAACTCGACTAGTTTCTAAAACGTTAAAATCTCAATAATCTAATTCTAACATTAATTAAACCCATTAAAAAATTCTAATTCATCTCACTAACTAATTCTAATATTTTTATAGTGACCCAAATGCGGAGTCTCACAATTTGGAGTCTCACAATTTATAAAAGTATACTTTTTAGAGTAGAATTGACACACTTTTTTATAAAAAAAAATGATATCTTTTAATAAGAAGTGATATTTGTTTTAGTAAAAATTGATACTTTTTAAAAAAAAAATGATACTTTTTAATAAAAAATAGTAATTTTTTTTAAACAAAAGTATATTTTTGACAAACAAATAAAAGTAGTATTTGTTTTAATAAGAATGTAAGTCAGCGACTACGATAATCTAGAGGGGTGAATAGATTATCTCCATCTTTTCGATTTATCCCTCTTTTTCTAACCGAATGCTCAAGGACAAATAATAAGGTGCGGAATGTAAACAACACACACGTTGATTTAAAGAGTTCAACCCACCTAGGGCTAATCCTCTACCACCCGTTATATCCGGGATGGATTTCAAAAAGAAAAAGAATTTTATTAATTACCAAAATTAATACAAATTCAACTTACAACACCTTGAAGAGCAGCACCACACTCTTCTTCAACACCACCTTTGGAGATTACCACAATCTCCTTCAAGATTACCACAATCTTCCTTCAACGGCACCTTGTGAAGATTACCACATCTTCAACCTTGAAGAATACCAAATTCTTCAACACCTCATAAGAAGATCATCACAATCTTCTGCACCTATCACCTAGATCATCCAAGTGTGCTCTTACCACAAGAACACTCACAAGGATATCTTGTGTTTGAATGATAACCAAAAATCAAGATTACAACTCAATAATGAATATTACAATTTGAGTGCAAAGTGTAATCAAGAATAGCCTAGACCTCAAGAATGTGAAAGTGAATAGCTAGGCAAATTATACAACAAGAATAATAACAATGAAGAACAAATATTTGCTTGAAGTGTATCTTGTTGTGTTGTATCTCAATTGTAGTATTGGTTGCTCCAAAACTTCCTCTATTTATAGGAGATGATTGATCAAGCATAGGCTCCTCTTGGGGATTGAAAATCTACAGAAAAATACAATTAAAATCAAGAATATAGCTGTTAGAAATCAATTCCACAATTTAAGGAAATGTGTCTGCTGTCAAACGGTCATAATTTTGCTGTCAAAGCATAGGGCGACCGGTCGCACAGAAATAGAAGTTTGAAACGAATCACAGTAATTTTACACAGGGCGACCGGTCGACGTGTACCTCGACCGGTCGACCCTGACTTCAACCGGTCCCCCTGAGTGTAAAACCAAAGAAAAAAAGTTCTGTTTCAATTGCAAACTTGCAGGTACCGGTCGCACGGGGGGGCGACCGGTCGACGGCACCGGTCGGCCCCCTGGGCGACCGGTCGACCTGCCCAATTTTACTTCAGGTTCATTTTACTGTTTCAAACGTACTCTTCAGGTACGGGTTGCCCTATAGGGCGATCGGTCGACCACGAGACAGAAATGTTGTCCAATTTTTGTCGAAAATAAAACTCAAGAAATACTCCGAAAATTTAGTAAAAACATTTTAAACCAATCGAGAGTATTTAGACAACATTTAGGAACCTTGTTTAGAAGTAAAAACTCATTGACATAAAATTTGTCCAATATTATCGAAAATAATCTTTGAGGAAATACTCCGGAAAATATTAAAACCATTTTAAAATATTTAGGAGTATTTGGACAACTTTAAAAACATTGTTTTGGTGATAAAATAAAATCATCAAAATTAAGATAAAAACATGTATCAAACAAAGAAGTGATACTTTGTTTTAATAAAAAGTGATATTTTTTAAATAAAAAGTGATACTTTTTCTTATAAGAAATGATCTTTTTTTCATAAGTGATATTTTGTAAATAAAAATCGATACTTTTTCCATAAGATGTGATACTTTATTTTAATAAAAAATTATATTTTTCGAATCTAATATGATACTTTTTCCATAAGAAGTGATTATTTGTTTTTCTACGTCTTTTTCCTTTATTTCATTCATGTATAGATCTAGAGAGAGAGGAGAGAGTGAGGGAGAGAGGGGGACTACGAGAAGAGTGGGACGTGATGAGACGGATGGACCACAAGAAGAGTGAAATGTAAGAGAGAGAGAGAGAGAGAGAGATAGAGAGAGAGAGAGAGAGAGAGAGAGAGAGAGAGAGGGACCACGTAAGTATATAGAGAGATAAACATGACATGTGAATTTTGGGTAATGAGGCTTCATCTCACGGATCTAAATTTGTGACACTACGGTCTCAAGAAACTTGCTCTTCTTTATTTTCAAGTTTCAACCTTACTCAAAAAAAGTTCAAAAAAAGTTTTCGATTATCCATTGTTATTTTACGAACTTTAATCCTCTTTCACGCTTCTATATATTTCAAACTTAGAAGTCTTTTTCGCGTTTACTAGTTCATCATAATTTTTTTATCAAAATCTTCAAATAGAAATTATTTTTCTTATGTATTTTTCGTGTTTAGTTTAGAAAGCCTCTTTACGATTTCATATCCAATTTATCAATTATTCTCAAATTCGAAATCCTGACTTTTGATGCTACAAATCGTTTAATTCAAACTAATACCATGATACACATGTATACCACATAATTGTTAATAATTGTAATTATTTTCAAACCTACTAGAATACAAATATTAGAATTATCATAGACGTCACATGAATTCTTATCGAATTTAACATACAAATTGTCATCACACGTGGCTTTATACTATGAAAATTTGTCATAAGCCCTTCAACATGTAGAATGTTTACGAGCTTAGGAAGACCTTTCACATTTAGAGTACTTTCAACAATATTCCCACATACCACCTCCATAAGTAACCTTACCTCCATCAAAAGGCTCATAGTCCGTTAGGTGGTCAATGGTGCTGTCATATGACGGAGCACCCGCTATCAAAGTACCATGAACTGCAATATTAGATCTCAGGATGTATATATAACATTACACGTCATTTTATATTTACGGACTAAACATATTTAGAAAATCATGAGTTGTTCTTTAGAAGTGTTCGAGGACACTTGTGGTGACATCACGACCGTAAGACCTTTGATACTTTAAATAAGATTTTAGCTTATGACAATATGGTCTAATATGGCGACAAATAGAAATAATGACAAACATAATGCTTTTTCTTTTTACGTGGTGTTTGATTAGAACATGTGGATTTTTCAACCCAAATCGAAGCTTCGGGATTTTGATTGGTTTGACAAAAACTGCGTTTTATAGCTTGTACCAACCTTGTTATTCAATGAAAAATCTCATCAAGTTTAGCTTTACGGTGTTTAAACTTTTCAAGGTAACAAGTAATTTAGCAAGTTTATATTTCACCTTTTTCGATTCATTATCCCTTCTAGTCGTGAAATCTTCCAATCGAAAAGAGCCTTTTTCCTCGTTCTCCTTGGTGAGTTTTATTCTCCTTTGAGAGACGTCAAGTTGTTGAACATGTTTGAGCGAATCATGATACAACTCGTTGTAGGTCTCTACTATGTTTTGTTCTTCACCATCGAGTCCTCGATCTTGAGCATCTATTTCAACTATTGAGGTAGAAGTTAAGTAAAACATATATGAAGTGTTAGAAAAGTGTGCACTGTCGGTATTGGAATATCTCGAGCAACACTTTGAGAGACACCCGGTGGATTGATTTGCAACCGTCATTTCTCTTTGATAATAGTCATGAAGCGATAGTATCATCTTTCGACCAGTTCTCCTCCCGATTCATCATCACTCAATGTAACACTTTTATATCCCGTGGTGTTTGCACATGATTTACATAGTGCCCAAAACCGCATACAAGCTCTACATATCAAATTGATTTCAAGATCTATCTTGATCTCTATCGTGCATGCTTCTTTGAGGATATTTGGGAGTATCATGTTTAAACGGCTTTTGGGTTTGGAAGAAAACTGGTTTTGCTTTTATTTTTCATACTCTTTACCAATTTCTTAGCAAAGAAAGCCATTGACTCATTACATAGTTCATATTCCTCAACCTCCTTGTTTAATTGAGTCAAATCATTGATACCATTGGGTAAAACACGGCGATGATTTTCTCTTAGGGTTTTCTCTTGTTAACAAAGTTGAGTTCCCATGTCTTACGGATCCCAACAAGTTCATTAAGATGAAGCATGGTAATATTTACAATTTTTCGACAATGATCGTGAAAATCTTTTCACTATACCACAAGTGTACATCGTAGTTAGCGATAGCAAATAGTAAGGTCGTATTCCTCGGAATCTGAAATGCATAGACAATTAATGCTCGTTTTCAATTTTATTGAGGCGGTCGAATCAGGAGATCTTTATTATCTAAACTAAGCCTAAGTTATCAAATAAAATATTTAAACCTAAAAAGACCCGAACTCCACAAGTTTTCAACAAATACGAAAGCAACCTTAGGAACATAGTCTCAACATGCCTCATCAATATTAATTCTAATTGATGTTTCATCAAACCGATTTAGTGTATCTATGGGTTCAATTCTAAAGTAGTTACATTCCCGTCCTGGAAGCAAATAAATAGTTGACTAATACCAATTGGTAGTATCCTACTCAACAATTAATATTAACTCCCAAAAGATCTTAGAATTGAAAGAATCCCCACAATAGTTATAAGTCTGCGGGCTTTATACCCATTTATGTTATTGTAGGTCCCAAGAGGTGATAGTGTAAAGTCTAGAAAGGGGGGTTGAACATACTTTACCAAATTTTCGTTTTTATTCCTTTTTAAATCGGAGTTTAGTCTCAAGTCGGTGGGTCCTTGATGGACAACTTAGTTGACCTTCACGATAGAGTTAGCCACTCAACATACTCACCGGAAATTTGCTAAGATAACTTAGTTGATTCGATTAACTCTTTTTAGAAATTCAATAGACTTGGTTTCTGACGGAAGACTTGCACCCTTTGATTGAAATAAGTTTTCAACACTTGTTTTAGTCAAGTTATTATCATTGACTTAACAAATATAACAAACAAATTAAGATATGCAAGTTAAAGTGTTGAATGTAAAAACAGAAGCAATTTTATAGTGTTCGTGTTCCTAAATTGAACAATCATCGGCCTTTGCATTTAGGACAAATTTTCCGAAGACATCGACCTCTTGTCTCATCTCTTTGATTCTTGTTTGTTTGATGACCTCTTGTCTCATCTCTTTGATTCTTATTTGCTTGATTTTGTAAACTCTTATTCTAATTATGGTTGTTGTAAGCTTTGCTAATCTAGCTCTTGGGGAATGCTACTCGGGATTGGCTCCCCTATTCCTTGCGAGGATAGGTTGATATACCAGTTGGATTGTTGTTAGTTAGCAATTGGATTTCTAACTACATTTTGAGTTAATGAAGCTTTCCATCGTTTTGATTTAAAAAGAAAATCTTTGAAAGTCATTTAATTGTGATAGGTAAGAGTAGGCTTTGATATTTTGTTATACTTGATGGAATATGTAAACTATTCTTGTAAATTATTTTTAGATATGTGTATCTTTATATATGGTTCGTTATTATTAGGTTGTAAAGTCAAAGATTTGTAGCCATATCATTATTCATTAACTTTAATTTGTATTAGATTGACAATGTAAGTTGTATATATTTACGTGAAGAGATGATGACGATGAATTAGAGGAATCGCGGCGCTTGATCGATGGTTCTTCAATGGATTTATGGAACGATTTCGTGACCTTTTTGGCACCATAATCGTCCCCGACACATCGACGAAAAAGGCATGGACTAGCCGGGATATCTTTCAAGACAACAAGAATTCTTGTATCGTGTACATGGAGCAACAATTCAATACTATCCACATTGATAACTTCTCTTGTTCGGATGCCTGTTGTGCGTGAATTGAAGGCGTTGGTGATCAACCTACTTGATATCGGCGCTCATGTTTCTAATACCTGTTTAGTTCTTAAATCCGATTCTTTGGTCTTAATGTGAATTATGATGGTGTTACCATTTATCTCCAACAACAAAGCCCTCGCCTCCTTTCTCTACGAGGCTCGATCTACTTTGATGTTGGAAAGATCCACAAACAAAGCCCCGAAGCGGCGGCATCTCAAGCGCCACCGCCCTTGCGACTCTGTGAGTGATGAATATTACGGCAACTTATATAAAAATCCTCTGAAACAATACTAATAAATATTATACCAATAAAAATACAGAAAAAATAATAACAAAGGCGAGAAAATGGAGTGGTTGTGGTAAGGAAGAGGCGTCGGCAACACTACGTGGCCAGGCCATTAGTAGTGGCGCCAACCATAGACAACTATCAGATGGTAGCCACCTTAGCGAGTGGGGTTTGCGGTGGCGACCTTGGGGTAGTTCCTCATTACCCACATCGACGCAATGGAGTCGTGGCATGCCCTCGTTAACCCGGAGATCCTTGGTTCGCATCCACATGCATACAAAGCTCAAAATGCTCCTTCAACCTTATGCTGCCAGCGGACATTGAGGTGGCTATGCACGCAGAATGACTCTTAGCCAACCAGGCGAGAACAGACCATGGACACCGTGCGGCGTGTCACATGACCACAAATAGAGGCACACTCGTCTTATTTTAATATGAGTATTACTCGTAATATTATTGTTGGTAGAAGGTCAAGAAATTCATTCGTGGTTATAGACAAGACAAACGTCGCTCCCTCCCCACCATCCTCCATTACATTTAAATAATGTTCTTCATGCTCTAAACCTCATCAAAAATTTAGTGTTTGTTCGCGTCACTACAAAAAATCAAATAGATATCACCATAAAGACATCGGTTTTATGACTCTTACAGTGTATTTCCTTTTTAACATTGGTTTCTTACAAACCGGGGTGTCTTATTATCTTTGTCTTTTGACAATAGACACGGTAAGTTTCGAACCGCTTTTTAATATAAAGGCATCATCAAAGACATCGTTTTTGCATCGATTTTCAAATCGATGTCTATTTATATAAGTCTTACAATTTAACACAATTTTTTAGGCGTGGTTCTAAAACGGATGTCTAATCATTACCGAAATTATAGAAGCGGTTTTAAAACCAAGTGTCCTGTCATAGTTATTTAACATAAATTAAAAACAAATCTCGTATCTTCCTCTCTCAAGTCCTACTCACGCCATTTGTTGCCTCGAGCTTATCACCAGTCATCACTCGGTATGCAGGTAAAGGTGCTGCAATTTCCTCAGGATGTCGTTCGATGACAATAGCTTGACGGTGTGTACTGACAGCTTGAAGCATGTCACACGCCCGAGAGGTCACCGTGAGATCTACATAGATCCCAAAGGCCTGATCCATGTCGTATCCTATGAGTGGGACCTCGTCATCATTCTATGAGCGTAATCGAAACTTGAACGATAAAGTAGAGTAAATCTCATACATAGCTTCTTTTTCAATATGTGTTTCTTAAAAGAATCCGAAACCAAGCACTTACTTTTCCTTGTCCTGCGGAAAATAGAAGCTTTTTAACCTTCTCCACCTTCAAGAATCGACACCATTTACATGTGTAATATTTAATTTCTTGATCTTATGTGGTCATGGATGGAGCTAATATCTAACCATCCTATCGCTCATCCGTGATTTTCGGAAAAACGTAAAAGGATAAAGTGTGCTTTGCGATCCCAGAAATACATGGATTGGGCTTGTTCATATGAGAAACATCCTAGAAGGAGAAATGGTATTTCCTTTAAGTATTTGTTGATCTATTGTAATTTTACATAGCTTCTTTTCCAATATGTTATTTTAGAAGAAAATATCATTTGGTTGAAGGATTTATTCTATCAGGTCAAGATGGATATCGTAGAAATGGCCAGTGTCTGGTGCAAGCCCGATCTTAGAGAGGCACGGTACAAAACAAAGGCAAAAAGACTACCGCGTAAGATGATTTTCGTTTGTTTTTAATTGATTTTGTGAGACATAATTTATTTCTATCACGCTCACTGCAGTCAATCTAACTCACCACCAAAGAGAAGAAGAAGAAGAAGAGAAGAAGAAGAAAGAAGAAGCAAGTG